>JAWNPO010000026.1:0-568947 GCA_035047525.1 Drosophila quinaria
GTTTTGGTTGCTGCTGTTCTTTGCTCAAAGTTCTTGCTCAAAGTTGTGGCTCAAAGTGTTCCTTGCCAATTGCCATTCATTAACCTATACACACATTCTTTGTAATAATATGTTACGAAATGATTATTATTTCGTACATTTATGCACACACAAAACAAAACAAATAAAAAATGAGCAATCCCAGTAAAACTTTTGGGAAGGTGTGTTCCCAGGCAACGTGTTCTGTCAGTATTCATTTTCATGCTAAAAAAGCAGTATGTGCCTTTTCCATGTGACAATTTTGTTTCCAACATGAAATAAAGGCAACCATGTTTTTTCATGAGTTGGGAAGGCTAAATGTCAGCACTTTTAAATCATTCGTTACAGACTGCTATGCTTTGTAATTCTGGTAAAGCATAGTACTCATGATTAAAACCCAAATCAGCGTAAAACCCAAACTCCATATAAAAAAAACGCTGGCGTAAGGGGAAGAAGAAGAACTTGACATTTAGCTACGCTGGGGCGTCCTCAGTTCAAACTAAATTAACAGAGATGTTAAGTAAATGAACAGAATGGGAAACGCTGTTGAAACAGCTGAATGGCCCAGCGAAACATCGAACTGTTTAGAGTTTCGCTGGGTATTCTATCTCGCTCACTCAAATAAATTCAAAAAAATGGCCGGAACTTTGACCAAAAATAGCGACCTTGACAATAACGACGACAATATTGGTAGATTATAAGCAAGAACGAAAGTTAAAATTGTTATTATATACATAAAGTAGATAGTTTTGTATATTTTCATTAATATAGAAGGAGAATCCCCATAAAAAGTTCAAAAGCGATAGGTGCACCCAATACCCGCTTCGCTTGCGTGCCATAGCATATTTCTCCTATATTAACTTATTTTGAAATTTTTCATTGCCTATTCTCTCCTCTTTTTACCAAATCAGTTCTGCATGTTCATATTTGAAATTACCCGCTGTTGACACATAGAGTTACCACTCAGCTTTTTGTTATTTTTCCGTGTTGCATTGGCAACGCTCGTCGACAGTGAAATATTGAGCAGTTTACGCCGCGTAAAATTTTTTTTCATGAGTACTAAGCTTAAGCCTATGCTTTCGTAAACAGAAGCACAGAATCTGTTAACTAGCAGAAAAGCATAACAGTCACTGTTGTTTTATTTTTTCTCTGTTATTGTCAATTGTTATAGCAGAGCTTAGTGTCAAACCGACTTGAGAAAAATTGAGACTGCAACGGAAACATTAAAAAGTATGTTTTTGAGTTGTTTACATTGTCAATGTAGACTCTAGATAATGTATGTTGTCTGGGCTGTGGATTAATTATAAAAATAGAGAATTTTTTTAAAATAAATGAGGTCTGCTATTTAAAAGGAAGTAGATTTATGAATCTGGAAAACTTGTTTGACATTCCCGTAAGTAGTTCTTCATTGGGAATTTTATTAGCAGATGAAAAAGTGTGTACAACTATAGAGACCTATCCTGTATCGGAGGTAGAATTTAAATATGTTTGTTTTCCATATGAAGCAGAAAAGGTAGCGTTAGTGCCATTACTTCATACCGGCACAAAGTAATTTAGATTTCTTAAATTAAATGTTTTTTAAAATTAAATTACAAATTGCATAAATTAAATAATAATTATAACTTTAAAAATCCAATAAACAGTATTAAACAACTTTAAAAATAAGAAAAGCAAATATTTTAAAGTAGGTATGTATTATGTGAATTCGTATAAGGATCAATGTGACTGTATTTCCTCTTGTTTCGTTCTATCTAGAATTTTTCAATGTGCGAATATCACTGAGATTGAAATCCCACTTCTCACTGCTTGTACAATTTGTTTTTTCTAAATTAATAATTATTTTAATTGGAGATCGCAATGGACAGGGCCTTTAACATTATTAACAACAACTCTGAGCTTAAAGTTGTCAACGATAAGCTAGATAACTTGTCAGCAAGGATGAGCGTGATGGAAGGCTACGTGGCAAAGATGCTAGTCACCTTAAACAAGATAGCCGTCACCCTAACGACCGCAGCGCCGTCTGTTAAGTTTCCACTTAAATCGGTTGGCGAAGTGGAAGATTTCGAAAAATCTACTAAAACTAAATCGCCTAATATTTTCAGATTAACATGTTAAAAATCATTCTAATGCCAGAAGGCATCAACCAAAACATAAATCGAGTTCTAACCCAATCCGTTATTATAGAGATGAACTATGGGGGAACTAATTCCAAGAAGGGGCTTAACTCCTTCAAGAATTTTAATAGCGCTCTCTATGGTAAGTAACTAAAAACAATCAGTTCATCCGAGATATCTTACTAATGGAATCATTTTGTTTTCGCAGAAGCAACTAAAAGAGAAGGATATGCGTTCGAGGACTATAGAAGAGACGTTCGTGCGGCCATCGCCAAAGCCAAAATCCGCGTTTACAAAGAAACGTGCAAAGAAAAAAAGATAAAACGGCAGTCAACTGAAGGGGATCAAAACAATAACACTAACACTAACACTAACAATAACACTTAATTTACAAAAAATTTGTAATAAAAAGAAAAATATACATAATAAAAAATAAAAATATTTATATATATGTATTTTATTTTATTTGAAATGGATTATTTAAATTTCTGTAAAATGTTTTCTTTTGGAATGCATTCCAGGTACCTTTCAAAAGGAACCTTCCGTTCTGCCTTCTTTTTCCACATTCTGGACAGTAGATTTAGGAAATCAATATAGGAAACAGAAATGTTAGATAGCAGTGCAATAACAGAGCCACTGCCTTTTTGCCTTCAATTTTCCACATTCTGAACACTAGATGTTGGAAATGAGCATCGAAAACGAAAATGTTAGTTAGCATTTCAATAACAGACTTCCTTCCAAAGTAGCTTCCAAAAACCTACTTCTATTCCTGTCTCGCTCCTGTATAAAAACGAATTGGGAAAGTCAGATTTGGCAACCAGTTCTACTTGGAATTTGAATGTGGAAAGTAGTAGGTTTTGGAAAGAGCAAAGTTTTACTGGGATGTCGATTTGCATCTGACAAGCACAGCTTTTTTTCGTGAGGAGCACAACATTGTGAGGAGCAGAGCTGTTAACCCTTTCATGGGATTAATTCAGTGGATTGACCTAAAAATCTGATATTTTGGATATAAGGTATATTGACGACGCTGATTCCAAATATGCAATCAGATTTCAGGTAGCTCTTTTCACCTGGCCTCCACGTAATGTCCCTTATAAAGGACTAGAGCAGTCAGAGTATTTTTATTTTTACAGACATTTTTATTGAAACAACTTAAATGGTACCTTACAATTTTTGATGAAAGCGAGCGAAGCAATTGCTTTCTCGCTTAAGGCAAAGATAAACATCGCATTTTTTGCAAATTACAAATGTTTTTCCTTTACATCCCTCTAATTTGCACCGGGAATTGTTTTTATTGTTAACAAATTCCGGAATGTGCATTATGTTGTCTAGGCGTATCTCTTTCTCTGGGTAAGTTTGAATGGTCCTTCTTCGCTTGATTTGAGTGTTCTCTTCAGATGGTTCCAATAAAGAACTTACAGATGTGGCAGGAGAATTACTAAATGAAGTGGGTGAATTTTCTTGGAGCGGCTGTCGCGACAGTGACCTTTCCATCAGAGAAGGTCTGCCACGTAATTTCGGCGTCGTCTCGGCATTGACCATCACATGACAGCTTTGTGCTTTTATAAGAGTATTCGCCACTTCTACCCGAAAATTAAGTGAATCTAAAATTTCTCTTTTTGGAACCTTTAATTCGATGCAGTCATTTTTGTACTCCATCCAAGCCGCAACCAGTGCAAGGTCCACAAAATGCATAATTACGCGTAACGTCCACTTTTTAGTTTTTATATTAATTCTGTAATATTGGAGAATTTGATCTAAGAGATCTACGCCACCCATGTTTTCGTTGTACAAACGAACCACAACGGGATGCCTTATCTTCTTTCCCGATTCCAATATAGTTAGAAGCCAGATTAACTACCTTGTTATCGTACCAGCGAGTTAAAATAACTTTGTCGTTGTCACTATAACATTGCGCTGCTGAACCTCGACCCCTTTTTGCCATAACTTTCGGATCAGGTAATGGAGGGTTGCCAAATCTGTTTGCTCTTACTGTTCCTGCCGCAAGAATGCCTCTATTCAAGAGGATTTCATAAAGTTGAAACGATGGAAAGTAGTTGTCGAAAAAACCGTTTGCATCTGAAATCCGCTTTGCTAGTTAAAGCACTATAGCTAATCCTGAGCCTATAGTTTTAGTTAGTATTGGACTTAAAGGTGTGGTCGAGCCTTGGTAAACAATAAAGTCATAAGGCATACCGCTCTTGCCGCAAAGGAAATAAACCTTTATGCCCCAGGGGCAGGGCTTGCCTTTGATGTATTGCTTAGCGAAAAAACGTCCTTTAAATGGAATTATTTGTTCATCTATTGCCATAAATTCTTCCATAGGTAATGTGCGTAGATGACTTCTTACGTGTTCCATTATTGGTCTAACTTTGTGAAGTCGATCAGTAGTTGAAGAATTGAAAGGATCACTATTATTATTATTATTAATGGGGAACCTGCACCGCGACCCTTTTGGATCTATTGTGCCCCCTTCTGAGCTTATAGCTCATCCATCAACCCGATCTCTCGCACGAAGTCGAGGATTTTGATCGGATTGAGGTATACAATGTCGCCAATAGGTATGACATAATTCCCTAGAAGACTGCATCTGCGTCTAGATAGAGCAGTGCATTCTGCTAGTATATGCGTTGAGGATTCCTCCTCACAGTTGCAGAACCGACAGGTTCCGCTCCTTACAATGCCCAATTTGGATAGGTGACTTCTCAGTCTACAGTGCCCTGTCAGCAGACCGGTGAGTATTCTGAGTCTGTTCTTTCCTAGTGAAATTGCCTGCTTGAACCGCTTAGGGTTGTAGCTGCCTAGGAGGTGTTTAGCTTGTCTGAGACCTGTGGTCTCAGTCCAATGCGACTGCTGAAGTCGTCTCTCTTCCTTGCGTAAGTACTCCCGAATTGTGTGACTTCCAATTCCACAAAACGGTTCAGGACCTATTAGGGGTCTGCTAGCCCCCATTCTGGCTAGTTTGTCAGCCATTTCATTCCCTGCTATATCCATGTGAATTGGGATCCATCTTAGGGTTAGCCTATTATGCAATCCCAGTTGGTTTAGCTTCCTTCGCACCTCGTACACTACTTTAGACGTTACTTTCGCCTTATAGAGTGCATGAAGGGCTGCTTGGCTATCGGATAGGATGGCTATATCCCTATTCCGATAGTTCCTATTGAGATTAAAATCAGCACACCTCCCTATTGCACATACTTCAGCTTGGAAGATACTGGTATATGTTCCTAGGGATTCATGGTATGAAATCCGAGGGCCCACAACTCCAAGTCCTGTGCCTTGGTCTGTGAGTGATCCATCGGTGTACCATTTTATGGTGTGCTGTCTCATAGGATGGACCTCATTAAGTGTTGTCCATTCTTTCTTGCTACTCAGGTTCACTTCGAAATTCTGCTCGAACGTAAGTACGGCTGTCATCTCGTCCCTTGGTTGCGTAAGCAAGGGGAGATCACCTGATAGCAGTTCCGCGTCTCTTAGGCTAAGGATTTGACTACTTCCAACTCCATCCCGTGCCATCCTTAGAAGAGTCGCTCTTTGGTGTAGTCTGATGACCACATGGAGTGGCGTGAGCTCCATTAGAACTTCAATGGCTGCTGTCGGACAGGTGCTCATAGCCCCTGTCATACATACGCAGGCCATTCGTTGCAGTCTTTGCAACTGTTTCTTGACGGTGATGAGTTGTGCTCTATCACCCCAGGCTATTGCTCCATAAGTGAGCATTGGCCTGACTACCATTAGGTATAGCCATCTGATTATCTTCGGTGATGTGCCCCATGATTTCCCGGCTATACTGCGACATGCGTAAAGTGCTCTAGAGCACTTTGATATCGCGTTCTTTACATGGGAGCCGAAGTTTAATTTGCTGTCAAAAGTGACTCCTAGGTACTTGACCTCCTTGCTTGTTTCTATTATGCTGTTCGACAGCCTTATCTGCCTCATTCTCTGCAACTTGTACCTCTTAGTGAAGGGAACGATGACTGTCTTGGCGGGGTTGAGGCCCCCCTCTCCACACCAGTAGCTCGTTATCCGTAGTCCTAATTGTACAATGTCGCAGAGTGCTTCCTCGAATTTGCCTCGTGCTATGATCACAATGTCATCAGCGTAGCCCTGACATTGAATTCCATAGCTGGCAAGTTTCTGGAGTAGTTCATCTACTAGTAGACTCCAAAGTAAAGGAGACAAAACACCCCCTTGAGGACAACCTTTCGTGGTTGTGACAGTAACAGTGTTATCTTGAACTGTTGCCGTGGCTTGTCTAGACGCCAGCAGCGAGGAAATCCATCTGCTGGTGGTTACGTCTAGGCCGCTCCTGGTCTGGGCAGCCTGGACAGCACCGTGAGATGTGTTGTCGAAGGCACCCTCTATGTCCAGGAAGGCGCATATGGCCACCTCCTTATTATCAACCACTGTGCTTAGGGTGCGGTGTAGCTGATATAGTGCCGTATCCGTGGAACGGCCTACTCTGTATGCATGCTGCGTTGGTTGCAGCGGAGTTTGCATCAGAAGAGTACTTCTCATCTTGTAGTCCACCAGCTTCTCCATCGTTTTCAGTAAAAACGATGTTGAACTGATGGGTCTGAAGGACTTGGGGCTGGTGATATCTTTCTTCCCTGCCTTGGGGATGAAGACCACCCTAGCTCTACGCCATGCTCTTGGTATATATCCAAGTGCAAGGCTACTAATCATAATCCTTCTAAGAATGGGGAGGAGTATGCCCTGCCCTTGCTGTAGAAAGGATGGTGATATCATGTCAAGGCCTGGCGATTTATAGGGCTGGAATGTACCAATTGCCCATTGTAACCGTCCTGTTGTGATTGTCGACTTGGCGATTTTCCAGTCGGCAGACACTGGCCTAGACATGTTTCTTGCATCGACTGTATCTTCTTGTACCGGGGTACTTCCCGGGAAGTGTGTCTCAAACAAGAGCTCTAGTCTCTCGACACTGCTGTTAGTGAAGGTGCCATCCCTTCGTTTCAGAGCTAAATTTGCCTCAGGCGTACGTTTTGAAAGTGCCCTGTGGAAACGGGCACCTTCGGTAGTACTCTCTATACTTTCGCAGAACTCGCGATAGTTCTTCCGTTTGGCCTTTCTTATCTCCTTATTGTAGGAGGTCAGGCTTTCACGGTAGGAGTCCCATGTCCCGTCTCTTTTTGCCCCATTGAAGAGGCGACGGGTGGTGATTCGTAGCCTCTCAAGGCTATCGTTCCACCAAGGGGCGTCCGTTTCTATGCGCTTCCTTCCAAAAGGACAGCTTTCTTCGAATGCATTTGTTATGCTGCTGTTTATATTGCCTACAACTCTTTCTAATTCCAATTGTGTGCGGGGTATACCCGTCTCTTCATTGGAGAGATTGAGTTGTAGGGTCGTTTTAAACTTTTCCCAGTTTGTTTTCCTGGGGTTACGGGCTGGTGCGCTACTGTCTGTGTTGACCCGCAGCTCAAAGAGGATGATTCTATGGTCAGACATAGATTCCTCCATGGAGACATGCCAGTTACTTAGGTGTGGCTTAAGGCACCTACTTATCAGAGTGATGTCTAGTACTTCTTCCCTGATTCTAGTTACGAATGTCGGTATGGCACCGACATTTCCAATTTCTAAGTTATATCTAAATATAAAGTCAAGAAGGTACTCACCTCTTGTGTTTGTGTCTGTACTTCCCCAGACCACATGATGAGCGTTGGCATCACACCCGATGATCAGGGGGAGCTTCTCCCTGGCGCAGTGTTCTGCCAGTCCAACGATTTCCTGCTGCGGACAGGCTTCATCGCCGGCGAAATACGCCGAGGCCACCACTGTGGTACATGTGCCACCAGCCGTCTGCACAGCTATTGGCACGCAGTCCCTGCTTAGGAATTCTGAAAGGATGGTATAGTTAATACATTTCCTCACCATTATACATGTTCTAGGTACCGGGTCTCTTTGGTCCCAGATTACCTTTGCGTCCGCTGTGTACAGGCCATTGATGCCATTGTTGACCCATGGCTCCTGTACTAGAGCTAGCCCAAGGTGTTGGGTGGTGAACATCCTGGCTAGGACGGCAGAGGCCGCCTTCGCACGGTGGATGTTCACCTGGGCTAGCTTAGTGCTGATGAATTGCGTCATCGCACTACAACAGCGGCTCCATATCACATGACGAGGGGGGCCGGGAGTTCCCCTCGTCATCGCGTGGCGTCAGAGTGACGTCCGCTCCTTCCAGTTCGTCTAGAAACTCCTGGGACGACATGGCCGACTGCTGGTCCATCTCCTCAACTGCGGCGGGATCCAGTGTAAGATCCGCCAGATCTTCGTCCTCGGCGAGATCCTCCAACATGTTGGAAGGACCTGCCGTGCAGACGCTGGATCCGCTCGCAGCCGGGGACGGCTCCGAATTCGATCCCGCTGGAGGGAGGTCCTCGCTCGCGGGTGCGGTCTTTTCCGCCGTCTTTTTCAGTCCGCTAACGGGGATTTTCCCGAAGCGGAAGAAAAGCTGGTGACCTCTGGTCACTATATCTTCCTTGGCCATCTCATCGATGCCAAGTACCAGCAGGGCTCCTCCTCCTTCCTCCCTTCTTGAGATGACTCTCCATGCGTCAGTCTCGATCTTGTTCTGGTTACTCAGCATAACCAGCAAGTCGTCTGTTTCCCTGTCCGCACTTCTCGGCAGGTAGAGCGTGATGGTATGGGGTGACGGAATGTCATCCCCCATCCTGCAATCAAGGGGTACGCCCTTCCATGAGTGTAGCTTTGTTGCTACCGTCGCCAGCCAGTCTGCAGAGTTCTGGTCCGTGCACTCAATGACCAGATGTCCTACTCGGAAATGAATTCCAAGAAAGGAAACTGCAGTGTCCCACCCTGTCAGAATGACCTGATCCAGGATGGCCTCCTCAAGCGCGGAAAGGTCCCCGCGACTGAGAATTACCTGGGGATACTCCGCAGGCAACACGGCCACCTTCACCTTACTCGCGACAGCCGCGTAGGATGCGCGAGGCTCAGTGGGCGCCGAGGAGGTGGACTTTCTGGCTGTTGGTCCAGCTGCTGCTGCTGCTGCTGTTGACGTGCTAGGGCGCTCATCTAGAGCTTCCTGCCGTCCTGATTCTGGAGCTTTGTGCTCTGCTCCTACAGGTGTCCCTGCCTTTGGTCTCAAAGCAGTTGGCTCCGCCGCGCGCACCCTTTTAGGGGTGTCGGTTGGCGGTGTAAGCGCACTACTCGACCTTTTGGCAGGTGCCCTGTCTTCGGGTGTCGGCGGTTTTTGCTCTTTGGCCTTGGCCAACGCATCTTCCTGCGACAACCCCTGCTGGAGATACCGGATGTACCATTTGATCCGAGATCCACAGAGTTTACGCCTGTGGGGATCATCTAGTCCACCCGGCTCTCCCAAACCTGGCAGAAGATCCTTCTTCTTTGACAGCAGGGGTCGCTGTCCCTGCCGTCCGTCAGCGGTTAGCGCTGGTCGCAGCGGTCGGGATTTTCCTACCGTGCTACTTTCAGCGGCTAGCGCAGGACGCATCGGTCGGGCTGGTCCTACCGTGGTCCTATGCGCATGTTGCCGCGATTTTTGTAGAGTAGGTCGTCTCTGCTGTGCCGGCGGCACTCTCCTATTTGAACCCGGAGCTTGGCTACGTGGAGGATGATCTACCACGCTGGAGGGCCGCTCCCTATCAAGGTTGCGGTCCTCAAAGTGTCTGGCAACACTTTCCGCAGGGAGATCCTGCGGGGTTTTCAAATTTATTTTGTTTCTTTTTTCCATAAATGGTCCCACGAATAGCGCGACAAGGATGAGGTCCATCCGAGCAGAGGTCCGCATGCCCGGATAAGGCTGATTAGAAGAGGCGGTCGCTACTTGCCTGAGCTCACCGTTAGCGACTGAGTTAGTTTTTGACCCGGGCCCCCAGCCAGGCTGACTCTCAGCACGGTACGAGTAACACTCTTAGTCCGGCCCGGGGTGAGATAGGGGGAAAGGATGAGGTAGGTACTTGTGAGGGAGTTTGGGGGTGTGTGAGGCTATGCTTTAAAGGCGGCAACACAATCGCCTTGTCAGTACGATGATCGGGTAGACCCGCTATTCGCAGCTAACCACCCCGAGGGGTGGCCATTCGCTATCCGCAACCCGCGACCCGCCTGGTGGCCTCAGCTGAGCCCCCTCCGAACCATCTCACAAGTTCTTCGGAAGAGGGAAAGGGAAAGGATCACTAACATGAAGATGATTCCTTAATGATGTGAATCTTTTTATATGCATTGACGAATTCCGGAAGAAGGGCAGGTTCCATCGCTTTTCATAGAACATGGATACTCTTGGAAATTTAAAGCAGCTCATCATAATATGATGAGCGAACAGAATCTGAATCTGGTTCGATGAAGTATTTTTAAATGTAGTGTTGCCTGAAAAGGTTTACATTAGCAATTAAAGTATTGCAAATTCGTAATGGACCCACCTTTTTGATGAGCATACGCATTTGTAAAATTGGCAGTACTATCAAAAAAGTCGTCTCCGAGGTATCGTCTAAAATATGAGTATGGACTTTGTACTTCCTCGCATGTTACACCATCAGTGTTTATGAATTCCAAATTGTTCTTGACGCAAGATCTTGTTTTCCATTTTATTTCCTTTTTTTTTGTTATTTGGATTTCACATGCCAGCTCTGACTTGATTACATTGACAATGTCGTCAATATTTACGCCTAGATCTTCCATGACACTCGATTCTATAGTCGGGAGGTCTGGAAGCTCCAATTCCCCTATAATATGACCTTCCTCATCCTTGCCTTCGCCTTCAGATTCAGATTCAATGCGCGCAAGTTTTTGGGTGCACTCTGTCTCGGCCGCACGCACTTTTTCTACAGCCAAGTCTATCCGGTCGTTGTCGAGTTCATCATCAGATTCGTCTTCCACACAGAGCGGAAAAAAAGAATCCGACGTAAAGCTAGATCTGTGAGCTTTCAGAGTTGCATTGGAGCTTTTACAACTGTAGCATTGTTTTCAAATTCCAACGGTTGAAAGCTGAACAAAAAGTTTGTCCCTTATATGGGACTAATCCATGAAAGGGTTAATGTTGTTTCCATTGTTGAGGACATATCAATGAGTAAAATATCAATGAACTGAAATAATAGAAAAATACAACAAAATGTTAGGATTAATTAAATAAATGTCTGGTGTTAAGTTTTAATGAAACAATTTGAGTAAATACCTTAATATGGGGTGAAATGGGCTGACGCACGGCTGGAGTGACCGGAGTAGGGAGTTGATCTCATTTCATCAGGATTAACTAATGGTAGGGTGGGCGACGCAGGTACTGGCAATTTGTCAGTACCAAAATTCCCTTCTTTTAAAAACAGGAACGCTAGAACAGATGACCGATGAAATTCAGTAGATAAATAAATTGATGTTACCCGACTATCCGTCTATCGAGGGTCTTATCCATCCCTGGAAATGCCGTGAGCTAGCTGGCAATCGATATTCGGATGCGATAATCTGTCGGCAAGTAACACATGGCGCCCAAAGCTGAAAATAGGAGAATCGTTAGAATGTCTGTTGTAATACGAAATCGCAAAATTAATTTTACCATAGCATACAGTTGTCCGTTTTAGCCAGGAGTTTCGCTGAAGTTGTTGGTCCGCGAGATGGAGCCCTAGATTCCACCGTAGTTGCCATAATGGAATGCGTCACGAGTGCTACCCGCAATAGCAGGAATTGTCCTTCGGCTGGTCGCAGTATGGGCTACAACGTGCCCAAAACTGCGTTGCCGTCGATTGACAATATTCGGCCAACATGAGGTTGGCGGGTGAGAGGGGCATCGGTACTAAAATCCAATTGGCATTTGATCGCGCATCGGCAGGTCCCGGAATGGAATCATCAGTCCAAAGCCGCGTTGCCGTCAGTGTAAGATCAAATGCTAAAAGGATAACATAGTTATATTTCTGAAAATCTAAGATTGAATTTAAAAAAAAATACTCACTTTATGCAATCGTCCTTCTGGCTATTATCTTTTTGGTTTTTTATGCAATAGTCCAAATTACGAGACATTAGGGCGTCCCTAGGAAGCGTTGTATATCCGGTCAAGAACGATGAGCCTTTCTGATCGAAGCCCAGTCGTGTTGTTAGGTTCATTTCACCCCCGTCTTTATGTATGTGTGTCTGCAATTATAAAATAAACAGATCTTTAAAGATAACTATAAAAATAAACAAGAAAAAATTACATGCCAGAATATTAAATTAAGAAAGACAGTGTATGCTTGTTGTTAATGTGAATATTTGTAATTATTTGTATTTATATAAATTATATGTAATACAGGTGCTTATGTCTATTTATGTTCATTTATACGGGTGTGTGTTGTTTTGGTTTAATATTGTCGCGTGATAGTTCACTTATGCTTAAAATAAAATAGTTAAGCACATTCTTTCGGAAATTGGAATTATTATAATATTAATTCAAATTATAAAATCAGCTATATTTTGACGTGAATTATAATAGTTTTAATTGAAGCTTAAATTATAAAATTAAATTCGTAAGAAGCTTAATAAGTAATAAAAATAAACCATAGAATAATAACTCAATAAATTAATAAATAACAATAAATATTGAAATTAAATTATAAATTAAATTAAATTATAAACTAACCGAAAAGAAATAGAAAAGCTCAGAGACTCTTACAAAGCAGGCTTAATAGTTGTAAATCGTAGGGAAACAATGTCTCACAGCTCGGGGGAAAAGAAAAAGGCGGATAGAAGGCTGAGTAGGGGTTTGGAGTATGTCCGAAATAGAGGAGAGCAGATTTTCGGCCCAGTGACTCGTTCTCAGTCCGGGAAATCAGACATGCCAGTTGATAAACCGTCGCTAGAGCTGCCACAAATGGACACGTCTCAACTTGGAGCAGTAGGTGGCCTCCTGGATAGCTCAGTCGGCACAGGAGCGGTATCGAAACAGCGGAGTACTGCGGAGCAGGAACAGTTGTCCGAGACTAGACAGCCGGGAAGAGATGTGGAATCAATACCCCTGTCAAGTGAATTGCGATCGGCAATTAATGTTGCTCTACTGCAAGCTCAGCAAACTTACCGCAGTTCGCAGTCCAGCGAATTTTCCACTTGCAAGGATGAGATGCGAAGGGAAATGCTCAATTTCATGATGGACATACAACAGTTGGTGAGGCCAAGCCAACCGCCTCCACCAGAGCCACCAAAACCATCACCGCCACTAGAGACAAAGGCGAATCCTCCGACACGTCCAACAATCCCCTCGACGTTCAATGTGCCACCACCTCCAGCATTTTTCGGAGCAGGAGCAGCGCCGATTTTCTCGGTTCCCCCTCCAGCACTATTTGGAGACACGGCTGGTGCAGCCTCGAATCCACCGACTCACTGGGATGGTGATCGTGTGCGTGAGGTAGACCAGAGGGGGTACACGGAGCGTTACAACGTGCAGCAATCCGGAATGCAGGCACCAGGAGCAGATCCTTAAGGCGCGTGGCCATCAGGAGGCACACAGCGGCGAGCCGATCCGGTAAAAATTCAACGATGGGGAATCCTGTTTGACGGTAGTCCCAAATCAATGCCTGTAAAAGAATTTATCTTTAGAGTCGAGCACATGCAGAAAGTATACAACGTACCGTGGTAGATGTAATACGGGATTTCCATGCGCTCGTAGATGGCAGAACGCGCGACTGGTTCTGGACTCATGTCCGTACCGCCACCATCCTGGACTGGCCAAATCTGCGCTATTGTCTGGAGCAGCATTTCCAGAGTCGCAAGTCCAGCTTTAAGCAGGAGCAAGATCTGCGGGAGCGAAAACAACGGCCAGGAGAGAGCATCGATGATTACCTCGAGGAGATGATCTCGCTGCGCTCGAGATTGCCCACTCCATTCTCAGACCACGACCTGATAAAAACAATCAAAATAAACATCAGAGATGGCATTTCGCGAGTGATATACCCGATGACAATCACGAACCTGGAGAAGCTGCGGGATGAATGTCATGAGGCGGAACGATGGCTAGCAACCAGATGGACCAAGCCAGCGCAGCCTCTGCTGCCACCAAAGGTGCCTCGTCATCAAGTCCAGGAAGTGTATGTTCCGGTAACAGAGCCGAATACTGAGGAAGAAGAGGAGCAATCAGTGGAGGCGTTATATCGGCCACGGGAAGGCGGCGGCAATCTAACATGCTGGAATTGCTCACAGGCAGGACATGCCTTTTGGGAGTGTGAGTCGACGGAACGTACGATTTTCTGCTACAAATGCGGACTGGCCGGAACGGTGTTCCCGAAATGCTCCAGATGTCAGCAGGCAAACCACCGGCGGAGCAAGACGCAAGCGGAGGAGTCGCGCTCCAATCCCTAAGGCACAAACTAAATTCCTCTGTCCCAAGCATGATAGATTTAAGCACTAGGATAAAAGATAAAGCATGCGTTAAGAGAGTATTAGCAAATAAAAATAAAAATAGCATACCGCACGGCGAGTACTCAGTTCGGTATCCATTGGAGGTTCGACAAGCAGCATACGAGGAGGCAAGAGCGCGTATTTTCTGTGAGGCCACACAGTATGTACAGCGTGCAAGATCACGATTCCAGGATAGGCGACAGGAACGGAATCTGGTGTGCAGCAATTAAATCAGCAGCCTCAGGCGATAAGCGGGCCTTTGCGAGCGTGGAGATTCAAGGCTATTCCATTGCCGGCTTGTTAGATACTGGAGCCTCAGTTAGTTTGCTCGGCAGCGGCGGCATAGAGTTCCTGAAGAAGATAGGAGCAACGTTAGATCACGCGCAATCGACAGTTCAAGCGGCAGGAGGAACCAGACATACCATCGTGGGAAAAGTAGAGGTGTCAGTGGGATACAATGGAGAAAGCAAAAACATCACGCTGTATGTATGTCCGACGTTACAGCAGCCACTGTATCTGGGAGTCGATTTTTGGCGAAAACTCCAGCTCGCACCAGAGATTCTAGGTGTAGAATCTATAGAGCACATGGACTCCGAATTTATCACCAAAAGCGAGCCGGTTGAATCTCACATCCTGGATCCGCAACAGCAACAAAAACTGGAAGAAGTTAAAAATCAGTTTCTAGCATACGAAAATACCGGATTATGGAAAACCCACCTGGAACAGCATACGATTCAGCTGATCGAAGGAGCTGTACCAATCAAGGAACGATTTTATACAGTCTCGCCCGCAATACAGCAACTACTTTTTGCCGAAGTAGATGAGATGCTCCGACTCGGCGTAATCGAACCAAGTGAGAGTCCTTGGAGCAATTGGATGACGCTCGTAAGAAAACCTGGGAAAAATCGTTTATGCTTGGATGCTCGGAAGTTAAATGCGTTAACAATAAAAGATGCTTACCCATTACAGAATATCGAGTCGATCCTCAGCCGAGTAGATGACACGGTGTACATCAGCAGCGTTGACCTTAAACATGCGTTTTGGCAGGCCCAAGAGTCGCGAGTACACTGCGTTTACAATTCCTGGACGACCGCTCAACCAATTCCGTATGATGCCCTTCGGGTTATGCAACGCAGCGCAGCGTCTATGCCGACTAATGGATCGAGTAATCCCGCAAGCATTACGAAGCAAGGTGTTCGTCTATCTGAATGATCTCCTGATCATCTCGAGAACCTGGGAAGAACATTTGGGATTGTTAGGAGAAGTAGCAAAGGCACTGCGAGACGCGAATCTCACCATAGGCTTGGGAAAGTCCAAATTCGGGTTCAAGTATCTTCGGTACCTTGGTTACGTGATTGGAGATGTAGCATTGCGAACGGATCCGAGGAAGGTCGAGGCAATCAACCAAATCCAGGTGCCCAAAACGGTTCGGCAGCTGCGGAGTTTCCTGGGCACAGCAGGGTGGTATCGGCGTTTCAACCGCGATTACTCCAGCTTGTCAGCTCCTTGACGGATTGCCTGAAAGGAAATGCGAAATTTGCGATGAGTGACGAGGCAATAGCAGCATTTCATGCATTGAAGAAGGCACTTACCTGCGCACCAGTGCTGGTGCATCCAGACTTCAAACGGCACTATTATATCCAGTGCGATGCCAGTCAGTTTGGAATAGGAGCAGTGCTCTTCCAAAGGGACGATGAGGGAAGGGACAGGCCCATAGCATTTTTCTCAGCAAAACTGAAAGGAGCGCAGCTCAACTACAGTGTTACCGAGAAAGAATGCCTATAAGCCGTGAAAGCGATTGAGCGTTTCAGGCCCTACGTCGAATTAATGCCTTTCACGGTCGTCACTGATCATGCCCGTCTTCAGTGGCTTACTACGCTGAAAGACCTGAGTGGACGGTTGGCACGTTGGTCTCTTTCTCTACAGGCGTTTAATTTCAACGTGGAGCATCGCAAAGGCAAGGACAACGTTGTGGCTGACATGCTGTCGCGTCCGTTTGATGTGGAGGAGCTCAATTTGTTCGAATTTGAAACAACGGCATTTGAGGATGAGGAGTACGTGGAGCGAGTGAAAGTAGTGCAGGAGAACCCGGAGCAGTTCCCAGAGCTGCGTGTCGAGGAGGACTTGCTGTTCAAGCGCGTCCAGTTCGAGCGAGAGGACAGTCAGGAGTTCCATTGGAAGCTGTGGATACCCGAAGCACTCACGAGCACTCTCATCCAGCAAGCGCACGTAGGCGAGAACCGGATGCACGGAGGCATTGCGAAGACGCTGGCCAGATTCAAACAGTTTTATTACTGGCCAAGGATGACTGTGCAGGTCCGAGAGTCTGTTTTGGGTTGCAACACGTGCAAGAAGACGAAGCACACTACGCAGATATGCCGACCTCCAATGGGCAAAGAAGTCCGCACTGATCGACCCGCGCAAAAGCTCTATCTCGATTTTTTAGGGAAATACCCGAGATCACGGCACGGCAACGCGTACATCCTCATTGCGCTTGACCACATGACGAAGTTTGTCTGGCTCAGGGCGATTCCGAAGGCGACGGCACTGGCTACGGTGAAGATCCTGAAAGAGGACATTTTTATACATTTTGGAGTACCGGAGGTCATCCACACCGATAACGGGAAACAATTCAAGTCCTCGGAGTTCGGTGCTTTGATGCAACATTATGGGATAAAACATCTTAAAACGGCATATTACTTACCACAGGCCAATGCATCTGAACGCGTGAATCAGTCGGTGATAGCGGCGATCCGTACACATGTGGGAGCAGACCAGACGACGTGGGACGAGAAGCTGCCGGAAATACAAACAGCACTGTGCAGTGCTATCCACAGTAGCATAGGAGTCTCACCGTACTTCGCAATGTTTGGTCAGAACATGTTTCTGCATGGCAGATATATCGTGCACGGATCCAGGAGACACTGCACAAAGCCTACGAAACAGCAGAGAAGCGTTATAATCTAAAGACAAGATGCATACAGTACTCACCTGGACAAGAGCTGTACAAACGCAACTTTGTGCTCAGCGATTTTCGACTCAACATCAATGCGAAGTTCTGCCGAAAATTCACAAAATGCCGCCTCGTGCGGGCCATAGGGAACAGCCTGTACGAATTGGAGTCGTTGCAAGGAGATCCGTTGGGCATTTTTCACGCCAAGGATCTGAAACAATAACACAAGTTTAGTGCCCGGCTAGCAAAGCCAAAACAACAACAACAATAAACTCACCAGACATCTCAGGGCGTGGGCGATGGCCTACGTTGGCGCTGACAGATTCCTGAAGCTCACCAACAACTCCCGAACTCCCCAATTTGGAGGGAAAGCCCAAACCGATTAAAATTGAAACTCACCAGTTGGGTCATTATTTTTTTATATTTGAATTAGTAGTAATTTGTGCGTGGGGAATAAACAAATACTGTTTTTGTTTTATAGCAACAGGCAGCAGATTGTGCAGCGACTAACAGCCGGCAGAGCACAATTGGATAAGCAAATACGCAGGAGGGCGCCACCAGAGGAGCGATTGGCCACCGCCTCTGGGTGGCCACAAGGTTTTTATAGCGTTTCATTCATTCATTTAACATTGAAGTTAGAAGAAGAAGCTTTACATTAAACACCCCTGCGTTACGCTTGCCGTGGCTTTTGGCACCACCGAACAGAGAACTTCACTTAAGCATAAAATGAAATCCAAATAACCAAATCACTGCGGACGGCAGTCCGCGCTAGTGACGAAAGCAGCACGAAGGGTGCGAAGGCGACTAGCATATATACACAGGAAGAATGGAAAATTTGCTATGACTGTCCGATCAGGTCGAGTTATATACCGATCGCAAGGTATTAACTTAACTTACAAATGTGCTTACTAAGACTTTTAGAAACTCACCTGGTTCGTGAGATAAACAGGTGTAAGTGGGAGGGAAAACATTTAAATTATTGGAGCTAATGGGGCCGTTGGAGCCTTTTTGATTTTTTTTTTAATTTTTTACTATTCTAATCAAAAATACGCGTCGAATGACACCTTGATCATCAAAATCCGATCACTGGTTCAGAAGATAATTAATTTTGAAATTTTTGGTGCCCCTTTCAAAACGAGATGAAAAGTCAGTCTGTTTGTTTGTTTGTCTGTCTGTTTGTTTGGATCAAATCGTAAATTTAGCTTAAAAGTTTGAATGAGGACTTGTTCCCGATCAAAAATCTAGAAACGTTTGTTCTACGACTTTTTCGAAAAAAAGCTAGTTTAGCGGGAAATCGCTAAAAACCGCTAAAATTAAACGTGATCTATATTTCGTTGGAAAGGTATTTTGAAGGGCTTTTAGGCAGACCTTTAAACTTGTTTTCTAAAGTGCATAGGTAAAAATCAACAGGTGAAATAAGATATTTTGTCCCAGATTTTGGCGGTTTTTGAGAAAACGCTGCCTACGATTTTTTTTTAATTTGCAATATGTTTGAGCTTGTAAAATTTCGCGTTTTTTGATATATCATTCATAAATCTATGTTGATTGGTTTGGAAGATATAACCTATTAACTGAATATATACGTTTTACTTTGAATTGAAATAGGACAGCAGCAGCAATTACATTTGACTAACAGTCCAGTAACAATGAAATCTATAATTAGACAGTCGTTCTTAATGATCGCCAGTGGCGCAAAGTGTAGAGCGTCCGATTTCTTCATGAATTCTCAGCTCGGGTTTCGGGTTCAAATCCTGGCACGGACAAAACTTTTTTTTTTTTTTTAATGTTTAAATGCAATTAATTTGAAACGTTTGTTCTACGACTTTTTCGAAAAAAAGCTAGTTTAGCGGGAAATCGCTAAAAACCGTTAAAATTAAAACCCCTATAGCATCCAAACGATATGAGCTACAGACGTGATCTATGTATCGTTGGAAAGGTATTTTGAAGGGCTTCAAACTTTGTTCTAAAGTGCATAGGTAAAAATCAATAGGTCAAATAAGATATTTTGTCCCAGATTTTGGCGGTTTTTGAGAAAACGACGCTAACGATTTTTTTTAGCTTTCAATATGTTGTAGTGTGTAAAATTTCCCGTTTTTTGATATATGACACAAAATTTTACCGATGGGTTTGGAAGATATTACTTGTTAACTGAATATACCTTTTACCTTTACACTACGGCATGTACATATGCAGTATGTTAATGTACATGTAAATCGCTAAAAGCCACAGCATCCAAACAATAGAAGCTACAGATGTGATCTATATATCGTTGGAAATGTATTTTGAAGGACTTTAAGCCTAGCTGTAAACTTTTTTGCTTAAAACACAGGTAAAAAGCTTCAGGTGAAATAAGGTTTTTTTCCCCACATTTCGGCGATTTAAGAAAAATCTACGTTTCAAATAAGTTTTAAATACAGTTGAACTTTCCTAACTCGAACTTATCTAACTCGAATTTCTCTGTAACTCGAATTAAATGAGTGGCAGTAAAATTAATAATCTTAGGAAAAAGAACTCTATAACTCGAATATTTCCCTAACTCGAACCTTTTCTTTGGATAATGGTGATTCGAGTTAGGGAAGTTCGACTGTATGTTATTTGTTGTAGCAATTCAATTTCGCGTTTTTGACTATAACACATAGCCGTCAAATTTCGTTTGGGCAAGATATTACCTGTTAACTGAATATACCTTTTACCTTTACACTTCTGCATGTACATATGCAGTAGCATGCATACAGCAGCAGCAAAGTGTCATAGCAGCCAGAGTTTGAGAGTGCTACTAGCTTTTGCGCTTGGCATGTGTGTTTTAAGGGAACCAGTGTTGGCAGACTGTTTGTTTTAGCTTGTACAAAAAATAAACAAAGTTGATAGAATGAAATTTCAAAATTTCTGATATCTTATTCAAAAATTTCTGATATCTTATAAAAAAAACCTCTTTACGAGGTAAAAGTCTAGTGACGAAAACAGTTATATGCCCCAAAATTTCTGATATCCAATTTTGTGACGAATAATATTAAGTTTGACATAAAAATTATTTTAAAAAAAATTTTTGCATTCGGCACTGCGCAAAACATTGAGTTTTATTTGGTATAAAGAATTGAGACATTTTAGCGCAATGTGCCGAATGCAAAATTTTTTTTAAAATAATTTATATGTAAAACTTAATATTATTCGTCACAAAATTGGATATCAGAAATTTTGGGGCATAAAACTGTTTTCGTCACTAGACTTTCACCTCGTAAAGTGGTTTTTTTATAAGATAATGACACACACGCATATATATAAATAAGCACCAACACATTTATTATACTTTTGCTGCAATAACAATACGACCAATTACATGCATACACAACATCCACATCTTCAACATGAATCGTCGTCTAAATATGCCATTTGAATGGAACATTTATTAATTATTTACCATTTAATTAATTTATTATTGCATAACTTATATATTTATTATTTATTTATATATCTAATTGTTAATTTATTTGTTTGTTTAATTGTTTAACTCATTATTTATTTCTCTTAATTTATATTTGTTAATTTAATTCTTTGTTGTCAGCAGCCCCTGGGTCCCTTATAGCTCTTCTCTGACTGCTCGAGCGTTAGGTGGTGTTTATTAGGGTGTCTCAGCCAGGTTGAGTAGAATATCAATGAACTGAAATAATAGAAAAATACAACAAAATGTTAGGATTAATTAAATAAATGTCTGGTGTTAAGTTCTAATGAAACAATTTGAGTAAATACCTTAATATGGGGTGAAATGGGCTGACGCACGGCTGGAGTGACCGGAGTAGGGAGTTGATCTCATTTCATCAGGATTAACTAATGGTAGGGTGGGCGACGCAGGTACTGGCAATTTGTCAGTACCAAAATTCCCTTCTTTTAAAAACAGGAACGCTAGAACAGATGACCGATGAAATTCAGTAGATAAATAAATTGATGTTACCCGACTATCCGTCTATCGAGGGTCTTATCCATCCCTGGAAATGCCGTGAGCTAGCTGGCAATCGATATTCGGATGCGATAAACTGTCGG
Organism: Drosophila quinaria; assembly: GCA_035047525.1. Taxonomy (NCBI): domain Eukaryota; kingdom Metazoa; phylum Arthropoda; class Insecta; order Diptera; family Drosophilidae; genus Drosophila; species Drosophila quinaria. The sequence continues at coordinate 21,469 of JAWNPO010000026.1, forward strand.
CAAGTAACACATGGCGCCCAAAGCTGAAAATAGGAGAATCGTTAGAATGTCTGTTGTAATACGAAATCGCAAAATTAATTTTACCATAGCATACAGTTGTCCGTTTTAGCCAGGAGTTTCGCTGAAGTTGTTGGTCCGCGAGATGGAGCCCTAGATTCCACCGTAGTTGCCATAATGGAATGCGTCACGAGTGCTACCCGCAATAGCAGGAATTGTCCTTCGGCTGGTCCCAAGATGGGCTACAACGTGCCCAAAACTGCGTTGCCGTCGATTGACAATATTCGGCCAACATGAGGTTGGCGGGTGAGAGGGGCATCGGAACTAAAATCCAATTGGCATTTGATCGCGCATCGGCAGGTCCCGGAATGGAATCATCAGTCCAAAGCCGCGTTGCCGTCAGTGTAAGATCAAATGCTAAAAGGATAACATAGTTATATTTCTGAAAATCTAAGATTGAATTTAAAAAAAAATACTCACTTTATGCAATCGTCCTTCTGGCTATTATCTTTTTGGTTTTTTATGCAATAGTCCAAATTACGAGACATTAGGGCGTCCCTAGGAAGCGTTGTATATCCGGTCAAGAACGATGAGCCTTTCTGATCGAAGCCCAGTCGTGTTGTTAGGTTCATTTCACCCCCGTCTTTATGTATGTGTGTCTGCAATTATAAAATAAACAGATCTTTAAAGATAACTATAAAAATAAACAAGAAAAAATTACATGCCAGAATATTAAATTAAGGAAGACAGTGTATGCTTGTTGTTAATGTGAATATTTGTAATTATTTGTATTTATATAAATTATATGTAATACAGGTGATTATGTCTATTTATGTTAATTTATACGGGTGTATGTTGTTTTGGTTTAATATTGTCGAGTGATAGTTCACTTATGCTTAAAATTTTCGTATTATTTCAGTACGATTTTCAAAAAGTTCAACTGTATGTGGATAATTCTCTCAAAGTAAGCAAAACATATGCCAAAATTAGTTTAGGGTATTCAGAAACTCAAATATTTGTGTTATGTGGCAAAGAGTTATATGTTGTAATGACAACAAACACACAGAAAAAAGTATATCAAACCAAACATGCCCTGGGGTATGTATACAAAATTCGTCGTGTTGAGACAAAATTTCAAAAGGAAAAATTTTGCCAGACTGTTTAAAGCATCGGAAAGTATCGGTAGGTATCGGGTTTTTTCGAGATTTTTAATCTAACGAAATGAGGTCACACTGAGCCGTTATTAGTTGCAAAAGTAATTTGTCCTGTCAAATTTTTAATTTAATTGATTAAATTGAGTTATTCACAGCAATTAAAAAGACTAGGGTCAGAGAAGTTGGCATCAAACGCTAGAGCGACATTGAAGTAAAGAATATGCTCGATTATGTTCGATCGCATACCAATTTTGAGGTAAGACTACATAGAAACGTATGCACATGTTTGTAATTGTATGAGTAAATCACTGAAACCAACGGCCAGGCTGTATTATTTGAAGCTGCTTGAGGAGACCAAAATAGAAACCAAGTGGAATTTGGCAAAATGTAAAATGCGTCACCTAAAAGCTTTATTTGTAAAGGCCAATGATTTTCAAAATTCCACAGGCGCTGGAGCTGAAGATGAAGATGGCGATCTGACAATATAGGGTAAGTCGTACTGCATTTATTTATATACACACCAATACACACAATTGATTTATTTTAGATAAGATAAAGAAGATATGTCCATACTACGACAAGCTGTCCGAAATATTCAGCCCATCAAGGGATGCTACCGTCAGGGAATTCGACACAATGGAAGAGCTAATGTTTGACACAAATACGAATGCGGATGCGGATACCGCTCCCATGCAAGCAGTTCAGAAGTTTGGCAGCCCGAAGAACATTAAAGGTGTCCAATCCTTTTTGGCACTCACAGGTTTCTTCCGGAAGTTTATCAAAAGGTACGCACAGATTGATCGTCCGTTGACAGATCTCTTGAAGAAAGACGCAGAATTCAAGATTGAGACAGCTGAAATAAACGCCACGAGTTTATTGAAGAACGCCTTCGCAAGTGAACCTGTGTTGCGTCTATACAGCAGAGATGCACCCACGGAACTTCATACAGACGCGTCTAAGAATGGATTCGGTGCCGTAATGGTGCAAAATTTCGAAGCTCAACAGCATCCGGTATTTTTCTGGAGTAAGAAGTCGTCTCCAAGTGATGAAAAGCGGCATAGCTATGTACTCGAAGTTAAAGCTGCATATCTTGCAATGGAAAAATTCCGTTATTACCTTCTTGGCATTAAGTTCATGCTGGTAACCGACTGCGCTGTATTTACTCAAACTGTAAAGAAGAAGGATATACCACGTGAAGTTGCTCAGTGGATTTCAGCAAAGCAAGATTTAGATTTTCAACTGGAGCATATACCTGGAGACAAAATGAAGCGCGTCGACTGTCTAAGCCGTTATGCCCAAGATGTGCTCATTATATCATCGGAGGTCTCATCGCGCCTTAAAGCTGCTCAACAGAAGGACGATTACATTAAGGCAATTCTTGATATAATGAAATCTCGTCCGTACGATGGCTTTGTACTTAAAGGTGGAGTCCTTTACAAACACGTCGGGGGAAATGATGTGCTGGTGGTACCCAAGAGCATGGAGCACGAGATAATCGCAGATGCACACAATAGTGGTCATTTCGCCTTGCAGAAAACTTTGCACGCCTTGCAACAACAGTTTTGGATCCCACACATGGAAAGAAAAGTCACCCAGATAATTAATGCATGCATCAAATGTATTATTGTCAATAAGAAGCTGGGAAAACAAGAAGGTCAACTGTATTGCATAGAGAAAGGAGACAAGCCGCTCCATACTCTTCTCGTCGATCATTTAGGACCCATGGATGCTACGGCAAAACAATATAAATTCATTTTTGGAATGGTGGATGCGTTCACAAAATTTTTGTGGCTGTTTACAACAAAGAGCACAGACAGTGACGAAGTATTGAAAAACTCGAGGAGTGGTCCAACGTTTTCGGCCATCCATCGCGAATCGTTAGCGACAGAGGAGTCGCTTTTACCTCAAACCACTTTGCTGATTACCTTAAGGACAATGGGATCGAGCATGTGTGGACAACAACAGGAGTCGCTCGTGACAATGGACATATAGAGCGTGTCAACAGGTGCATTTTGTCAATTATCAGTAAGCTCTCTGCAGAAGATACCTCGAAATGGTATAAATATGTGCCCCAAGTACAGAGAGCATGTCCACTGTTCAACAAAAAAGACCCCGTTTGAACTAATGTTCGGAGTATCAATGCACTGCACGATCAGCGACAAGATTACGTCAATGTTGGAACTGGAATTAGTTGATGAGTTCGACAAAGAGAGGCTACAAGTACGCGAGGAAGCAAAGAAGAATATCCTGTTGGCTCAAAAGAAATACAAGGAGAACTACGATAAAAACCGAAAGAGCGAATATGGTTATAAGGAAGGCGACGTATTGCAAGTCGCACCCAGTTTGTTGCGGGTAAGAAGCTTGCAAGTACTTTTCTTGATCCCTACGAGATCACAAAAGTAAAACGTAACGGTCGATTCGATGTCAAGAAAGCCGCTCAAGTCGAAGGTCCTGCTGTAACCTCAACAAGTACCGACAATATTAAACTGTGGAAATTCGTTGACCAAAACGAAGAGCTGTTGTCGTCTGGGTCAGACGACAGTGATTAGGATGTCCGAATGTAACAAAGAGCAGTGTTGCATCTAACTGGAAACACCAAACAATGAGTAGCTGCAATAAAACAAGGTGGCAAGCCGATCGAGAGGGGATATCGATAATGAGGAATCGATACAATACAAGAGTAAGAGAGAAGATATAAAGTCCCGAGTGCAAGCTAAAAAACTGTTAGCCGTACGTAGTGGAAGATATCTGTCAAGTTGCTGTTGTTCATCGGTCGCTGTGCATCGAGTTTTGGTTGCTGCTGTTCTTTGCTCAAAGTTCTTGCTCAAAGTTGTGGCTCAAAGTGTTTCTTGCCAATTGCCATTCATTAACCTATTGTCGTGATATAATCATCACTATTATCTGCTAAGCTTATCATATACACAAACCAATAGCACACAACAATTATCCGCTAAGCTTATCATGTAAATAAACCAAATGATCAACATATGATCCAAACGCTTAGCATAGACACAAACCAAAAGCTCTACGAATTAAAGTTTAAAAACAACTTATACATGCAACCGAAGAGATGCAGCATACATGCATTTACAGTTAATTAAGCTTAGCACAAGATAACATTAAGATCTCCTCTAACCCATGTAATTAAGTCTAGCCATAAGAACCCATGTAAGCTCTAGTTATAAATACGGGCCCTGTGGCTGCAATAAATCATTGAATATAAAACAATCAAACCCTCGCCTTCTGTATGGCGATCCTGCCATAACAATCGGCAAATAAATCAATAAAAATAGAACTGCCAAAATAATCGGCAAAACTATTAAAATAAACAAATATCCTGCCAAATATTAATAACCGGCACAGGATACGTATGAGCAGCGCACACCATATTGCTGTGCAAAAAGCTATTGCCGCTAATCCTCGCGCTGGACCAAAGCCTGTAACAATCGAAGAATACAGAGCAAGGCAATCGGGGAAAAGCAACAGACGACTCCAAGAGGACAATCGGCTCACCCAGATCCCAAAAGTCAGGACCCCTAAGAGAAGAGGAGGAGCAACAGCCAAGCTGCGCCGAGAAAGGGCAGCACTTTTGGACAAAGTCAACGCCGATCCACCTCCGACATGGGCAGAAGCAACAGCCTTATGGCTGAAAATTGACGCTCTGGAGCAGCAACAACAACAAAAGCAGAGAGCGGGAGAGCAGCGACGACAGCAACAGCAGCAGAGAAGCCAAGCAGTAGCAGCAGCAGCAGAGCAGAAACAGTAGCAGCAGCGAAGGAAGCAGCGAAGCAGAAGAATCGAATAAAATTTAATAATTTTATAATAAAATAAAAACAAGTGTGCCCTTTTGAGCACCTTTGCGTTATGGCGATGCTCGCCGGCGCAAAATAATAAAAATAAACAAAAAAAAAACAAAAACATTTTTTGTTCTAATTATATTCTCATACAATTAAGACATACTGTAGACAAGATAGACTTTTTCAAAAACATACAAACATATTTCAATACATATTTTCATAAGCAAATATAAGAAACATAACTATACACTAAAACAACAGATTTGAAACAGATAACAAATCAAACTTAAACATAAGCTTTAGCCACTGCAAACGCAACGAGTAGGCAGACCAAGACATAAATGAAAACTTTGAAGCGCACAGTGGGCTTAGACTCATTATAAAGTAAGCAAAAATTACAGTGGAATAAATTAATAGTTAAATACAAAAAAAATATATATAAATATAATAATTAAAATATTAAGTATAAATGAAGAATTTTTATAAAACTCGTGTTAAGGCTCTAACAACACATATATGGATTGGAAAGATTTAGTCAATTACATAACTCCCCTTATAGAAAATTTTTATAGGTCTTACAAATGCTTAAATAAATCTATTGCAATCAAAGAAGCAACTTTTGCAAAACACTTAGAAATACTTTTCAAAAATTTTAATTTAATAAGAGAAATTTTACATAAAAATCAAACAATATACGACCTTCTACAGGAAAATCAGGCAAATGACATTTTTTATCTTTAAGAAACGACTTAGAAATTATTACTTCTAAACATAAAATAACTATATTTTTACCTAGACAATTAGATAAAGCGGGTAGTTACGAATTCACCTTTATGGACTTGGAATCAAAAACAGAATCAGATATTAATCCTTCCATTGAAAAACAAGAACAAAATGCAGGGGGGAGGGGGAAATATGGAGGCCGACACAAATTGAGTTAGGTCCAGTTTGGTGGACCAACAGAGGGAGACGGAGGAAAGGTGTCCGTCTCAGGCAGGGCGGGTACGCCGGGGTCCGGAACCGGGATCCTGTTTGGACGAGAGGTGGATCAGTGTTCGTTATTGTTGATTTTGTTGTCTTCTTGCTTACCTTTTGTTGTTAATGCTGTTGATTTGTTGTCTTTTTGCGATAGTGTTGTAAAGTCCGTTTGTTAGCAACTGTTATGTGTGTATCGAGAAAGTTATCGATTGTGCGAACTGCGGGCCAGGGATGGGACTCTACCTGAGTAACCGATGAGCCAGCCGGCGAGGCCCAAAGAGAAACAAGCAGTTCGTAACAATATGGCTCAAGATGCCTCAAACACTAATCGAATTTATTAATTCGGCCTCAAGAATTGTTCAAGACTTTAATGGTAAAGCCGAAAAGTTACAAAGCTTCATTGACTCACTAGAACTTTTAAATGACATAAAAGACACACATGAAGCAACCGCAATAAAATTTATTAAAACAAAGTTAAAGGGAGACGCTAGAATACTTATTACAAACGAAAACACAATCCTAGACATAATAAAGAAACTAAAAGAAACAATAAAAGGAGAATCCGTTGCTGTAATAGTAGCCAAAATTTTTAATAAGACACAAACAGGACTATTGGCAACAACATATTCAAATGAAATAGAAAACCTTACAAAAGCTTTGACAGTAGTTGTAAAATGCGGGTCCGAGGCCACTTTTGGAGGTGGGGGTGACGGTTCACTGATTTTAGGGTCGGGGGATTAGTGACGCATGGCTGCACAAAGGGTCAAGGGTTGTGGGGGAGGGGGGGAGGGGAGAGGGCGAGGGGTGCGTGGGAACTGGAGGGGAGAGAGGATTAGTGATGCATGGTTACCGAAAGGGTCAAGGAATGTGGGAGAGAGGGAGAGGGGAATAGGGGTCAGTATGCTAATTTGCATAAAGGGTCGTCAGGTGTTAGGGGGTGATCGTGGCTAGGAGGGTGTTTATGTGCGCCTGTGCTGAGAAGTGTGGATGAGAGGGGAGTGTGATGATCGTAAACAAGTGTTAACGTTTGACAGCTTGACAGGTGAGAGTTAATTTATGATCCCATATTTGGGAATAAGGGTATGGAATAAGGGGGGTGTGTGCGATCCACGTGCGATCGCGGTGCGTGTGCGTGCGTGTGCATGTTTGTGCATGAGAATGTCAAAGTGTGAGCACACTTTTGGAGGTGGGGGTAACGGTTCACAGATTTTGGCCTGTGTGCTGGCCTTTGCGCTGGCCTGTGTGCTGGCCTGTGCGCGCCAAGGCTTTTAGTCTACCCCTAGCGTCCCGATTGTAAGAAAACCAACCCCGAAAACTACCACAGTTTGTAGTCACCCTCGCATACCGATAGTGAAGAAAACCTTTAAACCTGTTGATGACGTCAGTAAATGGGTCAAGGGTCAAGGGCCAAGGGTCAGGTAAGTTTTGTTTTGTTTTGTTTTGACCCCTAGCGTCCCGATTGTAAGAAAACCTGCTCCGAGTATTTCACACCCCTTGTGAACACGTGCGCGATCTTTTAAAGTGGAACAAGAAAACCCACCCTGAAAACAAGTTTTGGTAGTTTGTTGAACTGTTTCATTTTCATTTATTTGGTATTATTTACAAAACTATCAGCTATTTTATAATAACGTAACATAATGTCCAATGCCTCCGTTTTGTAGCGGGATAAGAACAGGCAACGACAACTCTCCGGTCCACTTGTTGCATCGTCTTTTGACCAGGAACAAGATGACAAGTGTGTTCCATATCTTGACGTCACCATATCCTGTTCCTCTATTTCCGTTATTATAGTTTGTAACTCCACGAGTCGCACACAGTGCTCCATGAATATCAAATCCTTGAATTGAGTGAGAAACACTTGAATTTGTTTACTCAACATTTTTGCTAGTTGCTTATTCGTCTGCTAAATTGGAACTGAAAATGTGTAGAATGAAGACTCCCTTTATACCCTTGCCCATTTCATTGAAAATAAAGATACAACAGTGTGTGTGTTTTTGTTGCTATTTATTTAAATATTATAATCGTTTGCTTAAGTTAGTATATGATGAAATTAATTTTCCAACTTCATGTTCCCCATAAGCGTAGAAAGATCAGGTACAAGTCTCTTGTTTAAGTTAATATATGATGAAATTAATTTTCTAGCTCCATGTTGTTGATTAGCATAGAAAGTGCAGGCACAAGTCTCTCGTCCAATCTCAACATTGTCATCTGCCCATTCACAGAATTTGAAGTGTTCGCCATATCTGGATTTGACAAGATCACATCCTCCATTATCCATGAACATATTCCTTGTAACAATGAGAAGATATTGCAAATGCTCTCCAAATATCTCATCGCCATAGTGTTGAAGAAAAAAATCAATTTCATCAAGAATTGATCCATTGTTGTAGCTGTTGTTGTTGTTGTACTCGTTGCTGTTTTCCATTATTTAAACTGCTTTGATGTGTGCTCGCCTTGAAATTCTAAGTGTTAATGATATAAATGTTGACTTCATTTTAGATTATATCCTTATAGAATTTCAAAATGTTGTAGGCATTATTTAGTGCACAAACACCCTCGTAACGATGCATTTTACAAAACGGAAACTGGTTTCCCTTTAAAGTATCTAGTGCTGGACACCCAAGTTCCTCAACATCAATTAAATGCGGTTCTTTTAAAAAGATTTCCAGAAAACGTTTCTTTTCAACCCCTTTACATAGAATCTCTTTTCCTGCAGTAATTTTTCTAAGATAATTTCGTGTTTGATTAAAATAGTTGAAGCCATCATTCCAATGTAGTTTGTGGTGGTTTTTAGTTAGCCAGCTAGCAGTTTTTCGTGACTTTTTATTTAATTGATTAAAATTAAATGGAGCTCGTATAATGAAATGATTATTAAGTCTAGATTCTTCACCAAATGCTATTCCAATTTCCTTCACAATAAACTTGTTGTTATTATCAAAAAATCCTTGAACATCGACTGCAACATTATCTTCACTCATTTTCTATGTGTAGACTGTTAGACGACTCTTTGAACTAGACCGCTTAAAGGATTGTACTCGACTAAACGTTCATGAATGAGAAGACAATATACTTGAGTATTTTCATCACTTGGCACCTTTAATTCTGTTGAAATTCTCACATCAATAGGACCAGATTTCACCATTTCATTTTGATATGACAGGTCTATTACAACAATAGGTGCCTTAGCTTTAAAATCGACTGGGGTTAAAAGTGGAAATGCTTCACGATTGTAGTAACTAGTTTGAAAATTTGCATACATTTCATACAGGTGAGCAAAACGCGCCTGACTAAAATCCACATTCAAATCATCATAGGGATATGTATCGGAATTCAAGTACACTTTCAAGTTTGATAAATTGTTTGAAATTAGTTGTCCGTTTAGTGAGAAGGCTATTATTGCGAAGCGGGGACGTTCTCGGTTAGCTGCTAGCTTAACATTCCAAACATGATGTGTTCCCTGAATCAGCTTGGGGTTGACATATGTATCCCAGCTTCGGAACGGAAGCGATAGGTTAACTCCGCTTTTTATAATATCATACATTTTTATTTTTGCAACATCACTGGGAGTTACATGTGGAATTTTCCAAGATATATTTGTCATTTCTAATTGATGTGTTTGTCCACCCCTAGTTTTGTGATAGACGTCATCCAGGTTTTTGGTTAGTAATAGTACAAGCTCATGCTTACAGTTTAGCAGAACTTTTGTATAGTCCTCAGCAAAGCCCAACAAATTTTTTAGGGGAACGGAAAAATTAAAATTAGCATTTGTTTGGATATCACTTCCTCCACTCCATCCAGAATTTAAAAGAGTTCGACTATTAAGGTTGGTCAATGAGAGAAAGTTTTTAAGGGTTGAAGTAACACCTACGAATCGTGTTCTGTCAATCTCACAACCATTTATTTCGTATTTTATTTCATCCAAAAAGTACGCCATGCAATTATTTTTAAGTGAGGCAACGACGCCCTCTGTTGTTGTAACATTTTCGGCTGATACTTTTTTAATAATTCCTTGAAAGTTAAGATAGCTCTCATGGGGGAGCACATACAAGTCTTGATTTTGGATAGTAATTCGAATTTCATCATTTGGTTTAAATGTCTGTTGGTATGATGAATAGGTGTGGTATTCTTTCTTCGAGATACTTTCGTCTGAGAAAGGTTTTTCCCGAACATTTAATATTTCATTCATTTTGTTTTCGTCCTTGTTATACTCTAAGCTTGAAACCCAATGATTTTAAAAACAATTTATTTTTTAATGTTAGAGCGCTCCTGTTTCGGTTTGATCCTCTTCCTTTAGCTTTACAACTAGAAGTGCAAGGTGGGTGGGATATGTCGGGTCTTTTATTGTATATAATCATTCTATCTTTCGCAAATGCAATCGAAGTGTTACGTTTTCTTCACGCAAATTCAACAACGTCCCGTTCTGATCAGTTAATCGTATTGATAGTGTGCTTATTTCTCTGCAGTTGATTGGTAAGTAAATGAGATTATGAGGTGTCACATTCATTTTATAGCCTGGAGGGACATTGATTCCAAACTCATATAATATATGATTTGGTGTGTTGTCTACATATGAGCCACTGACAATGTTACATTCCATTCGAATCGAGTTAATTCTAAATATATTTATAGGTTGTTTGGATAGATAAGTTTTAGTGGGATGTGGCTTGAGTACATTTTGATGGAAACCAAACAATTCACCAATTGTGTTTCTCTTATTAAAGTATATTGTTTCTTTGCTGGTAGAGATCTCCATTTGAAGTGTATTATTATTTCCTTTAATTATAACTGTACTCTCAAGCTCAGTACCTTTTAGCTGTGAATATAGAAACTCAACAATATCACCGAGTTCATATGAACCAATGGGGATAGTGATTACTTGTTTACCAATGTGAAAAAGATTGTTGCTTGTATCAACATTGGGAATTGAGTTGTACATGTAAAAGTCAACTAGTGCACACTCATATTGTCCATTCAATTCAATCGGTGGGAAATAGTTGGTATTTATAATGGAACTGTTTCCATTTATCGATAATGTTAATGATCTAGTCATTGTGAAATCTAATGTTAAACTGAGCATAATATCGTAACACTTAAACTTATATTTAAACACACATTTTCAAATTATAATAAACTGATCGAAACCCTTTCTATATCGCCCCTTGTCCATGTCATCGTCTTTACTTATTAACAGGAAACCATATTTATCGTTCCAACATTTTTGACAAATTTTCTTGAATGAATCATAGCTCATGTCTGTGTTGATATGATCACGATATATATGTCGCATATTAAGGTCATCTTGTTTAAACATAATAATCATGTTTGCATTGTCGCGTATAAGATGTTTTGGTATATGGGTGTAAGTTTGACACAAGTAAAATGAATCAATGTTTTTGTGTCGTCCCATACAAAAATACGATCGAATATTATCTTGCTTTTCACATGCAACATCGTCGAAAATCATAATGGAATTATTTTTGGCTTTACTGGGTGGTAAAACTGTCTCATTCTGTGAGAATGTATGATAACCCATACCTTTAATTGGTTTGATTAGCTTTTCCAAGTACTCATATTTGGGTTGGTATAGACTCTTTGAAAACACGTAAATATTTTCAAATTTCAATCCATTGGGACTCTCAATTAGACTGAACATAAGATTTGTCTTGCCACAGTTGGACGGACCAACAATCAGTGCTCTTATTGTGTTGGGTAAGAGAGTACTATGACGTGGAGGTAGCTTTTCAGTAGCATTACCCCCCTCAATATTTCTAACAATAATGTTTTCTTTTTGCTTTATTAAACGCATACTTCCCCTCAATGTCTTCATTCAATGAGAAACTATCGTTGATTAAACAAGCATAAAATGGGTAAACGTTTTTATAATTACATCAGTCATGATTTGTCTTGTAAACGAGGCAGTGGTCTTGTAAACAAATTAATTAACATACTACCGGGTGAAGCACACATTCCTGGTTATAATTTCTGTGGTCCTGGTACAAAGCTAGAGCAACGTTTGAAGCGGGGTGATCGTGGAATAAATCTTTTGGACGAGGCTTGTAAGGTGCATGACATTGCATACGAAAAGCACAAGGACTTGAGTGAACGTCACAAGGCAGATACAGTATTACTCAACAGAGCTTGGGAACGTGTAAAGGCTAGAGATAGCACCCTCGGTGAGAGAGCGTCAGCGTATATGGTGGCTAATATCATGAAGTCAAAGAAAAAATTTGGAATGGGTGTAAAGAAGAAGCGGGTGAAACGAGGTGGAAAAATTAAAATGAAGAGTTTGTCGTCCGTGGTTAATGCGGCTAGTCGGGAATTAAAAAAACAGAAACCTTTAGATATAATGAATGCAATTAAAATTGCACGCAAAACAGTACGCAAAGCAATGGGTAATAAGAAAAATGTTAGAGTTCCTCGTGTAATTGCTGTACCTAAAGTTGGAGGCTTTTTACCACTTGTACCAATTCTGACTGCACTGAGCGCTCTAGGAAGTCTAGCCTCTGGCAGTGCAGCTGTTGTAAATGCAATTAACAATGCCCGAACAGCAAAACAGCAGTTGGACGATGGGGGAGGAAACAGGAAAGGAGTTGCTTTGGGAGAGGGAATGTATTTGAAGCCCTATCGAAAAGGCTACGGATTATACCTCAAACCATACAACAAGGGCAATGGAATAAACCAACAAAAAAACTTTTAAAAAGGCTACCCAAAAGAGCATTAACAAATTTAGACATTGAAAATTTTGGTCGAAAATATATCCCCCATTTTCGTGATGTATTTATGAGGGATACACTTCCAAAAACACCTTACAGTCAAGAATGTGGAGTCATAAATTTGGACGTTTCTTCGTCAAACGGTACACATTGGGTAGCTTACAAAAAAAATAGAGATTTGGTGCAGTATTTCGACAGCTTTGGGAACCTACAACCACCAAAAGAGGTTGTGAAATACTTGGGAAATGGAATTAAATACAACTATGAGAGAGTTCAACGTTTTAATACATACAATTGTGGACACCTGTGTCTCAAATTTTTACTAACATGTAATTAGGGGTGAGTTTAATACAATCACTGAAGACTCAAAGAAAAAATAAGGGTGTTTTAATACCGAGTGGGTGCATTGTTCGAGCTATAAAGTCGAGGACAAAATAGAATCAAGTCACACTCGACGATCAGCAACAGCAATAGCAACAGTTGAACGGATACAACAATAGCTAAAAACAACAACAGCTAAACGGATACAACAACAGCTAAAAACAGCAGCAGCTAAACGGTTACAACAACAATAACAACAACAACAGCTCTAAACAGCAACAGCTAAAAACAGCAACAGCTCTAAACAGCAACAACAACAGCTCAAAACAGTAGCAGTTACAACGGATATACAACAACAAGAACAGTGTCAAAATGAATCAGCCCGAACTCACCGACAGTCAAATTCAATCCTTTTTTGATAAAGAACATGCATTTATGAACGTGCTCAAAGATTTTAATGGACGCAATCAGAAGCCACTTCTTTCAAAAACCAAAATGTCAGGTGGCGTCACCTACCCCATTCTCAGAGCACAGCGGAAGACAACAAAGATTGGAGATTCCATTGCTTTAGAATTAGAGCAATACATTCTATACCTACCGGAGCGTTATACAAGTCTTCAAGAAGGGACTATTGCTGCATTGAACGAAATGAAGTTTAGTGTCATCAAAAGAAATGATGGCAAGTTATACTTAGAATTAAACAAGACCAGTCAAGATTTGTAACTGTATTAATATTTTGAAATAAAACTTATTTTTCAAACTATATTATTATGAATACAACTACTCTTTTTATTATGGTGGGAACTTTCAAATATCTATTATATATATAAAAATGCATTTACATTATTTAACAGTATTGGTTGAGAAGTGATTACATACGCACACACCTGCTTTCGGGTGTCCCTTATATACTTTAGAACTGTTTGATATAAACCGGTTTCACTTGACATTCGACACAATGAGTCAAAATATTTTGAGTCAGTTGACGAAAGCGAGAAATGCACTGAAAAGAAAATTTGATAGTATTAGGCAAACAAATGCTCAAAATAAAAATGAATTGGAGAAAACTTTCAAGCCGATAACAGAGCCTTTACAGGAACTGGTTAGTGAAAATAAAAAAAATAAGTTTGTGAAAGTCGAAGACGATGAGCATGATGAAAAGACAAAATTACATAAAACTCTAAAGTCGATAAAACCTAAGTTCACTAGTAAAAAAGTTGATGATAATAAGAGTTTAACCTGGGAAGATATCTACACTCCACGTGATAAATCAAATTTAAAAAATAATGAAAGTGAAGCTGATAATGATGAAACAAATTACTTTTCACATTCGAGAATTGAAGTAGAGTCAGAATCAGAACCAGAGATTGAAGTAGAATCAGAACCTGAATCGGAGATTGAATCAGAGGTAGAAGATTATGAAATGAACCTTAATATCACTCAGTTACAGAGAGAGAAACTTTTGGATAACGCTTATGGACCCAGAAGAAGAACAACAGTACATTAAATATAAATAATAAGAAAATTAAATTGTCGAGTGGAAGTAGTTGGCCACTTACCCCTGGTCTATACTCATTAATTTTCCACAATAAACCTACAGACTATAACAAGAATGATTTGGAAAGTTATAAACAAGTTTTAAATGAGACTAGTGTGTATAGAAGAGATTACAACCCAAACAAACAAGTGAAGGGGAGTCGAGCACAAAAATACACAAAAATTATCAAGCCTCTTATAAGTACTGTCTCAACTCCAACAGCAATGTCTACGCCAAATCGTTCGAAAACAGGTTCAGGGCTTATGACCCTACAATCGTCAAAGCCAAATTATGTGTATTGGGATAATGTCAATGAATTAGTTGAACGATTACAGATTCTATTAGCCTCAAAAACAGCTGGTAATACTAATCATAATAATGAAATTATATCGATAATAGAAGAACTGCGTGAGGCGAAGATAATATACTAACATCTATAAATATGTAATACAATTAACAATTACATTTATAATCAGTATGTCTGTTGACAAGTTCGGTCATTTTATTAATGATAAGGAGCATTCAGAACCCTTGAAAAGAGGTATTAGAACAGGTGTGGGTTTGTACATTGATAGTGACGGTAACCTGAACGCTCAACAGAAACGAATTAAAAATTGTGGTGGACCGATAGAGGGAAACGATATAGTAATAAAAGACTATCTTGATAAAAGCATTGAGAAATTAAGAGATTCTATAACAAAAATGGTGTCTACACCGCTTACAGAATATGTTGATGAAACTTTAAAAAACTTCAGATTCGAAGTAAACCAAAAAATAACACAAGCACTAAATACCAAAGTTGGAGTTTTGGATATCAGAATTAAACAAATTGAAGACAGATTAGAGAGCTCTGATAAAATCTTCTCAAATCTAATTGCTCAACTAAAAAGTCTTGAGGAATATACATATAAATATATGAGCAAACCAACAAAAACCTAATTGAAAATCAAGCAACTTCAATTACCCATTACTAAACTATGAGCAAACGAGATATTATTAACGAATTACATGGACCCTCACGTAAGAATTTTCTACGACGTAGAGTTGTCACAAAGGGGATAAACGATCTATGGCAAGCGGATTTGGTTGAAATGGGAGCATATGCTTCGTCCAATAATGGCTATCGTTATTTGTTGACAGTAATAGATACTTTCTCAAAGTATGCTTGGGGTGAAGCACTAAAATCAAAAACTGCTAAAGAAGTTGTTCAGGCAATGGAGAAAATATTTAAATCGGGACGTGGTGCTCCCAAGAACCTGCAAACAGATGACGGAACTGAATTTTTCAATAAACAGTTTAAGGCATTAACAAACCAGTTTAAAATAAATCACTACTCAACATTTAGTACTCTAAAGGCATCAATTGTTGAACGATTTAATCGAACGCTAAAAGAGCTCATGTGGCGTGAATTTAGTTTTAATGGAAAATATAAATGGATTGACATGTATAAAAGTTTAATTGATGATTACAACAGTCATGTGCATAGAACAATAAAAATGAGTCCAATCGACGTTAACTCATCCAATGAAAAACAACTCTTGAATACAGCATACAATCATTTGAAAATATTCACTGGTAGCAAGTTGCGTAAGGGAGACAATGTGCGTATAAGTAAATACAAACATATATTCGAGAAGGGCTACACTCCAAATTGGTCAACCGAAGTATTTAAAATAAAAACAGTGAAAAACACATATCCAACTACATATTTGTTAGAAGACCTAAAGGGAAATCCAATTGAAGGGTGTTTCTACAGAGAAGAAATTAAAAGGACTCGTTTCCCCGATGCATATCTTGTTGAAAAAGTGTTGAAACGAGACGGAAATAGAGCCTTGGTACGTTGGCTGGGCTTTCCAAAGAGTGAAGATAGCTGGATAGCTGTAAAAGATATTTTATAAAGAATACAAACAATTTATTTTTAGTCAAACCCCCATACAAAAACACATATAACGTTTTGGAATCCATTTACAACTTTATTAACACTTAACTTTTATTTAAATTAAGTATACAATTTTTATAAACTATTTAATCAATTTTATAAACAATTTATTTAAAATTACAATTTCTTAACATTTTGTATTACACTTACAACAAATTTATAAACAATTTATATTACACTTACAACAAATTTATAAAACAATTTATACTAAAATAAATACATTTTGTTTAAAAAAATTATTCTACAAATCTAGATTTTTGGGTGGGTTTTTATGATCATTATAGAACATCTCAAGCTCAAGAGCTGCATATAACAAATCGCTTTCAGCATTATCTATTTTATTTTTTAGTGAATTGATTACTGTGTTTTCGTTGTTTTCAGCCCGGAAGTTGAGATTGTTTTCCAACTCATCTACTTGTCTTCCCCAAGTAAATGATTCTGCCTCTAAAAATTTTATATTTGTCAATAGTTCTTTTTCTATTAGCCTATGATGGTGATATGCTAATGTTGAATGTTGATCACTTTCAATAAAGCGCTTATCATCTTTGTTATCAAGAATTTTTTTGATTGTCTGATAAGTGTTTATTACATGACCTTTAGACCTAAACAATGTCATTTTCCCATACTCTGATTCTCCAGTTTTTAGGCATTTTTTATAACTGTCAAGGTCTAACTTTTCTAACGCTGCCCTTTTCACCCCTTTTATTTTTTTAAACGTTTTCTCAACGTTTTCCACTTTATATCCATACATTTTCGGACGCAGTCCAACAAACTCCAGCATGGGCTTACCATTGAGCTCGTCTTTGAAAAAACCCAATTTTTTCTTATTTGCTTTTTCGAAATTATATTTACTGGCAAGTTCATCAGAATAATCAGAAGTATCGAATTTTGATTCAACATCATTCCGAATATCACTGTAGAAATCTTGAGTTTTTATCGTGTAAATAAATGAATCTGTATCCATATAGTTCAATGTTAAATTTTTCTTAAACTTATGTTGCATGTAATTATAATGGAAATCATACATTTTCCATTTTGACAAATCTAGTACAGCAAAGCCTAAGTACATTGGTTTATTAAAAACATTCCTTAATCTGTTCATTTGAATTGCATAAAAGTCTTCATTTATTCTTGTTGAACTATGAAAGTTGCTTTTAGCAATTAATGATCTTGCACAAAGTCTTTTACGACCCGTGCTGAATGTTTGTGCTGGATCCCACTCTGTAACTAATTTCACATCAACCCTTTTCTCTACATTTTCCATGGTTTTACCATAGACTGCATTATTAAGTAATTTGAAAAAATCTTTTTCAAAAGAATTCTTTGCATTTGTCCTATGTAGAGTATTCAGGTCAATGTAAGTTTTTAGCCACGGTCTCTGTCTGAAGCATATACCTCTGTGTATTTTTTTCAGCTGCAAACCATTATCCAAACATTGTTGTAGTGTTCGGTAATGGATAACATAATTTCTTTTGTTTCCAAGGTCAGCTACCAACTTTTTTACTTTTGCTGTCTTGGTTGGTAGCTTGATACTCGGACAAAAGGGAAGGTCATTATGCTGATCATGGATATTGTAAGGGTAATCTAAATCTACCTCTAAAATGTATCCATAATCAGCATCTACAGGTATATTTGAAACATTAAGTCTTTCTATCTCTGTAGAAGATAGCCACTTAAAACCATTATATGGCAGGGCTTGTGACATTGCCCAACCATATAAATTGTTTGCATCCAGGTACATTAAAAATGTGGATTCTTTGGTTTCATCATAAGTTGACAAATACTTATTGTTTGCCTTCGTATACCTATGACAACATTGCACAAGACCGCCACGAATACCAGATTGAATGAACCTATACATGTCTATGTCAGTTAAAAGTTCTAATTCAATCTTTGTTGTCTTTAACATGGCCTCCCAAGATAAGCCTGGAGTTGTGTAAAAATGGGCAGGGTCAAGTGAATAAATTTTCATACAAATTGTACGGAAATTTTCAAAAACATCTGTTAACAATAAAACATCAGTTTTTAAGTACAATTCTAAGTAATCTTTCAATGTCGAACATGAAAATTCAGACCAAACTTTAAGTGCATGTGCGTAATGTTCTTCAGAACATTGAGTTTCTGTCAGATTGCTGTAAAATGCTTCTCTTGGAGGTAGAGAAGTTTCTTGTAATCTTTTCTCAGAATCTAAATATTCATAGGGGAAAACACCCTTTTTACGCATCAATCTGAACTCATGTTCAAGATTGAAATGCGACTTTATTGTTGTTAATTGGTCATCAACTAAATTAGACGCAAGAGCATCTAGACTTGACGACATAAAACGAAATGTGTCTACAAAACGAATCTCAAAATTATTTCCGTTCTCACACTCTATTATTTTTGAAAGAGATATGTAGTGCTCTTTATTTATGGGAATAACTTTAATTTCTCCAGGTACGTGCACAAGTTCTTTTACAAACAAATGTGAATCATACTTGGTGAAATTATGAAAGAAAACAGGGATGAAAATGCTCGTCTTATATGCTAGATTGCATTTTGAATGAGCAGCACCCCTGAATTTTCCAGTGAAATGACAATGATCTCTCACTCTATCTGTTAATAAAACACCCTCACAAATATGACAATTTACCGACTCTTGGAAAACAATCTCTTCTTCCGGACTCATTATAATCGGAACTATCTTGCTTAAATAATTGTTATTTATGTGCTTAAGATTTTCTACCAACGATGTAATGAAACTTAAACCTGCATTTTCACTAGTTTCTAAGACAAACTTATCTAATCCACTATCAAATGCACACTTTATGTAGTATGCATAAGATATTGGAATATGTTCATTAATGTTAAGTAATCTTGAACTTACTTCTATATTCTTTGGTTGAAGAACACACTCAAAATCTGCATACACGACAAATGGAACCTGCAGTTGGTGGTGATGTTGTGTAAACTTCAAAGTTGCTTCATAGGGGTTGGGAAGCGCCGAGACTGTTCCGTTGCACAGCTCCTTGTGTCTCAATGCAGCCGCCTCACTAGACGAGAATTTGAGGCATACGTTGCAGAACCATTGCTTCCTTTTCGAACTCCCAGTTTGTGATACAATCAGTCTATAATTGAAAAATAAGTACAAATAATTAGTATTTATTATATCACTTTTTAATTTAGTAAAATACTTACCGAGAGATATTTTTAATCCACATGTAGTGTGCACATTCCTCCCCTTCCAGAAATAGCATATTAATATGCATACGTTGCTCATATCCTGAGTTGAATAGGGGCCCAATAATATTCCCACTCTCTTCATCGTATCCAAAAACGTTGATGCTGACTTGAGGGTTGTTTTTCGTGAATATTTTTATATCCTTTATTTTGAGCGGGAATGACAGCCCAGTGAAATCCAATGTCAGATTATTGTGTACATTAATTTTTGTGTCAGTTATAATGACTTTATAGCTGCTACATCTTTGAGGTTTCTTAGTATGCGGCATCAATGCTGAGATTAGTGCCCATTTGAAGCAGAAGTGATCATTATTCTTTACATTAATGATTGCCTGCTTCTTACTCAATTTGGTTGGCAATGACATAAATGAAGAACCACGTATGGGTGTATACTGATTCACATTCATTTCCAGTCGGAGTATACCAATCAAAGTCCAACCACTATCCTTTTCCTGGAACTCTTCCATTTTGGTTATAATATTGCGAGCATGTTCATTATATGATTGCTGCAAATCAGAATCTGCGCTTTCAATAGACATTTTACTTTGAAACGACTTTGTTTCCAAAAGTTCTGATTTTTCCTTCAAAAGCACATACTCAGCAAATAGCTCAAAATTCACTTTCGCTGAGACATGGCTTTGGAGAATGTCGAATAAATGTGGATTGAATGCGGTTCCTGCTTCATACAAAAATTCCTCAGGGAGTCTAAGTGCCACCCCCTCGTTGACATACATGTAGTGTAGTATTCTTCCCTTGAATCCATCCGAAATCTTTTTGATTTGACCGTCCACCGGTGTAATTGCATTTTTTTTATGATCCTCTGTGCGAACATGACGTTTCCATTCAGTACCCAATGGCAGGTAGCTCCGGCATGAACGACAATAGATTGAGTACTGATCATTCATTTTGATAGTGTTGTTGTTGTTTTTGTTGTATCTATTTAGCTGTTGTTGCTGTTGAAGCTGTTGCTGTTTTTAGCTGTTGCTGTTGTTGTTTGAGCTGTTTTGCTGTTGCTGTTGTTGTTTTTAGCTGTTGCTGTTTTTAGCTGTTACTGTTTGTAGCTGTTGTTGTTGCTGATCGTCGATATTTGTTATAAACTATTTGGTGTTGTTGACGATATTTGTTATAAACTTTTTAGTTAAGTTTCCACTCACGAAAAACACAGTTGACACAAACTAACGTTTTCACTTGAATGATATGCTTATACTGAACTTTCTAACGTGGAGCCTATGCATTTTATAAAAGTAGTAGGCCTACGTTAAAGGGTTTGTTCTTAGCCACATCCAAATATTTAAAATATTCAAAATACATAGAGCAAATAACCATCAAATTGTCGCAAAGCATAATACCTAAAAAACCGTTACATATTCGCCCTCACATATTTCTAGACACTTTCTAACAGTCAATCTCAAAGGGGGAATCCTCAACGGAATCCCCTCTCGTGCTAGCAGTTGACAACGCATGCCATAATTCTAAGCATTAAGAACCCACACATAAATTAAGACGTTTAACAACATGTATAACAAGCCACGTCACAACAATTGTATTATCTCCTATGTTAGTGGTTAACTCTAAAAGATCGCGCACGTGTTCACAAGGGGTGTGAAATACTCGGAGCAGGTTTTCTTACAATCGGGACGCTAGGTGTCAAAACAAAACAAAACAATACTTACCTGACCCTTGGCCCTTGGCCCTTGACCCATTTACTGACGTCATCAACAGGTTTGCAGGTTTTCTTCACTATCGGTATGCGAGGGTGGTAGTTTTCGGGGTTGGTTTTCTTACAATCGGGACGCTAGGGGTAGACTAAAAGCCTTGGCGCGCACAGGCCAGCACACAGGCCAGCGCAAAGGCCAGCACACAGGCCAAAATCTGTGAACCGTTACCCCCACCTCCAAAAGTGTGCTCACACTTTGACATTCTCATGCACAAACATGCACACGCACGCACACGCACCGCGATCGCACGTGGATCGCACACACCCCCCTTATTCCATACCCTTATTCCCAAATATGGGATCATAAATTAACTCTCACCTGTCAAGCTGTCAAACGTTAACACTTGTTTACGATCATCACACTCCCCTCTCATCCACACTTCTCAGCACAGGCGCACATAAACACCCTCCTAGCCACGATCACCCCCTAACACCTGACGACCCTTTATGCAAATTAGCATACTGACCCCTATTCCCCTCTCCCTCTCTCCCACATTCCTTGACCCTTTCGGTAACCATGCATCACTAATCCTCTCTCCCCTCCAGTTCCCACGCACCCCTCGCCCTCTCCCCTCCCCCACAACCCTTGACCCTTTGTGCAGCCATGCGTCACTAATCCCCCGACCCTAAAATCAGTGAACCGTCACCCCCACCTCCAAAAGTGGCCTCGGACCCGCATTTTACAACTACTTTTGACACGTGCATACATTTTAGATGACTTAAAACCAAACATAGCAAGCAAATACGCAACTCAAACTGCAGTAAAGGCTATAATTAAAAATTGCAACATCGAAAAAGTAAAAACTATTATGGAAGCAGGAAAATTCAGTAATATGAATGAAGTCATTTCTAAATTCGTGAGTAGTTGCACTGAAGCAACAGGTCACAGTAACGCGGTCCTATTCACTCGACAAAATAATCAATACAACAACAGACAAAGAAATCCTACTTATAACACATACGGTTACAATACTAGCTATAATAACAATAACAGGTATAACAACAACCGAAACAACAACAACCGCTATACTAACTACAGGTATAACAACAACGAAAGCAACTCCAATAAACAACAATAATAATCCTAACAATAACAACAGACACAATGAAAATCGAAATGTTCGAATCGCAAACGAAACACGTCATGAAAACTCACCGCAGGAAAACTGCGAAAGTCCCCTGATAACAAACTAAAGTCACATAGAATTTATAACCTAAGTCTCAATCTCAATAGCTTCATTATTTTAAATGCAGAAAACACAAAAACATTAAAATTTTTAGTAGATCCAGGTGCAGACATTTGCCTCATAAAGCAATGCAAGCTCATAAAATCAGTAAGCATAGATCGAACAAAGCAGACAAATTTAAATGGAATAGGACAAGAAACAATCAAATCAATAGGCGAGGCGAAATCACTGCGGACGGCAGTCCGCGCTAGTGACGAAAGCAGCACGAAGGGTGCGAAGGCGACTAGCATATATACACAGGAAGAATGGAAAATTTGCTATGTCTGTCCGATCAGGTCGAGTTATATACCGATCGAAAGGTATGAATTTAACCTACAAATGTGCATACTAAGACTTTTAAAAACTCACCTGGTTTGTGAGATAAACAGGTGTAAGTGGGAGGGGAATAATTTAAATGATTGGAGCAATTGGGGCCGTTGGAGACTTTTTGATTTTTTTTTTTAATTTTTTACTATTCTAATACTATTACTAATCGAATGACACCTTGATCATCAAAATCCGATCACTGGTTCAGAAGATAATTAATTTTAAAATTTTTGGTGCCCCTTTCAAAACGAGATGAAAAGTCAGTCTGTTTGTTTGTTTGTCTGTCTGTTTGTTTGGATCAAATCGTAAATTTAGCTTAAAAGTTTGAATGAGGACTTGTTCCCGATCAAAAATCTAGAAACGTTTGTTCTACGACTTTTTCGAAACATCGCTAGTTTAGCGGGAAATCGCTAAAAACCGCTAAAATTAAACGTGATCTATATATCGTTGGAAAGGTATTTTGAAGGGCTTTTAGGCAGACCTTTAAACTTGTTTTCTAAAGTGCATAGGTAAAAAGCAACAGGTGAAATAAGATATTTTGTCCCACATTTTGGCGGCTTTCGAGAAAACGCTGCCTACGATTTTTTTTAATTTGCAATATGTTTGAGCTTGTAAAATTTCGCGTTTTTTGATATATCATTCATAAATTTATGTTGATTGGTTTGGAAGATATAACCTATTAACTGAATATATACGTTTTACTTTGAATTGAAATAGGACAGCAGCTGCAATTACATTTGACTAACTGTCCAGTAACAATGAAATCTATAATTAGACAGTCGTTCTTAATGATCGCCAGTGGCGCAAAGTGTAGAGCGTCCGATTTTTGCATGAATTCTCAGCTCGGGTTTCGGGTTCGAATCCTGGCACGGACAAAACTTTTATTTTTTTTTTTAATTTTTAAATGCAATTAATTTGTTAGTAGATGATTATCATGCATACATTTATGTTGATTGGTTTGGAAGATATATCCTGTTAACTGAATATATACGTTTTACTTTGAATTGAAACAGGACAGCAGCAGCAATTACATTTGACTAACAGTCCAGTAACAATTAAATCTATAATTAGACGACCGTTCTTAAAGATCGCCAGTGGCGCAAAGTGTAGAGCGAACGATTTTTGCATGAATTCTCAGCTCGGATTCCGGGTTCGAATTCTAGCACGGGAAAATTTTTTTTTTTTTTTTAAATTTTTAAATGCAAATAATTTGTTAGTATATGATCCGCTAAGGTTTTTTTTATTGTTTTTCAATTTAAAAAAGGTGTTGGCTGAAATCTTAGCTGCAAAATAAAGAATCGCTGTAGTCAGATCTGTCTGTGTGCATATTGAAAATCTCCTAGCAAAGTAACAATGCCAGAAGCATATGTAAATCACTGCGGACGGCAGTCCGCGTTAGTGACGAAAGCAGCACAAAGGGTGCGAAGGCGACTAGCATATATACACAGGAAGAATGGAAAATTTGCTATGACTGTCCGATCAGGTCGAGTTATATACCGATCGAAAGGTATTAACTTAACTTACAAATGTGCATACTAATACTTTTAGAAACTCACCTGGATCGTGAGATAAACAGGTGTAAGTGGGAGGGGAACAATTTAAATTATTGGAGCTAATGGGGCCGTTGGAGCCTTTTTGAATTTTCTTTGAATTTTTTACAATTTTCATTAGAAATACGCGTCGAATGACACCTCGATCATCGAAATTGGACAACTGGTTCGAAAGATAATTAATTTTGAAATTTTTGGTGCCCTTCTCAAAACTAGATGAAAAGTCAGTCTGTTTGTTTGTTTGTTTGTTTGTTTGTTTGTTTGTTTGTCTGTTCAAATTAAAAAACTTTTTTTCTAAAGTGCATAGGTAAAAATCAACAGGTGAAATAAGATATTTTGTCCCAGATTTTGGCGGTTTTTGAGAAAAAGAAGCTAACGATTTTTTTTAGCTTTAAATATATTGTAGTGTGTAAAATTTCCCGTTTTTTGATATATGACACAAAAAATTTTACCGATGGCTTTGGAAGATATTACTTATTAACTGAATATACCTTTTACCTTACAATACTGCATGTACATATGCAGAATGTTAATGTACATGTAAATCGCCAAAAGCCACAGCATCCAAACAATAGAAGCTACAGATGTGATCTATATATCGTTGGAAATTTATTTTGAAGGGCTTTAAGCCTAGCTGTAAACTTTTTTGCTTAAAACACAGGTAAAAAGATTCAGGTGAAATAAGGTTTTTTTCCCCACATTTCGGCGATTTAAGAAAAATCTACGTTTCAAATAAGTTTTAAATACAGTTGAACTTTCCTAACTCGAACTTCTGTAACTCGAATTTCTCTGTAACTCGAATTAAATGAGTGGCAGTAAAATTAATAATCTTAGGAAAAAGAACTCTATAACTCGAATATTTCCCTAACTCGAACCTTTTCTTTGGATAATGGTGAGTTAGGGAAGTTCGACTGTATGTTATTTGTTGTAGCAATTCAATTTCGCGTTTTTGACATATAACACATAGCCGTCAAATTTCGTTTGGGCAAGATATTACCTGTTAACTGAATATACCTTTTACCTTTACACTTCTGCATGTACATATGCAGTAGCATGCATACAGCAGCAGCAAAGTGTCATAGCAGCCAGAGTTTGAGAGTGCTACTAGCTTTTGCGCTTGGCATGTGTGTTTTAAGGGAACCAGTGTTGGCAGACAGTGTGTTTTAGCTTGTACAAAAAATAAACAAAGTTGATAGAATGAAATTTCAAAATTTCTGATATCTTATTCAAAAATTTCTGATATCTTATAAAAAAAACCTCTTTACGAGGTAAAAGTCTAGTGACGAAAACAGTTATATGCCCCAAAATTTCTGATATCCAATTTTGTGACGAATAATATTAAGTTTGACATAAAAATTATTTTAAAAAAAATTTTTGCACTCGGCACTGCGCAAAACATTGAGTTTTATTTGGTATGAAGAATTGAGACATTTTGGCGCAATGTGCCGAGTGCCAAAATTTTTTTTAAAATTATTTTTATGTCAAACTTAAAATTATTCGTCACAAAATTGGATATCAGAAATTTTGGGGCATATAACTGTTTTCGTCATTAGACTTTTACCTTGTAAAGAGGTTTTTTTTATAAGATTAAACTTAAAAGCAAACAACTTCTTAATTTATCATGCTCTTCAGGTCGTCGAGGTCAGTTTTCCCATTCCTTGCGATGCACATTAGGTCAAATGACCACTTTTCCTGTGCGAAAGTAATAAAAATCAAAGTGACGTTTTGCATTCGTTATTACTGTCATTGAGTAGAAAATGGTTCAAAAGAAAGACGCGTGACGTTTGTTAGTTCTAAAAATAGACCACCGTTAAACAGCTGTGCGTCAAAGTCAATCATTGCAAGTTTCTCTACTCATGTGCTTGCGAGGTTAGATTTTTTTGCCTAACTTAAATTGTGATTTACTCGGATTGTGTAAAATATAATTTAGTTCTGCAAAATGGAAAATAAAGAGAATTGTAAGTATATGTGTGTTTTATAAAAGCAACTTATTATTTATGTCGCTACATTTGCAAATAACTCATTAACCTACATAACCTTAAAACGGTAAAATTTTTTTTAAACATTGATTTTCTGTAAGCTTTTACAAAAAAATACCCAAAATTACCCCTTTCAAATTTAAAATATAGATTAATAAAATTGTTATAAGTTATTTGCAATTTATTTCAATTTGCGTTTCTTTGCGTCTTAAGAGTAATTTCTGTTTTTCTTAGGTTATCTCTGCATAAAAAAATTTGATTTGTTTGAAGTGTGGAGAAAAGAGTGCTCAAAGAAAAAAAAAATTTAATGCCGTTTTCAAACATGTGGTAGACACAATTGGAATGGATTTAATTTCGGATGAAATGGAGAGTCAAATAAGTCAAACCGTGAATTTTTTTTTGCATGGAATAGGCCCAGAAGTGGGAGAAGTCTCATAGAAAGATGAATTCTCCTACTGATGAATGACTCCAACTGTCCATAAAGTGCTTATTAACTCAAAGCAAATAATAGAAAATACTGCACTTCCAATGGGCTTTTTTGGAGAAGAAGCTGCTGAATCGCGACACAAAATTTACAAAGCCGATAGACTGCATCACGCCCGCAAAAATAACCGCACTAACAATTTATTAGATGTTTTCAATAGGGCTGTCGATACCTCCGATCCCTTAATTTCGACAACTTTCATGAAAAGACGTTTACAAAAACGGAAACGTTCCACACTTCCAGCTGAAGTTGTTCAAATGTTATGTTCAGGCGAACCCATACAAGGAGAATCCAACCAAGATGTGGAAACTAACGAAAGTGAAGAGGACTTATTTGATTTAACTTTAGAAAACGAATTAGATTTAAGCGATTAATAAATTTTTTAGTCTAGAGAAAATGAATGACTGAATACTAGGTATTGTGTTTGAATTAATGGGTGCAAGAGGGTTAATTTTAATTTTTGGTCGTTAAAGTTTTAAATTCCATTTTTTTTTAACAAATCTATTCTTACTTATGAATTTCTTACAGGTTTAGGTTTAAATGCCATGATTTTGTGGTCGTTATTAATTTCGCACAGAAAAAGTAGTCATTTGACCTATAGTGCGATGGCATCATAGGACTTGACTTTATAAAAAGATTTAATTGCCAATTAGACTACTTTCAAAATAATAACCACTTCATTCTGAGGCCAAACAATTATCATCAAATTAGTATTCCGATGAGCGTAGTTATGCCAGCAAATATCTTTATAATCCCATCAAGATCAGAAGTTATCAAGCCAATTCAAATAAACAATAAAGAACTCGAACTCCTAATTCCAAATCAAGAAATTAAGCCAGGCATTTTTATAGCAAACACCATAGTTTCAAAAAGTAGCCCATTCGTAAGAATAATTAACACAAACACAGAAGATGCCGAAATTACCCACACTACGATTCAAAGCGAAAAATTATCAGATTACAAAATTTATAATATATCATCACATAGTAACCAACATAACACAGAAATAATATCGATGCTTTCAAAAAATTTCCCTCCAGTCGCTAAAGACAAGCTACACGGTCTGTGTTCGGAATTTAAAGATATATTTGCAACAGAAAAAGAGCCGATCTCAGCAAACAACTTCTACCAACAAAAACTGAGACTAAATGACACAAATCCAGTATATATAAAGAATTATAGAATACCACATTGCCAGAAAGCAGAAATAAATAGACAGGTGGATAAATTGATCGATGATGACATAATCGAACCTTCGACGTCTGAGTTCAATAGTCCAATTTTACTAGTACCAAAAAAGTCTCTACCAGGGAATAGTGAAAAAAGATGGCGTCTTGCAGTTGACTATCGAAAAATTAATAATCAGCTAGCAGCCGACAAATTTCCACTAGCCAGAATGGACGATATCCTAGACCAGTTAAGACGTGCTAAATATTTTTCTTGCCTAGACCTAATGTCAGGCTTTCACCAGGTAAAACTTGATAAAAATTCCAGAGATATTACTTTATTTTCAACTGATAAAGGCTCTTTTAGATTCAAAAGATTACCATATGGCCTCAAAATTGCTCCAAACTCATTACAAAGAATGATGTCCTTGCCATTCTCAGGATTAACGCCGACGCAGGCATTCCTGTATATGGATGACTTAATAGTCATTGGATGCTCAGAACGTCATATGATACAGAACTTACGAGATGTGTTTGAAACATGTAGAAAATACAATCTTAAGCTACACCCAGAAAAATGTACATCACTGCGGACGGCAGTCCGCGCTAGTGACGAAAGCAGCACGAAGGGTGCGAAGGCGACTAGCATATATACACAGGAAGAATGGAAAATTTGCTATGACTGTCCGATCAGGTCGAGTTATATACCGATCGCAAGGTATTAACTTAACTTACAAATGTGCATACTAAGACTTTTGAAAACTCACCTGGTTCGTGAGATAAACAGGTGTAAGTGGGAGGGGAAAAATTTAAATTATTGGAGCTAATGGGGCCGTTGGAGCCTTTTTGATTTTTATTTTAATTTTTTACTATTCTAATCAAAAATACGCGTCGAATGACACCTTGATCATCAAAATCCGATCACTGGTTCAGAAGATAATTAATTTTGAAATTTTTGGTGCACCTTTCAAAACGAGATGAAAAGTCAGTCTGTTTGTTTGTTTGTTTGTTTGTTTGTCTGTTTGTCTGTTTGTCTGTTTGTCTGTTTGTCTGTTTGTCTGTTTGTTTGGATCAAATCGTAAATTTAGCTTAAAAGTTTGAATGAGGACTTGTTCCCGATCAAAAATCTAGAAACGTTTGTTCTACGACTTTTTCGAAAAAAAGCTAGTTTAGCGGGAAATCGCTAAAAACCGTTAAAATTAAAACCCCTATAGCATCCAAACGATATGAGCTACAGACGTGATCTATGTATCGTTGGAAAGGTGTTTTGAAGGGCTTTTAGGCAAACCTTCAAACTTTTTTTCTAAAGTGCATAGGGTAAAATCAACAGGTGAAATAAGATATTTTGTCCCAGATTTTGGCGGTTTTTGAGAAAACGCTGCCTACGATTTTTTTTAATTTGCAATATGTTTGAGCTTGTAAAATTTCGCGTTTTTTGATATATCATTCATAAATTTATGTCTATTGGTTTGGAAGATATAACCTATTAACTGAATATATACGTTTTACTTTGAATTGAAATAGGACAGCAGCAGCAAATACATTTGACTAACAGTCCAGTAACAATGAAATCTATAATTAGACAGTCGTTCTTAATGATCGCCAGTGGCGCAGAGTGTAGAGCGTCCGATTTCTTCATGAATTCTCAGCTCGGGTTTCGGGTTCAAATCCTGGCACGGACAAAACTTTTTTTTTTTTTTAATGTTTAAATGCAATTAATTTGAAACGTTTGTTCTACGACTTTTTCGAAAAAAAGCTAGTTTAGCGGGAAATCGCAAAAAACCTTTAAAATTCACCCCTATAGCCTCCAAACGATATGAGCTACAGACGTGATCTATGTATCGTTTGAAAGGTATTTTGAAGGGCTTTTAGGCAAACCTTCAAACTTTGTTCTAAAGTGCATAGGTAAAAATCAATAGGTCAAATAAGATATTTTGTCCCAGATTTTGGCGGTTTTTGAGAAAACGACGCTAACGATTTTTTTTAGCTTTCAATATGTTGTAGTGTGTAAAACTTCCCGTTTTTTGATATATGACACAAAATTTTACCGATGGGTTTGGAAGATATTACTTATTAACTGAATATACTTTTTACCTTTACACTACTGCATGTACATATGCAGTATGTTAATGTACATGTAAATCGCCAAAAGCCACAGCATCCAAACAATAGAAGCTACAGATGTGATCTATATATCGTTGGAAATATATTTTGAAGGGCTTTAAGCCTAGCTGTAAACTTTTTTGCATAAAACACAGGTAAAAAGCTTCAGGTGAAATAAGGTTTTTTTCCCCACATTTCGGCGATTTAAGAAAAATCTACGTTTCAAATAAGTTTTAAATACAGTTGAACTTTCCTAACTCGAACTTATCTAACTCGAATTTCTCTGTAACTCGAATTAAATGAGTGGCAGTAAAATTAATAATCTTAGGAAAAAGAACTCTATAACTCGAATATTTCCCTAACTCGAACCTTTTCTTTGGATAATGGTGATTCGAGTTAGGGAAGTTCGACTGTATGTTATTTGTTGTAGCAATTCAATTTCGCGTTTTTGACTATAACACATAGCCGTCAAATTTCGTTTGGGCAAGATATTACCTGTTAACTGAATATACCTTTTACCTTTACACTTCTGCATGTACATATGCAGTAGCATGCATACAGCGGCAGCAAAGTGTCATAGCAGCCAGAGTTTGAGAGTGCTACTAGCTTTTGCGCTTGGCATGTGTGTTTTAAGGGAACCAGTGTTGGCAGACTGTTTGTTTTAGCTTGTACAAAAAATAAACAAAGTTGATAGAATGAAATTTCAAAATTTCTGATATCTTATTCAAAAATTTCTGATATCTTATAAAAAAAACCTCTTTACGAGGTAAAAGTCTAGTGACGAAAACAGTTATATGCCCCAAAATTTCTGATATCCAATTTTGTGACGAATAATATTAAGTTTGACATAAAAATTATTTTAAAAAAAATTTTTGCATTCGGCACTGCGCAAAACATTGAGTTTTATTTGGTATGAAGAATTGAGACATTTTGGCGCAATGTGCCCATTTGAGTTAGTTTTTGGTAAAAAGCCAAAAGAGTTGCCATTCCAAACATCATCAATAGATCCAATTTACAATATAGACGATTACAATAAGGAACTAAAATACAAACTACAGGTAGCCCAAAATAAAGCCAGACAAATGCTAGAGAATAAAAAACTTAAGCAAAAGGAGACATCACTGCGGACGGCAGTCCGCGCTAGTGACGAAAGCAGCACGAAGGGTGCGAAGGCGACTAGCATATATACACAGGAAGAATGGAAAATTTGCTATGACTATCCGATCAGGTCGAGTTATATACCGATCGCAAGGTATTAACTTAACTTACAAATGTGCTTACTAAGACTTTTAGAAACTCACCTGGTTCGTGAGATAAACAGGTGTAAGTGGGAGGGGAAAAATTTAAATTATTGGAGCTAATGGGGCCATTGGAGCCTTTTTGATTTTTTTTTTAATTTTTTACTATTCTAATCAAAAATACGCGTCGAATGACACCTTGATCATCAAAATCCGATCACTGGTTCAGAAGATAATTAATTTTGAAATTTTTGGTGCCCCTTTCAAAACGAGATGAAAAGTCAGTCTGTTTGTTTGTTTGTTTGTTTGTCTGTTTGTTTGGATCAAATCGTAAATTAAGCTTAAAAGTTTGAATGAGGACTTGTTCCCGATCAAAAATCTAGAAACGTTTGTTCTACGACTTTTTCGAAAAAAAGCTAGTTTAGCGGGAAATCGCTAAAAACCGTTAAAATTAAAACCCCTATAGCATCCAAACGATATGAGCTACAGACGTGATCTATGTATCGTTGGAAAGGTATTTTGAAGGGCTCTTAGGCAAACCTTCAAACTTTTTTTCTAAAGTGCATAGGTAAAAATCAACAGGTGAAATAAGATATTTTGTCCCAGATTTTGGCGGTTTTTGAGAAAACGCTGCCTACGATTTTTTTTAATTTGCAATATGTTTGAGCTTGTAAAATTTCGCGTTTTTTGATGTATCATTCATAAATTTATGTTGATTGGTTTGGAAGATATAACCTATTAACTGAATATGTACGTTTTACTTTGAATTGAAATAGGACAGCAGCAGCAATTACATTTGACTAACAGTCCAGTAACAATGAAATCTATAATTAGTTAGGCGTCCTTAATGATCGCCAGTGGCGCAAAGTGTAGAGCGTCCGATTTTTTCATGAATTCTCAGCTCGGGTTTCGGGTTCAAATCCTGGCACGGACAAAACTTTTTTTTTTTTTTAATGTTTAAATGCAATTAATTTGAGACGTTTGTTCTACGACTTTTTCGAAAAAAAGCATCCAAACGATATGAGCTACAGACGTGATCTATGTATCGTTGGAAAGGTATTTTGAATGGCTTTTAGGCAAACCTTCAAACTTTGTTCTAAAGTGCATAGGTAAAAATCAATAGGTCAAATAAGATATTTTGTCCCAGATTTTGGCGGTTTTTGAGAAAACGACGCTAACGATTTTTTTTAGCTTTCAATATGTTGTAGTGTGTAAAATTTCCCGTCTTTTGATATATGACACAAAATTTTACCGATGGGTTTGGAAGATATTACTTATTAACTGAATATACCTTTTACCTTTACACTACTGCATGTACATATGCAGTATGTTAATGTACATGTAAATCGCCAAAAGCCACAGCATCCAAACAATAGAAGCTACAGATGTGATCTATATATCGTTGGAAATGTATTTTGAAGGGCTTTAAGCCTAGCTGTAAACTTTTTTGCTTAAAACACAGGTAAAAAGCTTCAGGTGAAATAAGGTTTTTTTCCCCACATTTCGGCGATTTAAGAAAAATCTACTTTTCAAATAAGTTTTAAATACAGTTGAACTTTCCTAACTCGAACTTATCTAACTCGAATTTTTCTGTAACTCGAATTAAATGAGTGGCAGTAAAATTAATAATCTTAGGAAAAAGAACTCTATAACTCGAATATTTCCCTAACTCGAACCTTTTCTTTGGATAATGGTGATTCGAGTTAGGGAAGTTCGACTGTATGTTATTTGTTGTAGCAATTCAATTTCGCATTTTTGACTATAACACATAGCCGTCAAATTTCGTTTGGGCAAGATATTACCTGTTAACTGAATATACCTTTTACCTTTACACTTCTGCATGTACATATGCATATGCATATGTACATATGCAGCAGCAAAGTGTCATAGCAGCCAGAGTTTGAGAGTGCTACTAGCTTTTGCGCTTGGCATGTGTGTTTTAAGGGAACCAGTGTTGGCAGACTGTTTGTTTTAGCTTGTACAAAAAATAAACAAAGTTGATAGAATGAAATTTCAAAATTTCTGATATCTTTTTCAAAAATTTCTGATATCTTATAAAAAAAACCTCTTTACGAGGTAAAAGTCTAGTGACGAAAACAGTTATATGCCCCAAAATTTCTGATATCCAATTTTGTGACGAATAATATTAAGTTTGACATAAAAATTATTTTTAAAAAAATTTTTGCATTCGGCACTGCGCAAAACATTGAGTTTTATTTGGTATGAAGAATTGAGACATTTTGGCGCAATGTGCCGAGTGCCAAAATTTTTTTAAAAATAATTTTTATGTCAAACTTAATATTATTCGTCACAAAATTGGATATCAGAAATTTTGGGGCATATAACTGTTTTCGTCACTAGACTTTTACCTCGTAAAGAGGTTTTTTTTATAAGATATGATATTAAGACAAATGAAGTAAATGTTAAAATAGGACAATCAGTACTACTCAGGAATGAAACTGGTCACAAACTAGATAACAGATATTTAGGAAGATACACTGTAATTAAAATAGGCGAAAATAATAATATTACCATTAAAGATCAAAATAAAAAACAGCAAATTGTAAATAAAGATAGAATCAAATTAGACTAAATAAAATTGTATATGTATTCTATAAATGAGAACAAAAAAAAAGCAAAAAAACAAATTTTATATGCATAAATACTATCACTGCGGACGGCAGTCCGCGCTAGTGACGAAAGCAGCACGAGGAAGATTGGAAAATTTGCTATGTCTGTCCGATCAGGTCGAGTTATATACCGATCGAAAGGTATGAATTTACCTTACAAATGTGCACACTAAGACTTTTAGAAACTCACCTGGTTCGTGAGATAAACAGGTGTAAGTGGGAGGGGAACAATTTAAATTATTGGAGCTAATGGGGCCGTTGGAGCCTTTTTGAATTTTCTTTGAATTTTTTACAATTTTCATTAAAAATACGCGTCGAATGACACCTCGATCATCGAAATCGGACAACTGGTTCGAAAGATAATTAATTTTGAAATTTTTGGTGCCCTTCTCAAAACGAGATGAAAAGTCAGTCTGTTTGTTTGTCTGTTTGTTTGTCTGTTTGTTTGTCTGTTTGTTTGTCTGTTTGTTAGTATCAAAGCGTTGATTTAGCTTAAAAGTTTGAATGAGGACTTGTTTCCGATCAAAAATCTAGAAACGTTTGTTCTACGACTTTTTCGAAAAAACGCTAGTTTGGCGGGAAATCGCTAAAAACCGTAAAAATTAAAATAAAAAAATATAGCATCCAAACGATATGAGCTACAGACGTGATCTATGTATCGTTGGAAAGGTATTTTGAAGGGCTTTTAGGCAAGCCTTCAAGCTTTTTTTCTAAAGTGCATAGGTAAAAATCAACAGGTGAAATAAGATATTTTGTCCCAGATTTTGGCGGTTTTTAAGAAAACGACGCTAACGATTTCTTTTAGCTTTCAATATGTTGTAGTGTGTAAAATTTCGCGTTTTTTGATATATGACACAAAAAATGTTACCGATGAGTTTGGAAGATATTACTTATTAACTGAATATACCTTTTACCTTTACACTACTGCATGTACATATGCAGTATGTTAATGTACATGTAAATCGCCAAAAGCCACAGCATCCAAACAATAAAAGCTACAGATGTGATCTATATATCGTTGGAAATGTATTTTGAAGGGCTTTAAGCCTAGCTGTAAACTTTTTTTGCTTAAAACACAGGTAAAAAGCTTTAGGTGAAATAAGGTTTTTTTTCCCCACATTTCGGCGATTTAAGAAAAATCTTCGTTTCAAAAAACTTTCAAATATGTTATATGTTGTAGCAATTCAACTTCGCGTTTTTTGCATATAACACATAGCCGTAAAATTTCGTTTGGGCAAGATATTACCTGTTAACTGAATATACCTTTTACTTCTGCATATACATATGCAGTGTGTAAACTGCTTGCAGCGTCATGCGAAAATACTTACTGCTTGTAAGTTGTGAATTCTTTTTGAGACAGATAAAGTATATTATAACTGCGAATATAGTCGAATATTAGAGGATATTAGCTGTTAACTGAATATATACATTTTAATTAGAATTGGAACAGGGCAGCAGCAGCAAAGTGTCATAGCAGCCAGAGTTTGAGAGTGGTACCAGCTTTTGCGTTTGGCATGTGTGCTTGTAAAAAAATAAACAAAGTTGATTAAGATATACTGCAGTATGTTAATGTACATGTCAATCGCCAAAAGCCACAGCATCCAAACAATAAAAGCTACAGATGTGATCTATATATCGTTGGAAATGTATTTTGAAGGGCTTTAAGCCTAGCTGTAAACTTTCTTGCTTAAAACACAGGTAAAAAGCTTCAGGTGAAATAAGGTTTTTTTTTCCCACATTTCGGCGATTTAAGAAAAATCTTCGTTTCAAAAAACTTTCAAATATGTTATATGTTGTAGCAATTCAACTTCGCGTTTTTGGCATATAACACATAGCCGTAAAATTTCGTTTGGGCAAGATATTACCTGTTAACTGAATATACCTTTTACTTCTTTTACTTCTGCATGTACATATGCAGTGTGTAAACTGCTTGCAGCGTCATGCGAAAATACTTACTGCTTGTAAGTTGTGAATTCTTTTTGCGACAGATAAAGTTTATTATAATTGCGAATATAGTCGAATATTAGAGGATATTAGCTGTTAACTGAATATAGACATTTTAATTAGAATTGGAATAAGGCAGCAGCAGCAAAGTGTCATAGCAGCCAGAGTTTGAGAGTGCTACTAGCTTTTGCGTTTGGCATGTGTGTTTGTAAAAAAATAAACAAAGTTGATTAAGATATACTGTCCAAAAAAAAAATTTAATTTCAAAATTTCTGATGTCTTATTCAAAAATTTCTGATATCTTATACCCCCCCCCCTTTTAGGGAAAAATATAAATTTTAGATGTACATATATACTTATAAAAAAACCTCTTTACGAGGTAAAAGTCTAGTGACGAAAACAGTTATATGCCCCAAAATTTCTGATACCCAATTTTGTGACGAATAATATTAAGTTTGACATATAAATTATTTTAAAAAAAATTTTTGCATTCGGCACTGCGCGAGTTTTATTTGGTATGAAGAATTTAGACATTTTGGCGCAATGTGCCGAGTGCCAACATTTTTTTTAAAATAATTTATATGTCAAACTTAATATTATTCGTCACAAAATTGGGTTTCAGAAATTTTGGGGCATATAACTGTTTTCGTCACTAGACTTTTACCTCGTAAAGAGGTTTTTTTTATAAGTATATATGTACATCTAAAATTTATTTTTTTCCCTAAAAGGGGAGGTGTCGTGATATAATCATCACTATTATCCGCTAAGCTTATCATATACACAAACCAATAGCACACAACAATTATCCGCTAAGCTTATCATGTACATAAACCAAATGATCAACATATGATCCAAACGCTTAGCATAGACACAAACCAAAAGCTCTGTACGAATTAAAGCTTAAAAACAACTTATACATGCAACCGAAGAGATGCAGCATACATGCAATTACAGTTAATTAAGCTTAGCATAAGATAACATTAAGATCTCCTCTAACCCATGTAATTAAGTCTAGCCATAAGAACCCATGTAAGGTCTAGGTATAAATACGGGCCCTGTGGCTACAATAAATATTTGAATATAAAACAATCAAACCCTCGCCTTCTACATACATACTACATACACATACTTTGTAATAATATACTAATTTAAAATACCTAATAAATCATCCTACATGTATGTTGTAACGGACAAGTCAACACGGTCTCGGCCACGCACCCTGTCTTTAATAGAGCCGGCTGCGCTCAGGGAAAATGGGCTGGGTCTTGTGCGGGCTTCGGTTGTGGCGTTACAAAAATAAATTTAAGACAGGACAGGGAAATAAAAACCACGAATAAATCAGAATGACATATCGGTAGGGAACTATCGGCTATCGATGACCAATCGAGGAGAGCCAGATGGTATGCTCTCCTTCTTCACCCACCCAACCATGCAGAAAAAGAAACTTGTTCCGTTTCCACCCATTTCGCTGCTGCACTGCGTACCTTGGTGCCTCTAGAAAATTAAAAAATTAGCACGTCATGTCGATTATACAAGCGATATTATATTTAAAATAGTTTCATAAGGTTCATATAATATTTCAAAATTAATGCATAACTTAAACAATATAAATTCAATTTCAAAATAGAATTCAAAAAAAAGTTGGATGATTATTTATGCTGATTTATTGTTAGGGGTATTCCTCGTTTCCTTTATCTTTATTTTCCTTACTTTAATTTATCTATCGCTCTTCTATTTCTATTTATTCATTTATTTATTATTTCCTCTACTTTTCGCTTATTTCGTTCAAATTATTTATTTTAACTGGATTTTAGTTTACTAGAAATTAATATTTAATTTTTTTATAACTTATGTCGCTTGACCCGTTTCGATAAAACGAAAATGTTATCAAACGGCCTTATACGATTTCAAATTTATGTATGTGGCAAACAAATGTAAATATACAAATATCCAAGTCAATATGCACTCACCAGATGATGCGTAGGGGCCCCGACGAACTCGGTCGCATGTAGCTGTATGTTGTTTGGAAAAGGAACAAGAATATCATACATATACACTTGTGCCACAATAATGTCCCTAAATGTAATCCCTAAAATTTAAACACTCTGGTTGAGTATATTTTCTTCTGTTTATTTTTCTTTTATTTCACTTAATGACGTGAGTATAAGTGTGTGAATAGGTATGAAAGCAGAGAGAATGTGCATGAAGCAGAGATTACCGATCAAAACAGAATAATAAACAAAAGAAAGAAAAAAAAAAAAATAAGAGCAAATCAAAAATATAAATGAAAATTAAAGAAAGGAAAAATAAACTTTATCAAAATTAAATAATGAAATGAGAAAAAAACAATAACGAAAGATAAACAAAAATTTTGAATCAAATTAAAAGGCTAAATTTGAAACGCCGTGGCCGCAATATTGCAGCTCAAATTTGCACACTTTATGCGAGGTATGAATGTATGTTACAATCGTGAGTGTGTGATGATTGTATGTGTATGTAATACAACCCTGTGGTTCGTCTGGTGGTGAGGTACCAGCTAGTTCTAGCTCCGGTACGCATCACTGGCAGCTAGTACGAGAGTTAGATTCAAGTAATGCAGAGGGCGCTAGGCAAATTATAAGAAATCCTAACTCCGCTATGCATCACCCATCGCTAGCTGTGTCGTTAGCTTTAGGTAATGCAGAGGAAGCTAGGCAAGAAAACGACGTCCTAACTCCAGATGCATCACCCATCGCTAGCACAGTCGTTAGCTTTGGGTAATGCAGACGACAAAAAAACGAAAAACAGTGCAAGCAAATGAAGCAAAAAAAAGACAACGAACGCGTGGCAAGAGTAACTGTTAATTATCCGATTTTTTGACAATTCTCTTGAATTCTTTGTCTTTGCCTTGCCCTTTTGCTTCTGCACATTTTTCTATGCGCGTTTTAGTTGCACATAGAAGTTGAGCATCGTGTGCGATACGTCGAGTGAAATCAATTTAATTCTGGTAAGTAAGCATTATTTAATTAATTGAAGTTTTATATTTTTATGTGCGTGGTAATAGTGGCTCGAGTTTTGTAGTTTTGTTTAACTTTTTCATCACGGTTTGATATTATATTTTTGTTGCGCGTGTTGTTTGTTGCACGTTTTTGTGGCACAACTTGCTAATATTAAAGTGATTGATTTCTACTCCTTGGCTGGTTAGATTAAAATACCAATATTATAATGAAGGTCGCAAGGAAAGTTATAGGCAAAAGGCAGTTAAGGCGTTTGGTAAATAATGAAAGGAAGCGATTAAGTGATAACTTTTTAAATGTGTCTGCACAGTGGTCAGCTGTGACACAAAACTTAATGTCCGATTGTGAAAATGAAAGCAAAAACCCTAAGTCCGAAAGTGAAAATGAAAGTGAATTTCTTAATGAGATGGATACCAGTAACGATTTGCGTTTGATTAGCAATAAAACTTATTTAAATGCAGAATTAAAACACTGGTATATAAAACACAGAGTTTCTCGCGTTTGTGCAATAGATTTAATAAAAATTCTTCGAGAGGCAAATATTAATGTAGGGTCATTTTACAAATCAACCTGTCCGTCCTCCGATAATATTTTAAATATCGCAGGTGGTCAATACTTACATATTGGTCTAAAGAAACAACTAGATAATATAAATAAGGGTGTTAAATTTGGCGAAAGTTTGAATCTTGACATTAATATTGACGGGCTACCGATTTTTCGTAGTTGAAGAACGCAACTTTGGCCAATTTTAGTCCGTCTGAATAATATCGAAAGAAGTCCAGTTTTTTCAGTAGGTATTTTTGCAGGAAAATCAAAGCGGAAAAATTGTAAAGAATTTTTAGGAAAATTTGTTGATGAAATTTCAGATTTATTGGAATCAGGTTACCTATCAGAAGATACAATAGTCAAAGTCCAAATTAGATCTGTAGTCTGTGATGCACCTGCTCGGACATTTATTAGTGGAACGCCATCCCATACATCACGACATGGGTGCTCAAAATGTGTCCAAGTCGGAAGAAAAATAGATGGCGTTTTGACTTACAGTGAGCGGTCAGAACAATTAATTACAGATTCTGATTTTTCAAGCAGAAAATATTCCCAACACCACAGTCCTGGCTACTTGACAGAAATCACTGTTTTAGAAAAACTTCAAATTTCAATGGTCACACAAATTCCATTAGATTATATGCATCTTATAGACTTAGGAGTTATGCGAAAATTTCGTTCAAGGTTAGTCAACAACAAGGTTTCTTTTAAAGTTCCAAATATAAATAAGAAAAACATTTCGGACAAATTGCGTGCAGTTTGTAAATATATTCCAAGGGAGTTTTCTCGCAAGCCGCGGCCTTTAGAGGATTTATTGCACTGGAAAGCCATTGAATTCAGACAATTTTTGTTGTACACAGGCATCCTTGTTCTAAAAAATGAGATTCACGATGATCTATATTATACTTTTCTGTTGCTTCACTGCTCATGTAGGTTAATTTCTTGCTCCCAACAACGTACTTCCGATAATTTAATTACAGCTCAACTAATGCTAAATGACTTTGTACAAAACTTTTCAGTTCTTTTTGGAAATAATAGTATTTCATACAATGTTCACAGTTTATTACATTTAGGGGATACTATAAATCATGTAGGAGATCCAGTTTCTGATTCAGCATACTCCTTCGAAAATTATTTACAGATCATCAAAAAAATGGTAAAAAGTCCTACAAAAATTTTAGAGCAGTTAAACCGAAAAATTTATGAGTGCCCTTTTTCATTGTTGCCTGACAAACCAACAGGAAAAGTTGATTCGAAAAGGGGCAACAAAAAATCCAAATTGCTCAACTATTGCGGGAGCGCTCCGAAGCAGAGGGCCTGAACAGCCTGTTCCCAGTCACAGACAAGGACGAG
Organism: Drosophila quinaria; assembly: GCA_035047525.1. Taxonomy (NCBI): domain Eukaryota; kingdom Metazoa; phylum Arthropoda; class Insecta; order Diptera; family Drosophilidae; genus Drosophila; species Drosophila quinaria. Next base: position 62,383 of record JAWNPO010000026.1, read on the forward strand.
CTGATATGCTTGGACCAGCAAATTTAACTGGGGAACAGGAATTGTTTTGTAAGTGACGTTCAAATGGCTGAATAATTTTCTTGATTTATAATTAAAATAATAATTTTTTGAGGTGAAAATAATGTCGGAGCTGCTCGGGTCCTCGGGCCCAAAAACAAATTTGAAATACATCATTACAGATGAGCTGGCAATGCAGTATAATGTAGACGGGATTTTGGGCAAGGCATCCCTTAAAAACCATAGCTTTTTCTACAAAGCATTGTTAGGTAAGTGCACAATGTAAAAGACAGAATTTTATACATTATTTCATCACAATTTTTCATTTCAGACGCTATTGCGAAATGTGCGAATGGGCCCCCGGAAATGGTGCTTCGGAGTGCTATGCAACTTCAGAAAAAAAGAATAATAAAGAAAAATAGTAAGACAAAAAATATTAATAAAATAAAATAATTATAATAGCATAAATACATTAAACATAAAATGTATAATAATAATATGTTCAATTAATAATAATAATATTATACAAATAACTTGTACAAATAATAAAAAATTACAATACACGATAAATATTATAATATCACAATTTAATTTGTGCCTTTTTATTTTTAGCATTTTAACCAAATTCTTTTATATACGTAACTAAGTGAATCTTTAGCGATTATCCCAATCCGAAGGGTCTAGAGAAGAAGCTCTAGTGACTACCTCGCCCTAGGTTAGGTTAGGTTAGAGCGGGTGCCGTTATCGACGCACTTAGGCCAAGAAGGCCCGTTGTGATCCCGCGGATCTTAAATTTCTTACATCTCCATGTGGGGTCCTATATCAAACTTAGAAAGGGGTCCAGTTTGATGACTGGATAAATTGAACAATTTTTCGTGGTGAGAGAGAGGCTAGATCACCTAGGCCGTCTAGGAAGGGTTTGCCTAGAAATCGGAATCTTCTACTGCTTAGGGCTGGGCAGAAACAGAAGAAGTGCTCCGGGGATTCTTCTTCTTCCTCATCCCTACAGCTCCTGCAGAAGTCGTTATACGGGGAATTTAATCTTTGGGCATGAATGCCTATTAGCCAGTGGCCAGTTAGGGATCTAATAGCGAGGGAGCATTCTCCTCTGCTAAGATTACACAAAGCATTACTTCGGGCCTTATCTATGTAGGGCCACGTTTGTCGAGCCACCCGGCCCACCAGGCTGTTTTGCCATCTTACTGATCTCTTATGGTTTGAGAGGTTTTGGAGCATGAGTTTACAGGTCGCTAGGGGCATACTTGTATCCTCCTAGTCCGGAAGGAGGATATCAGTCGTACCCTTCCTAGCTAACTCGTCCGCTATGCAGTTGCCTAAGATATCCTGAAGCCCAGGTACCCATATAAGGTGTATGTCAAAATGCTCAGCCATCTCGTGTAGAGATCTGCGGCATTTCGAGACTGAGGTAGATTTTGTGGTGGTCGCTGCTATGGATTTGATAGCTGCTTGACTGTCGCTGTAAATGTTTACTGAGCCTGAAGTGACGTGGGAGCAATTCAGAGCACTAAGAGCTTCATTTATAGCCAGAATTTCGGCTTGGAAAACACTACAGTGATCAGGTAACCTGAAAGAGTGATTTATACCAAGTTGTTGAGAGAAGACTCCTCCACCTACCTGATTGTTCAGCTTAGAACCAGCAGTATAGAAGGAAAGGGCGCCATGTTGACCCGGAGTTGCTGAGGTCCACTCATCCCTGTTTGGGATTTGTGGAACGGAGTTGTCATATGGTCGGTCGGCATACAGCAATCAGTTTTGGATGGGATGGTATTGTTGTTTAGAAGGATGGAGGAATGACCTGTTAGATGGTTCTCCCAATAGTCTAGGTCTCTGAGTCGGATTGCCGCCAAGGTGGACATTTCTATGCTGACTTGCCGGATTGGTGGTATATTGAGAATGGCGTCAAGGGCTTCACTAGATGTGAAGCACCTGTGATGCAGACCTCTGCCATTCTTTGTATCTTGTCGAGTTTCTTTGCAGTGGATGCCTTTGAAAGGGCAGGCCACCAGACTAGAATCCCGTATAATAGGATGGGTCTGACGATAGCTATGTAAAGCCATCGGACAATATACGGGGACATGCCCCATTTTATGCCAATTGCTTTCCTGCAGGTGTGTAGAGCAATTGTCGCTTTCCTACATCGTTCCTGTATGTTTGGTTTCCAACTCAGTTTCCTATCAAGTACTAGTCCCAGGTATCTAGCACTATCGCTGAAGGATAGAGTGGAATTCTTTAGTTTTGGTGGGATAAGGGTGGGAATCTTGTAACGTCTTGAAAAGAGAACAAGTTCCGTCTTGTCAAGGTTTACCCCTAAGCCGCATGTATCAGCCCAGGTGGCCAACCTATCCAGTGTGACCGTCATGAGGTCGCATACCGTCTGGGGATATTTACCAGTGAAAATAACAGCAACGTCATCCGCGTAGGCAACTATCTGACAGCCACCCCCTTCTATGTCACATAGCAGTTTATTTACTACTATGTTCCATAAAAGTGGGGAGAGTACGCCCCCTTGGGGGGCCCCTCTGCTGACGTACCTAGTGAGTGTAGAAGAGCCAAGTGTAGATGTCACAGCCCTGCTTGTCAGCAACTTGTTGATCAATCCCACTAGCCGGCCTTCGATCCCCAGATCTGTCAGTGCTTCAGCAATTGCTTCCGGGAAAACGTTATTGAAAGCACCTTCGATGTCTAGGAAGGCGATGAGAGTGAATTCTTTGAGTGAGATAGATTTCTCTATAGTGGCAGTGACGGAGTGTAGAGCTGTTTCAGTAGATCTACCTTTCCTGTATGCGTGTTGTGAGTTTGAAATAAGGTCACAGGGGATGGTGGCCCTTAGATGAAGGGTGAGAATGCTCTCAAAGGTTTTGAGCAGAAAGGAAGTGAGACTTATTGGTCTAAAGTCCTTAGCAGTGATATGCGAGGCTTTGCTTGCTTTGGGAATGAAAACGACTTTTGAGTTTTTCCATGGTTCAGGAATCTGACCAGTCCGGAAGATTTCAATGAAGATTGATTGGAGCCAATTTGTGGCAGTTTTTCCTGCATGTTGAAGGTGCGCAGGTGCTAAGTGAGGGGTTCAGAGGCACCTCATTTAAGGTATGTTGGCTACTAAAGCTGTGCTGGGAACATCCCGGAAAATGTTTTGTTAACAGAGTTTCTAGTGATTCTTCACTAGAAGTTGTCCAAGTATCTTTGTCATTTTTAATGTAGCCTAGAGAGGGGGCTGATTTAGAGAGGATCTTGCGAAGTCTTGCTGCCTCAGATGTAGATTCGATGTCGCCTGATTTCTTTTTTGTACACGGCTAACTGTCGTTTATAGTTCAGCCACGCTTCAGTTATATTTGATGCCTTGGCTTGATTGAAGAGAGTTCTACTCCTAAATCGAAGCTCATTTAGATTATGGTTCCACCATGGTGGCTTCTTCTTGCCTCGGGGCTTAACGACGGGGCAGGATGCTTTGCAAGCAGCTGTGCATGCATTCGTGAAGGTATTTATTAAATTAAGTAGACGCACCGTCGAGTGTGGACCCTCCGGAGCGCATTCTGGGATAGATTTATTTAGAAAGGTTCTGTATTTGGCCCAATCAGTTTTCCTGAGATTGGTAAACTGAGTTGGATTTGGGTGATTTAGATTGAGTACAAACTCAATATATCTGTGATCTGAGAAGGAATGGTCACTTAAGACTTTCCAATCACTGGTTAAGTTGCATAAAGGGTGGGACACGAGTGTCAAGTCGATGACCTCCTTCCTATCTTTGATAATGAAGGTGGGGTAATTTCCTCTATTTATAATTTCTAAATTAGTACTGAAGAGGTAATCTAAAAGTAACTCACCCCTGACATTTATATTTGAGCTCCCCCACTGCGTGTGGTGAGCGTTGGCGTCGCAGCCTTGTTGTTGGTCGCACAGTCGCTTATTAGGCTCCTCGCGATGTGTTCGGGAATGGGACCCTCCTGGTCATATGCCATGTAGCTTGCCATAAGCCTGATTGGAGCTGGCCGGAGCTCCAGGCTTATAGATGTGTTATCTTCATTACTGAAATTATGGAGTAGAAAAACGCTTAAGTGTTTTCTAGCAAGAATGCAGGTTCGTATGTTACCTTGAGCGTTTGCTACAAATAGCTTGGAGTCCGCTGATCCTAACCCAGAGACCTTACCTCCCACCATCCAAGGTTCCTGGATTAGGACGATGTCGGCTCCGCCTCCAGCCAGACGGAGCAGTAGGGCCGCCGAGGCCGCCTTACAGTGATGGAGGTTTATCTGCAGAAGTCTCAAGGACATCTGTAGAGTTTCCCTCCACCACTGTAATGTTGGCGTCCTCCTCGTCGGATGCCAGATCTGACGTGACCTCAAGGTCACCCGCCTGCCAGAGCTTTTTCAGGTCCCTCGTCAGGGATGACACATCGGATGTGTAGCCGTCCATGTCGGGACGCTCTGGTGCCTCAAGCTCCGCGGCAATGTCCTCCTCGACTGGATTGTCTTGGGGAGCATCGCCTACAGCCGCGTCTGATTTGTAGACGCGGATGAAGACAGAGCTAAAACCGAAGTTTAGCTCTCCTCCAGCAGCGTCGATGGGTGCGAGCGATTCCTTATTGAGGATAATCACCGCTTGCTGCGTGGGCCCCGGAGCCTCCCCCTCCGGTGTCTCCTCGATTTTAGCCACCCGCCAGTCGTGGGTGGGCAGGCTGGGGTTGCATCTCTGCAACATCTTTAGCAGCTGCTCCGGCTCTTTTATGGTGGACGGGATCCACATCCTCGCCCTAGGTCGGACTGGGACCTCCTTCCAGTCAACAGCTGCCAACTTGGCACCGGGATAAACCTCTCCCAGGTTGGAAACGGCGGCCTTATATAGCTCTGCCGACCGGTTGTCGTCACAGGCTATCACCTTTATATTTCCCTGGTACCACCCTACATCCTTGCAGATAGGGGGTGGCCCAGGCTCCTTCTCGAGCAGTTGGAGGCATTGGGTAGCCAGCGCCGACTCGATCCACTTCCACTGGTTTTTGGGAATTCTTCCGTCCTGATTGCCTCGGTCAAGGACTCCAATGAGAATCCTCTCCCTCGCAATCTGGGCGAAAGACTTCCCAGTCTGGACCCGCGACTTTTTGGCGCTGCGTGCGGGTGTTTCTGGCGAGCGCTGCCTCTTGGCTTGTGCCAGCGCTCTAGAGGACTGTTGCCAGTCAGGGCACACGTTCTTGGCCCACTCCACCTTTCTCAGCCAATCCGCTGAAAGATTGGACCCTGCGTTGTTGTGATGGCGCTGGAGAATGTCTCCTGCGCTACGCCTCTCCGTATAGGAGAACTTTTTACGGGCTCGGGCTGTGGGAGCTTCTCCCACCGCCTTTGCACCAGCTGGAGCCTCGGCTGCGCTTGAAGCGCTCTGCTTTGACTCCGAGGTGATTTGGGGCGGCAGGATAACTCCCTCTACCCCAAGGCCCGGGTGGAAAACGGGTTTCCTTGGACCGGAAGTAGCTTGACCGGTTGGCATGGCAGAATCGGCTGGCATGGTGACCATCTCCGAGACTGAGGCTGCACTTTGGCAGGACTTGGAAGTCGATGCCGCCGCTTGTGTATTTGACTTTTTGAGAGAGTCACTCTTTTGTTTCTTTTGTTTTAGATTATTTGGATACATAATGGATCCCACGAGTTGCGGAGAAAGGGTGGTCCGCCTGCACAGAGATCCGCTATGTGCAGGTAAGGCTAGTTAGTCCGGAGGGCGCCAGGTATCCGAACGCTCCGTTTGAGACTGAGCTATTTTTGGGGAGGGCCCCCAGCCAGGTTGACTCTCGGAACGGGTCGCATTACACCTTTGTCCGGCCCTCTTCACCTCAGACCATGACAGGTGCTACCGACATGCAGTAGGGTTATTAAGGAGCCATACTACACATCAGGAGCAAAAGTCTTGGCTAACACCAGTTCTGAAAGAACTACTGGAGTGTTATTTCCAGTCGGCACCCTCGTGGAGGGTTCAGTCGAGGATTTTTGCCGACCTACCTCGCCCTAACGATGCTTTAATTCCCTTGGAGCTAGGTCAGGGTTAGGTAAGGGTAGTGCAATCCCGTACCACTTGGAAATTCCCTAGGCTTGCACCAGTTACCACGATCTAACGACGCCTCGCTTACCTTGGAGCTAGGTCAGGGTTAGCTACGGGTAATGCTACGGCGTACCGCTCGGTACATTAGTCGGACATGTAGAGCAAAAATTCGTTAGAAATTTACATGGTCCGGTGTTCTGAGTGAGACTAGCACTCATCCCCGGTTGCTTAGTCAATTCCCTAGGCTTGCACCAGTTACCACGATCTAACGACGCCTCGCTTACCTTGGAGCTAGGTCAGGGTTAGCTACGGGTAATGCTACGGCGTACCGCTCGGTACATTAGGCGGACATGTAGAGCAAAAATTCGTTAGAAATTTACATGTTTCGGTGTTCTAAGTGAGACTAGTCCTCATTACCAGCTTCTTAGTCAATTCCCTAGGCTGTCGCTAACCACCCGAACCGCAGGGATACAACTGAATGTGTGTGAATGTGTGGCAATGTGTGTATGTATAATACAATTGAATGCGTGTGAATGTGTTACAAGGTGTGTGTGTATAATACAATTGAATGTGTGTGAAGGTGTGTGAATGTGTGGCAATGTGTGTGTGAGAATGTGTGACAAAATGTAAATTTCCCAGTAGATTTTCAAACGCACGACCAGTGCGGGTTTTATGATGCGGAATAAATGCGGCAGAATCTCCCATGCGAATTGAGCGTGCTGAGCAGACTCTCAATGGCCCTGCGCAGCTCCTTGACTGGCAACGGAACGTAAAGGCAATCGAGGACTGCGGGACACTGCCGCCGCTATACCCAAGTGTATGCGTTGGCAGCACCCGCACGTTTTCTTGCGATGAGTTCCTGTTCAGGTGTTTGGAAATCCTACGGAGCACACTGCTCTCCGTGATCGTTCACCGCACACAGAAGATGGAGACAACCAGAAATTTCGCCTGTGAGAAAAAAAAACCAACACGTTTGTCAAATGAGGTTAGAGACGACCTCTGACGCACTCACTTGACTTAATAGTTGATGATGGCTGGATAAAAATGGTGGAGTTATCCACTAGTGGCACTGCACATCTTTCGTTGTTTGTATTGTCACTTTCCAATTCTAAATTTGTCACTGTCCGAATATAAATTTTATTTTTTTTTTTCATGCGCGCTTAAAATTTTTGCTTTGCATTTGTCGTATGTCATTTCCATTATGGCCGCTCAGCGGTGGACGATCTTCGATTGTTTTCGACGTGAACTATCGATTCATCGTGAGCTGAGCGGAACAAGGTAGCGGCGCTATGCTCATGGTGCAAAAGAACTACTTTTAGTTTCTTCGATAAATTAAAAGTATTCCATCGTGGGAATAATTATTATAAAAAAAATGATTTCTCCTGCACCTTCACACCCCCCCCCACAGTTTTAATTTCAAAAGCTCGATTGAAGTGAAAACTGGAAAGAGAAAAAAAAAACACGAAGGTGCCTACGCAAAGTTACCAGATGTCCTTAATGTGAAAGTGACCTAATTCCTTGCCCGATAGATCTTCCAACAAATATAGCGATTGTCCAATTCGTTTTTTCACGCGGGCTTTTGTGCCAACGGCTGCTAATTTAGCATTACAATTAGCAGCAGCGTTGCTGAGTGAAAAATTCCGCTTTGTTACCTCCTCACCTACTTCAAACGATCGCGGCTTCGCTCTCAGCATGTGTTTATCGATTGTTGCTCTGATCAATTGCATTTCGTCAGACCGGTTTAAATTCAACGCGGACTCATTGAGTGCATCGAGTTGACGGAGTAATTTAAAGTCCCGTCCGTGAGTTAGCATTTGCTGACCGAAAACAACCACGTACGGGAACATTCCAATTGATTGGTGTATACTCTTTCGTAGAGAACAGTTAATACTGCTGAGGAGCACATCCCACTCCCGCTGATCTTTGCGAACATAGGCTCTGAGCGCGGCGTTGATGGAACGATTCACCCTCTCGGCTGCGTTCGACTGCGGTGCATACGCACCTGTGCAAACATGCGCGATACCGTACTTGGTAAATTTCTTAACCGCTTTAAGAAAAGTGAATGTTGAAAAGTGGTCGAGAATTATGAAAATTCCTATGTTGCCCTTTTTGGTGCGAGGAAACGGCCCTATAAAGTCCAAATACAACCGCTGAAATGGTCTCTCGCTCTCTATTCGCTCACCCATGGACGATCGTAGAGCAATCGTCGCATGTTTCGTTGTTTTACACACCTCACAATCTCGAATGTAGTCCCGAATTTGAACTACCATCCCTGGCCAGAAAAATTTACGCCGAATTTGCTCGAGACACTTTGCCATGCCGCAATGTGCTGATGAGGGTTGATCGTGAGCTGATCTGATTACCTCTTCTCTCAGCGCCTCGGGAACCAACAATTTCCAACGCTGCTCTTCGTCCGAAAACTCCGTGCGATGGTATATAAAACCGTCGATGACTTAAAAGTCGGGCAGCTTGGCCGAATCATATTTGTCCCTCAACAGGCGATACTCTACAGAGTTGAACGCGTCTGATTCGAGGTTTATCTCTGGGAAGACTTCGACTTCTACTGCGCAAACCTCGTCCTCGCCCTCGAATGACCTGGACAAGGCATCAGCCACAACATTTTCGCTACCCTTGCGATGCTCAATTGCGAAACAAAACCCCTGCAGTTTGATAGCCCAACGCGCGAGTCTGCCACTAAGGTCGGGTTGGTTCATCAGCCAACGCAGACTTGCATGGTCGGTAACAACTTTAAACGGATGACCGTCTATATACATACGAAATTTCTTAATCGCCAAAACAACTGCCAAGCATTCGAGCTCTGTCACGGTATAGTTTCGTTGAGCCTTATTCAGTTTCTTCGACATATACGCTATTGGGCGTTCGTCGCCGGAATCATCACATTGGGCTAACACCGCACCAACTCCGTAAAGAGATGCGTCACATTGAACGATAAATGGCTTGTCATAGTTCGGGTGAATTAAAAACGGAGCCGAACATAACTTGCCCATTACATTTTCGAAAGCCAGCTGGGCTTGATCGTTCCATTGGAAAGATTTGCCTCTCAAAAGCTCAGTAAGCGAGAATATTACTGATGAATAGTTAGGAATGAAACGCTGATACCAGCCGGTCATCCCTAAAAATCTCCGGAGCTGCTTCTGCGTCTTTGGAACTGGAAATTCTTCCACAGCCTGGATTTTTTCCGGATTAACTTGAAGAGTGCCGTCGCCCACGAGAAAACCGAGGTAATCTACCTTCCTCAAGCAAAACAGACTCTTCTGCACATTTATTGTCAATCCCGCCTTCCGCAACTGCGTCGCTACTTCAGTCAAATAAATCAAATGGTCATCAAAGCTCGAGGAAAGAATCAGCAAGTCGTCCAGATAAACGAGGACATGGGACTTCAGCTGATAGGGAATAACCAAGTCCATCAAGCGGCTCATCGTCTGCGGTGCGTTGGTCAATCCAAAAGGCATCCTTTTGAATTGATAAAGAGGACAGTTCGGCACAGTGAATGCTGTCTTTGCTCGAGACTCTTCGTCGAGACAGATTTGCCAAAACGCGTCCTTTAAATCCACTTTAGAGATGCAGTGGACTGGTGGAAGCCTGCTAAGCAGTCCATCCATAATCGGAATTGGATACGCGTCCTGCACCGTAACTGCGTTCAACTTTCGAGCGTCTAAGCAAAATCTCACCTTGCCAGGCTTGATGTGTAAGGTCACAGGAGAGGACCATGGAGAACTTGGTGCTTCCTCTATTACGTCCATCGCTATCATTCGGTCAATTTCGCCGCACAAGAGCTTCTCCTTTGCCGGAGACAAGGGGTGAAACCTTTGCTTGATGGGCTTTGCGTTCGCGTTATCGATATTATGCTGAATCAGCGTAATGACTCCGAGTCCACTCTTGTCAAACGAAGGAAACAAACTGATGACAGCATCCAATTGGGACTGTTGAAGGCCTGATAAATGAGCTTTAAACGAATCATTGCTAGAGTCTGATTGGATCTCACTGACGGAATAAAAAGGGCTGATAGAAATGCCAAACTTATCCCAAAAATCCATCCTGTTTGATCGCCGAAACTACAAGGAATTCGAAATTGAAAGTCAGTGAATTGTACGACAAAGGTACGGTAATTAGCCCCTCTACACATTGCGACTGACCATCCGCAGTGCGAACTATTCCCTTCCTTTTGTCAAGCACCAAATTGCTGGAAATTAAATGTTGGGCCAAATTTCCTCCAATCACGCTTTTGTTAGCTCCGCTGTCCAGAAGTGCGAGATATTCCTTGCCAAGAATCTCGACTTGCGTAAAAGGCCGAATGTCACCGCTTCTATGAACTATGGAGGAGACCGTGAAATGGCGGAGGGATCGTTGACGTTGCCAGAAGTCATGCATACGCCTTGACGAACGAGATTTGGTCGCAAGTACGCAGTCAGCGTTAAAAATTTCGGCTCTACGCTTTTGATAGGTTTGAAAGTCCGGGTATTTGTCACGTCAGGTAAAGTATTAATGTCTTTGCGGGTATTATCTATTCTAAACTCCGAGACTAGCGTCGGACGTCGCCTCTCGGATTCCGGCGAGCATCCTTCGGCATGTTTTCCGAGTCGGATTTGCATTTAGCACAATTGGGCTTGTACGTTTCTGCGGCTCCGCACCCATAGCAGAAAACGCGTCTAGGCTGGAGACAGTCATGGTAACGATGGCCCTGTTCCTCGCAGTCCCAACATTTAACGTTGTCCAATGACCGAACAGCACAAACATCGTTAGCCGGGATTTCTTCTGCATCTGACCCGGAATCGTCTTCATGTGCGATAGCGTTGACTACCGGCTTCCTGAAATTCGACCGGGAATGCGAACTGATGCTGCGGTAGAATTCCTCGATGGCATTCTTTGCGTAACGTGGCTAAATCGGGAGTGTCAGTATGCCTGAAACGTTGTCGAAGTAGGTTGTGTATCGCATGTTTTTTTCTATCTGCTTTACGAATAAACTCGTAGACGAAAACAAATCAAAGAACAAGTAATTATTATTGAAATCTGCAATTATTTTATTAACTGTGTGTTTTATTTTGTAATGGGTGTAAGTCCTCAATAGATCTAAGAATGTCTACAAAATATTGTGTGCTCTGCCGTAAGAGAACTTCGGAAAGGAATGTTTTAGTACCACGGGATGAAAGCAGAAGAGAGCTCTGGTCAAGAAGCACAGGCGTTCAATTTTCGAGTTCAAGTAAAATGTGTGCCAACCATTTCAATGATTCTGACTTCTACTATGTGTCCGAAAATGCAACAAAACGGTGACGAATTATGTCAACTGATGTACCCCAAAAGCCAGGAGCATAGCAAGTGTATATATTTGAAATGCCATATTTCTTCATGCTGCAGGTCACCGGGCATAACGCCATTTGATCAAAAAGGGGTTTAAAATATTATGTCTTTTGGAATTATTTGGTTTTATTTATTTTAAGTAAGCATTTGTTTTTCTGTCAACTTTAAGTAAGCATTTGCTTTTCTGTCAGCTCTCTCTGAGAGCGGAGAGAGCGAGGTGAAAAAAATTTGGGACCCTCACCACATCGGACGACGTCACCTTATCAATAAATACACCTTGTATCAAACCAAACATGCCCTGGGGTATGTATACAAAATTCGTCGTGTTGAGACAAAATTTCAAAAGGAAAAATTTTGCCAGACTGTTTTTTCGAGATTTTTAATCTAACGAAATGAGGTCACACTGAGCCGTTATTAGTTGCAAAAGAAAGATTTTCAAACGCACGACCAGTGCGGGTTTTATGATGCGGAATAAATGCGGCAGAATCTCCAATGCGAATTGAGCGTGCTGAGCAGACTCTCAATGGCCCTGCGCAGCTCCTTGACTGGCAACGGAACGTAAAGGCAATCGAGGACTGCGGGACACTGCCGCCGCTATACCCAAGAGTATGCGTTGGCAGCACCCGCACGTTTTCTTGCGATGAGTTCCTGTTCAGGTGTTTGGAAATCCTACGGAGCACACTGCTCTCCGTGATCGTTCACCGCACACAGAAGATGGAGACAACCAGAAATTTCGCCTGTGAGAAAAAAAAACCAACACGTTTGTCAAATGAGGTTAGAGACAACCTCTGACGCACTCACTTGACTTAATAGTTGATGATGGCTGGATAAAAATGGTGGAGTTGTCCACTAGTGGCACTGCACAGCTTTCGTTGTTTGTATTGTCACTTTTCAATTCTAAATTTGTCACTGTCCGAATATAAATTTTATTTTTTTTTTTCATGCGCGCTTAAAATTTTCGCTTTGCATTTGTCGTATGTCATTTCCATTATGGCCGCTCAGCGGTGGACGATCTTCGATTGTTTTCGACGTGAACTATCGATTCATCGTGAGCTGAGCGGAACAAGGTAGCGGCGCTATGCTCATGGTGCAAAAGAACTACTTTTAGTTTCTTCGATAAATTAAAAGTATTCCATCGTGGGAATAATTATTATAAAAAAAATGATTTCTCCTGCACCTTCACACCCCCCCCGGGAGGAAAAAAAAAAAAGTGGGGGTGGGGGGGGGGGGGGGGGGGGGGGTGGGGGTGGGGGGGGGTCGGGTTGGTTCATCAGCCAACGCAGACTTGCATGGTCGGTAACAACTTTAAACGGATGACCGTCTATATACATACGAAATTTCTTAATCGCCAAAACAACTGCCAAGCATTCGAGCTCTGTCACGGTATAGTTTCGTTGAGCCTTATTCAGTTTCTTCGACATATACGCTATTGGGCGTTCGTCGCCGGAATCATCACATTGGGCTAACACCGCACCAACTCCGTGAAGAGATGAGTCACATTGAACGATAAATGGCTTGTCATAGTTCGGGTGAATTAAAAACGGAGCCGAACATAACTTGCCCATTACATTTTCGAAAGCCAGCTGGGCTTGATCGTTCCATTGGAAAGATTTGCCTCTCAAAAGCTCAGTAAGCGAGAATATTACTGATGAATAGTTAGGAATGAAACGCTGATACCAGCCGGTCATCCCTAAAAATCTCCGGAGCTGCTTCTGCGTCTTTGGAACTGGAAATTCTTCCACAGCCTGGATTTTTTCCGGATTAACTTGAAGAGTGTCGTCGCCCACGAGAAAACCGAGGTAATCTACCTTCCTCAAGCAAAACAGACTCTTCTGCACATTTATTGTCAATCCCGCCTTCCGCAACTGCGTCGCTACTTCAGTCAAATAAATCAAATGGTCATCAAAGCTCGAGGAAAGAATCAGCAAGTCGTCCAGATAAACGAGGACATGGGACTTCAGCTGATAGGGAATAACCAAGTCCATCAAGCGGCTCATCGTCTGCGGTGCGTTGGTCAATCCAAAAGGCATCCTTTTGAATTGATAAAGAGGACAGTTCGGCACAGTGAATGCTGTCTTTGCTCGAGACTCTTCGTCGAGACAGATTTGCCAAAACGCGTCCTTTAAATCCACTTTAGAGATGCAGTGGACTGGTGGAAGCCTGCTAAGCAGTCCATCCATAATCGGAATTGGATACGCGTCCTGCACCGTAACTGCGTTCAACTTTCGAGCGTCTAAGCAAAATCTCACCTTGCCAGGCTTGATGTGTAAGGTCACAGGAGAGGACCATGGAGAACTTGGTGCTTCCTCTATTACGTCCATCGCTATCATTCGGTCAATTTCGCCGCACAAGAGCTTCTCCTTTGCCGGAGACAAGGGGTGAAACCTTTGCTTGATGGGCTTTGCGTTCGCGTTATCGATATTATGCTGAATCAGCGTAATGACTCCGAGTCCACTCTTGTCAAACGAAGGAAACAAACTGATGACAGCATCCAATTGGGACTGTTGAAGGCCTGATAAATGAGCTTTAAACGAATCATTGCTAGAGTCTGATTGGATCTCACTGACGGAATAAAAAGGGCTGATAGAAATGCCAAACTTATCCCAAAAATCCATCCTGTTTGATCGCCGAAACTACAAGGAATTCGAAATTGAAAGTCAGTGAATTGTACGACAAAGGTACGGTAATTAGCCCCTCTACACATTGCGACTGACCATCCGCAGTGCGAACTATTCCCTTCCTTTTGTCAAGCACCAAATTGCTGGAAATTAAATGTTGGGCCAAATTTCCTCCAATCACGCTTTTGTTAGCTCCGCTGTCCAGAAGTGCGAGATATTCCTTGCCAAGAATCTCGACTTGCGTAAAAGGCCGAATGTCACCGCTTCTATGAACTATGGAGGAGACCGTGAAATGGCGGAGGGATCGTTGACGTTGCCAGAAGTCATGCATACGCCTTGACGAACGAGACTTGGTCGCAAGTACGCAGTCAGCGTTAAAAATTTCGGCTCTACGCTTTTGATAGGTTTGAAAGTCCGGGTATTTGTCACGTCAGGTAAAGTATTAATGTCTTTGCGGGTATTATCTATTCTAAACTCCGAGACTAGCGTCGGACGTCGCCTCTCGGATTCCGGCGAGCATCCTTCGGCATGTTTTCCGAGTCGGATTTGCATTTAGCACAATTGGGCTTGTACGTTTCTGCGGCTCCGCACCCATAGCAGAAAACGCGTCTAGGCTGGAGACAGTCATGGTAACGATGGCCCTGTTCCTCGCAGTCCCAACATTTAACGTTGTCCAATGACCGAACAGCACAAACATCGTTAGCCGGGATTTCTTCTGCATCTGACCCGGAATCGTCTTCATGTGCGATAGCGTTGACTACCGGCTTCCTGAAATTCGACCGGGAATGCGAACTGATGCTGCGGTAGAATTCCTCGATGGCATTCTTTGCGTAACGTGGCTAAATCGGGAGTGTCAGTATGCCTGAAACGTTGTCGAAGTAGGTTGTGTATCGCATGTTTTTTTCTATCTTCTTTACGAATAAACTCGTAGACGAAAACAAATCAAAGAACAAGTAATTATTATTGAAATCTGCAATTATTTTATTAACTGTGTGTTTTATTTTGTAATGGGTGTAAGTCTCAATAGATCTAAGAATGTCTACAAAATATTGTGTGCTCTGCCGTAAGAGAACTTCGGAAAGGAATGTTTTAGTACCACGGGATGAAAGCAAAAGAGAGCTCTGGTCAAGAAGCACAGGCGTTCAATTTTCGAGTTCAAGTAAAATGTGTGCCAACCAATTCAATGATTCTGACTTCTACTATGTGTCCGAAAATGCAACAAAACGGTGACGAATTATGTCAACTGATGTACCCCAAAAGCCAGGAGCATAGCAAGTGTATATATTTGAAATGCCATATTTCTTCATGCTGCAGGTCACCGGGCATAACGCCATTTGATCAAAAAGGGGTTTAAAATATTATGTCTTTTGGAATTATTTGGTTTTATTTATTTTAAGTAAGCATTTGTTTTTCTGTCAACTTTAAGTAAGCATTTGCTTTTCTGTCAGCTCTCTCTGAGAGCGGAGAGAGCGAGGTGAAAAAAATTTGGGACCCTCACCACATCGGACGACGTCAATAAATACACCTTGTATCAAACCAAACATGCCCTGGGGTATGTATACAAAATTCGTCGTGTTGAGACAAAATTTCAAAAGGAAAAATTTTGCCAGACTGTTTTTTCGAGATTTTTAATCTAACGAAATGAGGTCACACTGAGCCGTTATTAGTTGCAAAAGAAAGATTTTCAAACGCACAACCAGTGCTGAGCAGACTCTCAATGGCCCTGCGCAGCTCCTTGACTGGCAACGGAACGTAAAGGCAATCGAGGACTGCGGGACACTGCCGCCGCTATACCCAAGTGTATGCGTTGGCAGCACCCGCACGTTTTCTTGCGATGAGTTCCTGTTCAGGTGTTTGGAAATCCTACGGAGCACACTGCTCTCCGTGATCGTTCACCGCACACAGAAGATGGAGACAACCAGAAATTTCGCCTGTGAGAAAAAAAAACCAACACGTTTGTCAAATGAGGTTAGAGACAACCTCTGACGCACTCACTTGACTTAATAGTTGATGATGGCTGGATAAAAATGGTGGAGTTGTCCACTAGTGGCACTGCACAGCTTTCGTTGTTTGTATTGTCACTTTCCAATTCTAAATTTGTCACTGTCCGAATATAAATTTTATTTTTTTTTTTCATGCGCGCTTAAAATTTTTGCTTTGCATTTGTCGTATGTCATTTCCATTATGGCCGCTCAGCGGTGGACGATCTTCGATTGTTTTCGACGTGAACTATCGATTCATCGTGAGCTGAGCGGAACAAGGTAGCGGCGCTATGCTCATGGTGCAAAAGAACTACTTTTAGTTTCTTCGATAAATTAAAAGTATTCCATCGTGGGAATAATTATTAATGTTGTTGCTGTTTTGCTGGGTTGATCTGGCCAGTGTGACTCATTGTAAAATTAAATAAACATTTTAATTTTCAATTATCCTCCTACGCGTTTCGATGGTCTTTGCCATCTTCATCAGGGAGTCTGATTTTATTGTTCAAGAAAAACAAAAAACACAAAGGGTTACATTTCATTTACATATACATAAACATACGATAGTTACACTGATACATACATTTATTTTTGTTGTTGTATGTTTGCGTCTATATTGGTGTCGTCAATCCTACTTCTAATATTGCCTCTGTTGTCCATATTTTAATAAGTTGTTTAACTTATTATTTGTCGTCAAGTTTGTTTGTTTCTCCTCCAGTTTATTTCGGTTATTGCAGCAGCGTAAATGTAGTTCGTTTGGTCTATGTCTTCTTTGTGATTAATCGCAGTGTCTCCTTTTTGCTGTATTCGCAAGCTTTCCAGCGTCAGTCTTGTTCGCTCTCTTCTCTCAATGTCAAGCACCTTGACGTCAACAAAGTCAGCTGTGTGGTCAGTGTCCGTTAGATGCTGTGCTAATGCTGTCGTTGTCTTTTTGTTCTTCGCGTCTCCTTTATGTTCTGTTACTCTTGTAGCGAGCGATCGTTTTGTTGTGCCAATGTAAACTTTATTGCACTCTTCTCCTTCTTTTCCATTGCATCTGATTTCGTAAATTACATTGTTTTGCTTTTCTCTGTCTATTTTGTCTTTCGTGTTTGTAAACAAATTTCTTGTTGTTTTATGAGCTTTGTATGCATATGTAATGTGATCTGTGCTGTCTTTTGGTATAAGTTTTTCTAATGTAGCTCTGTTTGTAATGTTATTTATGTATGGGATGCTGACGTACTGCTTTGTTAGTTTCTCTGGAGTTGTTGTTGTTACCAAGCTATGAATTTTTATGTTATCAATTTTGTTTGTGACGTCATTAATTAGCTTGTCTATTAGCTGCGTTGGGTAATTGTTTTTTATTAACATCTTTTTTAATTTTACGTAGTTTTTTGATCGGTGTTGTTTGTCGCATAGTGTGTAAGTATTTCTAATAATGTTTTTTATTGTGTTTATTTTCTGTGTCATTGGTTGGTTTGAGTCAAAGTTCATAATCCGTCCTGATGATGTTTCTTTAGTGTACCAATCAAATGTTAGCTTGCTTCCATTCCGCTCTATTTCCATATCTAAATATGCAATTTTATTGTTTGTTTCTGTTTCAACTGTGAATTGGATTCTCTTGTGTTGTTTGTTGAATGTATCCAAAATAATATTTGTATCGTTCTTGTTTATAATCAGGAATATGTCGTCTACGTATTTTGAAATATGTTTGATTGTCACATTATATTGTTTTAATTCCTCGATTGCATCGTCTAGTATTTTGTCCAATACAATGTTAGCGATTGTAGGTGATAATGGATTTCCCATGGGCATTCCAAAAATCTGGCTGTATGTCACATTATTATATGTGAAATAATTGTTGTTCGTAAGTACAAAGTCCAGTATTTCTCTGAATTTTTGTTTTGGTATGGATGTGTGTGTAGCTAAATCTGTCCATCTGTCCATTATGTTTTTCATTGCGGTGTTGATTGGTATGTTTGTGAACAGTGATATTACGTCAAAAGATACGAGTATTTCTTCTTTTCCAATAGTTAGTCCTGTAATCTCGTTCTTTAATTCTGTTGCGTTCCTTATATTATATTTTGCGGATTGTATATTTTTGATGATGTACCCTATGTATCTAGCTAATTTGTAGCATGGTACCTCAGTTGAAGCTGATATCGGTCTAAGTGGTGTTCCAGTTTTATGTATTTTTGGCAGCCCGTACAGCCTAGGTGCATTTCCTCCCGAGCAATATGTTTTTAGTTTTGTTGTCATGTCAATGAAGTTGTTCTTGTATAAATAGTTTACTATGCTGTTGTTCTTCGTGATGAGTTTTTGTGTTGGATCATTTCTCATAGTTCTGTAAGTTGTTTTGTCGTTGAGTAGTAGCTGCATCTTGTCGTGATATTCTCTCTTATAGATTATTACCGTTTTATTGCCTTTATCCGCTTGTGTGACCATTATTTTGTCTTTGTGTTCTTTCATTAGCTTTTCTGTGTTGTTGGCTATGTTAAGTATGAATTTTTCTTTTTGGCTTGTTTTTGTTGAGTGTTTGTAATTGTTGAGCCTCGATGCTAGGTTTCCTCTTATTGTGTCTCGTAGCTTTTCGTTTTCAATTGTTTTTATTCCTTGTTCCATGTCTGCTATTATATGTATTGGCGATATGTTTTGTCCGTTTGTGGGTAGGCCAAATTTGGGTCCAAGTGATAGTAACCACATACTTTCATTTGGTATGAAAACGTCGGTCATATTCACTATCCAGTCCTTGTTTAATCTTATGTTAAGTTGCTGTGCCAGATCGTTCTTCGCTTTGTCGAGTTTTTGTTCTATTGTTTGTTCTGTGCGAGAGCGTATTCTTTGGTATGCTAATTTTTGGTCTTTTTGTAAGTCTTCAATCTCCTGTGAATTTAAGCTTTTCTTAAGCTCATTTATTATGTGTGTTTGTGTTTTGTTTATTGTGTGGATGTGTCGATGCGTTTCTTTAATTTCTAGCTGTAGTACTTTTAGTAGGAAATTGTTCGCTAATTTGTCCAGTTCGTTTTTTGATTCATGTAACGTAAAGTTGTGTCTCAGTGATTTTGTTTTTCTTTGTAAGTGTTTTGGTATTATGTTGAAATTCTTACATTCTAATAAGTATTTTAATCTACTTCTCTGTTTCGCTAGTTTTTTCTGACACTTAAAATAATGCTTAACGTATAGTACCGAATTTCCACCATATGTAGATTGTATGTGTGTTATGTATCCCTTCATCTTGAATGCTTGAGTTTTAAATCCGGTTCACCCTCCGGTAATGTAATTGTGTGTAATTTATTTTTAGGCCAGTGTGTGCTGTAATTTGTGTTGTTGCTGTTTTGCTGGGTTGATCTGGCCAGTGTGACTCATTGTAAAATTAAATAAACATTTTAATTTTCAATTATCCTCCTACGCGTTTCGATGGTCTTTGCCATCTTCATCAGGGAGTCTGATTTTATTGTTCAAGAAAAACAAAAAACACAAAGGGTTACATTTCATTTACATATACATAAACATACGATAGTTACACTGATACATACATTTATTTTTGTTGTTGTATGTTTGCGTCTATATTGGTGTCGTCAATCCTACTTCTAATATTGCCTCTGTTGTCCATATTTTAATAAGTTGTTTAACTTATTATTTGTCGTCAAGTTTGTTTGTTTCTCCTCCAGTTTATTTCGGTTATTGCAGCAGCGTAAATGTAGTTCGTTTGGTCTATGTCTTCTTTGTGATTAATCGCAGTGTCTCCTTTTTGCTGTATTCGCAAGCTTTCCAGCGTCAGTCTTGTTCGCTCTCTTCTCTCAATGTCAAGCACCTTGACGTCAACAAAGTCAGCTGTGTGGTCAGTGTCCGTTAGATGCTGTGCTAATGCTGTCGTTGTCTTTTTGTTCTTCGCGTCTCCTTTATGTTCTGTTACTCTTGTAGCGAGCGATCGTTTTGTTGTGCCAATGTAAACTTTATTGCACTCTTCTCCTTCTTTTCCATTGCATCTGATTTCGTAAATTACATTGTTTTGCTTTTCTCTGTCTATTTTGTCTTTCGTGTTTGTAAACAAATTTCTTGTTGTTTTATGAGCTTTGTATGCATATGTAATGTGATCTGTGCTGTCTTTTGGTATAAGTTTTTCTAATGTAGCTCTGTTTGTAATGTTATTTATGTATGGGATGCTGACGTACTGCTTTGTTAGTTTCTCTGGAGTTGTTGTTGT
The DNA here is from genome assembly GCA_035047525.1 of Drosophila quinaria. Lineage (NCBI taxonomy): Eukaryota > Metazoa > Arthropoda > Insecta > Diptera > Drosophilidae > Drosophila > Drosophila quinaria. The sequence goes on from JAWNPO010000026.1 coordinate 82,527, forward strand.
TACCAAGCTATGAATTTTTATGTTATCAATTTTGTTTGTGACGTCATTAATTAGCTTGTCTATTAGCTGCGTTGGGTAATTGTTTTTTATTAACATCTTTTTTAATTTTACGTAGTTTTTTGATCGGTGTTGTTTGTCGCATAGTGTGTAAGTATTTCTAATAATGTTTTTTATTGTGTTTATTTTCTGTGTCATTGGTTGGTTTGAGTCAAAGTTCATAATCCGTCCTGATGATGTTTCTTTAGTGTACCAATCAAATGTTAGCTTGCTTCCATTCCGCTCTATTTCCATATCTAAATATGCAATTTTATTGTTTGTTTCTGTTTCAACTGTGAATTGGATTCTCTTGTGTTGTTTGTTGAATGTATCCAAAATAATATTTGTATCGTTCTTGTTTATAATCAGGAATATGTCGTCTACGTATTTTGAAATATGTTTGATTGTCACATTATATTGTTTTAATTCCTCGATTGCATCGTCTAGTATTTTGTCCAATACAATGTTAGCGATTGTAGGTGATAATGGATTTCCCATGGGCATTCCAAAAATCTGGCTGTATGTCACATTATTATATGTGAAATAATTGTTGTCCGTAAGTACAAAGTCCAGTATTTCTCTGAATTTTTGTTTTGGTATGGATGTGTGTGTAGCTAAATCTGTCCATCTGTCCATTATGTTTTTCATTGCGGTGTTGATTGGTATGTTTGTGAACAGTGATATTACGTCAAAAGATACGAGTATTTCTTCTTTTCCAATAGTTAGTCCTGTAATCTCGTTCTTTAATTCTGTTGCGTTCCTTATATTATATTTTGCGGATTGTATATTTTTGATGATGTACCCTATGTATCTAGCTAATTTGTAGCATGGTACCTCAGTTGAAGCTGATATCGGTCTAAGTGGTGTTCCAGTTTTATGTATTTTTGGCAGCCCGTACAGCCTAGGTGCATTTCCTCCCGAGCAATATGTTTTTAGTTTTGTTGTCATGTCAATGAAGTTGTTCTTGTATAAATAGTTTACTATGCTGTTGTTCTTCGTGATGAGTTTTTGTGTTGGATCATTTCTCATAGTTCTGTAAGTTGTTTTGTCGTTGAGTAGTAGCTGCATCTTGTCGTGATATTCTCTCTTATAGATTATTACCGTTTTATTGCCTTTATCCGCTTGTGTGACCATTATTTTGTCTTTGTGTTCTTTCATTAGCTTTTCTGTGTTGTTGGCTATGTTAAGTATGAATTTTTCTTTTTGGCTTGTTTTTGTTGAGTGTTTGTAATTGTTGAGCCTCGATGCTAGGTTTCCTCTTATTGTGTCTCGTAGCTTTTCGTTTTCAATTGTTTTTATTCCTTGTTCCATGTCTGCTATTATATGTATTGGCGATATGTTTTGTCCGTTTGTGGGTAGGCCAAATTTGGGTCCAAGTGATAGTAACCACATACTTTCATTTGGTATGAAAACGTCGGTCATATTCACTATCCAGTCCTTGTTTAATCTTATGTTAAGTTGCTGTGCCAGATCGTTCTTCGCTTTGTCGAGTTTTTGTTCTATTGTTTGTTCTGTGCGAGAGCGTATTCTTTGGTATGCTAATTTTTGGTCTTTTTGTAAGTCTTCAATCTCCTGTGAATTTAAGCTTTTCTTAAGCTCATTTATTATGTGTGTTTGTGTTTTGTTTATTGTGTGGATGTGTCGATGCGTTTCTTTAATTTCTAGCTGTAGTACTTTTAGTAGGAAATTGTTCGCTAATTTGTCCAGTTCGTTTTTTGATTCATGTAACGTAAAGTTGTGTCTCAGTGATTTTGTTTTTCTTTGTAAGTGTTTTGGTATTATGTTGAAATTCTTACATTCTAATAAGTATTTTAATCTACTTCTCTGTTTCGCTAGTTTTTTCTGACACTTAAAATAATGCTTAACGTATAGTACCGAATTTCCACCATATGTAGATTGGAATGCCCATGGGAAATCCATTATCACCTACAATCGCTAACATTGTATTGGACAAAATACTAGACGATGCAATCGAGGAATTAAAACAATATAATGTGACAATCAAACATATTTCAAAATACGTAGACGACATATTCCTGATTATAAACAAGAACGATACAAATATTATTTTGGATACATTCAACAAACAACACAAGAGAATCCAATTCACAGTTGAAACAGAAACAAACAATAAAATTGCATATTTAGATATGGAAATAGAGCGGAATGGAAGCAAGCTAACATTTGATTGGTACACTAAAGAAACATCATCAGGACGGATTATGAACTTTGACTCAAACCAACCAATGACACAGAAAATAAACACAATAAAAAACATTATTAGAAATACTTACACACTATGCGACAAACAACACCGATCAAAAAACTACGTAAAATTAAAAAAGATGTTAATAAAAAACAATTACCCAACGCAGCTAATAGACAAGCTAATTAATGACGTCACAAACAAAATTGATAACATAAAAATTCATAGCTTGGTAACAACAACAACTCCAGAGAAACTAACAAAGCAGTACGTCAGCATCCCATACATAAATAACATTACAAACAGAGCTACATTAGAAAAACTTATACCAAAAGACAGCACAGATCACATTACATATGCATACAAAGCTCATAAAACAACAAGAAATTTGTTTACAAACACGAAAGACAAAATAGACAGAGAAAAGCAAAACAATGTAATTTACGAAATCAGATGCAATGGAAAAGAAGGAGAAGAGTGCAATAAAGTTTACATTGGCACAACAAAACGATCGCTCGCTACAAGAGTAACAGAACATAAAGGAGACGCGAAGAACAAAAAGACAACGACAGCATTAGCACAGCATCTAACGGACACTGACCACACAGCTGACTTTGTTGACGTCAAGGTGCTTGACATTGAGAGAAGAGAGCGAACAAGACTGACGCTGGAAAGCTTGCGAATACAGCAAAAAGGAGACACTGCGATTAATCACAAAGAAGACATAGACCAAACGAACTACATTTACGCTGCTGCAATAACCGAAATAAACTGGAGGAGAAACAAACAAACTTGACGACAAATAATAAGTTAAACAACTTATTAAAATATGGACAACAGAGGCAATATTAGAAGTAGGATTGACGACACCAATATAGACGCAAACATACAACAACAAAAATAAATGTATGTATCAGTGTAACTATCGTATGTTTATGTATATGTAAATGAAATGTAACCCTTTGTGTTTTTTGTTTTTCTTGAACAATAAAATCAGACTCCCTGATGAAGATGGCAAAGACCATCGAAACGCGTAGGAGGATAATTGAAAATTAAAATGTTTATTTAATTTTACAATGAGTCACACTGGCCAGATCAACCCAGCAAAACAGCAACAACACAAATTACAGCACACACTGGCCTAAAAATAAATTACACACAATTACATTACCGGAGGGTGAACCGGATTTAAAACTCAAGCATTCAAGATGAAGGGATACATAACACACATACAATCTACATATGGTGGAAATTCGGTACTATACGTTAAGCATTATTTTAAGTGTCAGAAAAAACTAGCGAAACAGAGAAGTAGATTAAAATACTTATTAGAATGTAAGAATTTCAACATAATACCAAAACACTTACAAAGAAAAACAAAATCACTGAGACACAACTTTACGTTACATGAATCAAAAAACGAACTGGACAAATTAGCGAACAATTTCCTACTAAAAGTACTACAGCTAGAAATTAAAGAAACGCATCGACACATCCACACAATAAACAAAACACAAACACACATAATAAATGAGCTTAAGAAAAGCTTAAATTCACAGGAGATTGAAGACTTACAAAAAGACCAAAAATTAGCATACCAAAGAATACGCTCTCGCACAGAACAAACAATAGAACAAAAACTCGACAAAGCGAAGAACGATCTGGCACAGCAACTTAACATAAGATTAAACAAGGACTGGATAGTGAATATGACCGACGTTTTCATACCAAATGAAAGTATGTGGTTACTATCACTTGGACCCAAATTTGGCCTACCCACAAACGGACAAAACATATCGCCAATACATATAATAGCAGACATGGAACAAGGAATAAAAACAATTGAAAACGAAAAGCTACGAGACACAATAAGAGGAAACCTAGCATCGAGGCTCAACAATTACAAACACTCAACAAAAACAAGCCAAAAAGAAAAATTCATACTTAACATAGCCAACAACACAGAAAAGCTAATGAAAGAACACAAAGACAAAATAATGGTCACACAAGCGGATAAAGGCAATAAAACGGTAATAATCTATAAGAGAGAATATCACGACAAGATGCAGCTACTACTCAACGACAAAACAACTTACAGAACTATGAGAAATGATCCAACACAAAAACTCATCACGAAGAACAACAGCATAGTAAACTATTTATACAAGAACAACTTCATTGACATGACAACAAAACTAAAAACATATTGCTCGGGAGGAAATGCACCTAGGCTGTACGGGCTGCCAAAAATACATAAAACTGGAACACCACTTAGACCGATATCAGCTTCAACTGAGGTACCATGCTACAAATTAGCTAGATACATAGGGTACATCATCAAAAATATACAATCCGCAAAATATAATATAAGGAACGCAACAGAATTAAAGAACGAGATTACAGGACTAACTATTGGAAAAGAAGAAATACTCGTATCTTTTGACGTAATATCACTGTTCACAAACATACCAATCAACACCGCAATGAAAAACATAATGGACAGATGGACAGATTTAGCTACACACACATCCATACCAAAACAAAAATTCAGAGAAATACTGGACTTTGTACTTACGGACAACAATTATTTCACATATAATAATGTGACATACAGCCAGATTTTTGGAATGCCCATGGGAAATCCATTATCACCTACAATCGCTAACATTGTATTGGACAAAATACTAGACGATGCAATCGAGGAATTAAAACAATATAATGTGACAATCAAACATATTTCAAAATACGTAGACGACATATTCCTGATTATAAACAAGAACGATACAAATATTATTTTGGATACATTCAACAAACAACACAAGAGAATCCAATTCACAGTTGAAACAGAAACAAACAATAAAATTGCATATTTAGATATGGAAATAGAGCGGAATGGAAGCAAGCTAACATTTGATTGGTACACTAAAGAAACATCATCAGGACGGATTATGAACTTTGACTCAAACCAACCAATGACACAGAAAATAAACACAATAAAAAACATTATTAGAAATACTTACACACTATGCGACAAACAACACCGATCAAAAAACTACGTAAAATTAAAAAAGATGTTAATAAAAAACAATTACCCAACGCAGCTAATAGACAAGCTAATTAATGACGTCACAAACAAAATTGATAACATAAAAATTCATAGCTTGGTAACAACAACAACTCCAGAGAAACTAACAAAGCAGTACGTCAGCATCCCATACATAAATAACATTACAAACAGAGCTACATTAGAAAAACTTATACCAAAAGACAGCACAGATCACATTACATATGCATACAAAGCTCATAAAACAACAAGAAATTTGTTTACAAACACGAAAGACAAAATAGACAGAGAAAAGCAAAACAATGTAATTTACGAAATCAGATGCAATGGAAAAGAAGGAGAAGAGTGCAATAAAGTTTACATTGGCACAACAAAACGATCGCTCGCTACAAGAGTAACAGAACATAAAGGAGACGCGAAGAACAAAAAGACAACGACAGCATTAGCACAGCATCTAACGGACACTGACCACACAGCTGACTTTGTTGACGTCAAGGTGCTTGACATTGAGAGAAGAGAGCGAACAAGACTGACGCTGGAAAGCTTGCGAATACAGCAAAAAGGAGACACTGCGATTAATCACAAAGAAGACATAGACCAAACGAACTACATTTACGCTGCTGCAATAACCGAAATAAACTGGAGGAGAAACAAACAAACTTGACGACAAATAATAAGTTAAACAACTTATTAAAATATGGACAACAGAGGCAATATTAGAAGTAGGATTGACGACACCAATATAGACGCAAACATACAACAACAAAAATAAATGTATGTATCAGTGTAACTATCGTATGTTTATGTATATGTAAATGAAATGTAACCCTTTGTGTTTTTTGTTTTTCTTGAACAATAAAATCAGACTCCCTGATGAAGATGGCAAAGACCATCGAAACGCGTAGGAGGATAATTGAAAATTAAAATGTTTATTTAATTTTACAATGAGTCACACTGGCCAGATCAACCCAGCAAAACAGCAACAACACAAATTACAGCACACACTGGCCTAAAAATAAATTACACACAATTACATTACCGGAGGGTGAACCGGATTTAAAACTCAAGCATTCAAGATGAAGGGATACATAACACACATACAATCTACATATGGTGGAAATTCGGTACTATACGTTAAGCATTATTTTAAGTGTCAGAAAAAACTAGCGAAACAGAGAAGTAGATTAAAATACTTATTAGAATGTAAGAATTTCAACATAATACCAAAACACTTACAAAGAAAAACAAAATCACTGAGACACAACTTTACGTTACATGAATCAAAAAACGAACTGGACAAATTAGCGAACAATTTCCTACTAAAAGTACTACAGCTAGAAATTAAAGAAACGCATCGACACATCCACACAATAAACAAAACACAAACACACATAATAAATGAGCTTAAGAAAAGCTTAAATTCACAGGAGATTGAAGACTTACAAAAAGACCAAAAATTAGCATACCAAAGAATACGCTCTCGCACAGAACAAACAATAGAACAAAAACTCGACAAAGCGAAGAACGATCTGGCACAGCAACTTAACATAAGATTAAATAAGGACTGGATAGTGAATATGACCGACGTTTTCATACCAAATGAAAGTATGTGGTTACTATCACTTGGACCCAAATTTGGCCTACCCACAAACGGACAAAACATATCGCCAATACATATAATAGCAGACATGGAACAAGGAATAAAAACAATTGAAAACGAAAAGCTACGAGACACAATAAGAGGAAACCTAGCATCGAGGCTCAACAATTACAAACACTCAACAAAAACAAGCCAAAAAGAAAAATTCATACTTAACATAGCCAACAACACAGAAAAGCTAATGAAAGAACACAAAGACAAAATAATGGTCACACAAGCGGATAAAGGCAATAAAACGGTAATAATCTATAAGAGAGAATATCACGACAAGATGCAGCTACTACTCAACGACAAAACAACTTACAGAACTATGAGAAATGATCCAACACAAAAACTCATCACGAAGAACAACAGCATAGTAAACTATTTATACAAGAACAACTTCATTGACATGACAACAAAACTAAAAACATATTGCTCGGGAGGAAATGCACCTAGGCTGTACGGGCTGCCAAAAATACATAAAACTGGAACACCACTTAGACCGATATCAGCTTCAACTGAGGTACCATGCTACAAATTAGCTAGATACATAGGGTACATCATCAAAAATATACAATCCGCAAAATATAATATAAGGAACGCAACAGAATTAAAGAACGAGATTACAGGACTAACTATTGGAAAAGAAGAAATACTCGTATCTTTTGACGTAATATCACTGTTCACAAACATACCAATCAACACCGCAATGAAAAACATAATGGACAGATGGACAGATTTAGCTACACACACATCCATACCAAAACAAAAATTCAGAGAAATACTGGACTTTGTACTTACGGACAACAATTATTTCACATATAATAATGTGACATACAGCCAGATTTTTGGAATGCCCATGGGAAATCCATTATCACCTACAATCGCTAACATTGTATTGGACAAAATACTAGACGATGCAATCGAGGAATTAAAACAATATAATGTGACAATCAAACATATTTCAAAATACGTAGACGACATATTCCTGATTATAAACAAGAACGATACAAATATTATTTTGGATACATTCAACAAACAACACAAGAGAATCCAATTCACAGTTGAAACAGAAACAAACAATAAAATTGCATATTTAGATATGGAAATAGAGCGGAATGGAAGCAAGCTAACATTTGATTGGTACACTAAAGAAACATCATCAGGACGGATTATGAACTTTGACTCAAACCAACCAATGACACAGAAAATAAACACAATAAAAAACATTATTAGAAATACTTACACACTATGCGACAAACAACACCGATCAAAAAACTACGTAAAATTAAAAAAGATGTTAATAAAAAACAATTACCCAACGCAGCTAATAGACAAGCTAATTAATGACGTCACAAACAAAATTGATAACATAAAAATTCATAGCTTGGTAACAACAACAACTCCAGAGAAACTAACAAAGCAGTACGTCAGCATCCCATACATAAATAACATTACAAACAGAGCTACATTAGAAAAACTTATACCAAAAGACAGCACAGATCACATTACATATGCATACAAAGCTCATAAAACAACAAGAAATTTGTTTACAAACACGAAAGACAAAATAGACAGAGAAAAGCAAAACAATGTAATTTACGAAATCAGATGCAATGGAAAAGAAGGAGAAGAGTGCAATAAAGTTTACATTGGCACAACAAAACGATCGCTCGCTACAAGAGTAACAGAACATAAAGGAGACGCGAAGAACAAAAAGACAACGACAGCATTAGCACAGCATCTAACGGACACTGACCACACAGCTGACTTTGTTGACGTCAAGGTGCTTGACATTGAGAGAAGAGAGCGAACAAGACTGACGCTGGAAAGCTTGCGAATACAGCAAAAAGGAGACACTGCGATTAATCACAAAGAAGACATAGACCAAACGAACTACATTTACGCTGCTGCAATAACCGAAATAAACTGGAGGAGAAACAAACAAACTTGACGACAAATAATAAGTTAAACAACTTATTAAAATATGGACAACAGAGGCAATATTAGAAGTAGGATTGACGACACCAATATAGACGCAAACATACAACAACAAAAATAAATGTATGTATCAGTGTAACTATCGTATGTTTATGTATATGTAAATGAAATGTAACCCTTTGTGTTTTTTGTTTTTCTTGAACAATAAAATCAGACTCCCTGATGAAGATGGCAAAGACCATCGAAACGCGTAGGAGGATAATTGAAAATTAAAATGTTTATTTAATTTTACAATGAGTCACACTGGCCAGATCAACCCAGCAAAACAGCAACAACACAAATTACAGCACACACTGGCCTAAAAATAAATTACACGGAATAATTATTATAAAAAAAATGATTTCTCCTGCACCTTCACACCCCCCCCCTCCCCCACCGTTTTAATTTCAAAAGCTCGCTTGAAGTGAAAACTGGAAAGAGAAAAAAAAAACACGAAGGTGCCTACGCAAAGTTACCAGATGTCCTTAATGTGAAAGTGACCTAATTCCTTGCCCGATAGATCTTCCATCAAATATAGCGATTGTCCAATTCGTTTTTTCACGCGGGCTTTTGTGCCAACGGGTGCTAGTTTAGCATTACAATTAGCAGCAGCGTTGCTGAGTGAAAAATTCCGCTTTGTTACCTCCTCACCTACTTCAAACGATCGCGGCTTCGCTCTCAGCATGTGTTTATCGATTGTTGCTCAGATCAATTGCAATTCGTCAGACCGGTTTAAATTCAACGCGGACTCATTGAGTGCATCGAGTTGACGGAGTAATTTAAAGTCCCGTCCGTGAGTTAGCATTTGCTGACCGAAAACAACCACGTACGGGAACATTCCAATTGATTGGTGTATACTCTTTCGTAGAGAACAGTTAATACTGCTGAGGAGCACATCCCACTCCCGCTGATCTTTGCGAACATAGGCTCTGAGCGCGGCGTTGATGGAACGATTCACCCTCTCGGCTGCGTTCGACTGCGGTGCATACGCACCTGTGCAAACATGCGCGATACCGTACTTGGAAAGAAATTCTGCTACCTCTCGGCTTTTAAAATGAGTGCCGTTATCGGTAACAATGATTTCTGGAACCCCAAAACAAGTAAAAATCTCTTCCCCCAAAATCTCTATCACCACCTTCGAGGTAAATTTCTTAACCGCTTTAAGAAAAGTGAATTTTGAAAAGTGGTCGAGAATTATGAAAATTCCTATGTTGCCCTTTTTGGTGCGAGGAAACGGCCCTATAAAGTCCAAATACAACCGCTGAAATGGTCTCTCGCTCTCTATTCGCTCACCCATGGACGATCGTAGAGCAATCGTCGCATGTTTCGTTGTTTTACACACCTCACAATCTCGAATGTAGTCCCGAATTTGAACTACCATCCCTGGCCAGAAAAATTTACGCCGAATTTGCTCGAGACACTTTGCCATGCCGCAATGTGCTGATGAGGGTTGATCGTGAGCTGATCTGATTACCTCTTCTCTCAGCGCCTCGGGAACCAACAATTTCCAACGCTGCTCTTCGTCCGAAAACTCCGTGTGATGGTATATAAAACCGTCGATGACTTAAAAGTCGGGCAGCAGGCGATACTCTACAGAGTTGAACGCGTCTGATTCGAGGTTTATCTCTGGGAAGACTTCGACTTCTACTGCGCAAACCTCGTCCTCGCCCTCGAATGACCTGGACAAGGCATCAGCCACAACATTTTCGCTACCCTTGCGATGCTCAATTGCGAAACAAAACCCCTGCAGTTTGATAGCCCAACGCGCGAGTCTGCCACTAAGGTCGGGTTGGTTCATCAGCCAACGCAGACTTGCATGGTCGGTAACAACTTTAAACGGATGACCGTCTATATACATACGAAATTTCTTAATCGCCAAAACAACTGCCAAGCATTCGAGCTCTGTCACGGTATAGTTTCGTTGAGCCTTATTCAGTTTCTTCGACATATAAGCTATTGGGCGTTCGTCGCCGGAATCATCACATTGGGCTAACACCGCACCAACTCCGTGAAGAGATGCGTCACATTGAACGATAAATGGCTTGTCATAGTTCGGGTGAATTAAAAACGGAGCCGAACATAACTTGCCCATTACATTTTCGAAAGCCAGCTGGGCTTGATCGTTCCATTGGAAAGATTTTCCTCTCAAAAGCTCAGTAAGCGAGAATATTACTGATGAATAGTTAGGAATGAAACGCTGATACCAGCCGGTCATCCCTAAAAATCTCCGGAGCTGCTTCTGCGTCTTTGGAACTTGAAATTCTTCCACAGCCTGGATTTTTTCCGGATTAACTTGAAGAGTGCCGTCGCCCACGAGAAAACCGAGGTAATCTACCTTCCTCAAGCAAAACAGACTCTTCTGCACATTTATTGTCAATCCCGCCTTCCGCAACTGCGTCGCTACTTCAGTCAAATAAATCAAATGGTCATCAAAGCTCGAGGAAAGAATCAGCAAGTCGTCCAGATAAACGAGGACATGGGACTTCAGCTGATAGGGAATAACCAAGTCCATCAAGCGGCTCATCGTCTGCGGTGCGTTGGTCAATCCAAAAGGCATCCTTTTGAATTGATAAAGAGGACAGTTCGGCACAGTGAATGCTGTCTTTGCTCGAGACTCTTCGTCGAGACAGATTTGCCAAAACGCGTCCTTTAAATCCACTTTAGAGATGCAGTGGACTGGTGGAAGCCTGCTAAGCAGTCCATCCATAATCGGAATTGGATACGCGTCCTGCACCGTAACTGCGTTCAACTTTCGAGCGTCTAAGCAAAATCTCACCTTGCCAGGCTTGATGTGTAAGGTCACAGGAGAGGACCATGGAGAACTTGGTGCTTCCTCTATTACGTCCATCGCTATCATTCGGTCAATTTCGCCGCACAAGAGCTTCTCCTTTGCCGGAGACAAGGGGTGAAACCTTTGCTTGATGGGCTTTGCGTTCGCGTTATCGATATTATGCTGAATCAGCGTAATGACTCCGAGTCCACTCTTGTCAAACGAAGGAAACAAACTGATGACAGCATCCAATTGGGACTGTTGAAGGCCTGATAAATGTGCTTTAAACGAATCATTGCTAGAGTCTGATTGGATCTCACTGACGGAATAAAAAGGGCTGATAGAAATGCTAAACTTATCCCAAAAATCCATCCTGTTTGATCGCCGAAACTACAAGGAATTCGAAATTGAAAGTCAGTGAATTGTACGACAAAGGTACGGTAATTAGCCCCTCTACACATTGCGACTGACCATCCGCAGTGCGAACTATTCCCTTCCTTTTGTCAAGCACCAAATTGCTGGAAATTAAATGTTGGGCCAAATTTCCTCCAATCACGCTTTTGTTAGCTCCGCTGTCCAGAAGTGCGAGATATTCCTTGCCAAGAATCTCGACTTGCGTAAAAGGCCGAATGTCACCGCTTCTATGAACTATGGAGGAGACCGTGAAATGGCGGAGGGATCGTTGACGTTGCCAGAAGTCATGCATACGCCTTGACGAACGAGACTTGGTCGCAAGTACGCAGTCAGCGTTAAAAATTTCGGCTCTACGCTTTTGATAGGTTTGAAAGTCCGGGTATTTGTCACGTCAGGTAAAGTATTAATGTCTTTGCGGGTATTATCTATTCTAAACTCCGAGACTAGCGTCGGACGTCGCCTCTCGGATTCCGGCGAGCATCCTTCGGCATGTTTTCCGAGTCGGATTTGCATTTAGCACAATTGGGCTTGTACGTTTCTGCGGCTCCGCACCCATAGCAGAAAACGCGTCTAGGCTGGAGACAGTCGTGGTAACGATGGCCCTGTTCCTCGCAGTCCCAACATTTAACGTTGTCCAATGACCGAACAGCACAAACATCGTTAGCCGGGATTTCTTCTGCATCTGACCCGGAATCGTCTTCATGTGCGATAGCGTTGACTACCGGCTTCCTGAAATTCGACCGGGAATGCGAACTGATGCTGCGGTAGAATTCCTCGATGGCATTCTTTGCGTAACGTGGCTAAATCGGGAGTGTCAGTATGCCTGAAACGTTGTCGAAGTAGGTTGTGTATCGCATGTTTTTTTCTATCTTCTTTACGAATAAACTCGTAGACGAAAACAAATCAAAGAACAAGTAATTATTATTGAAATCTGCAATTATTTTATTAACTGTGTGTTTTATTTTGTAATGGGTGTAAGTCCTCAATAGATCTAAGAATGTCTACAAAATATTGTGTGCTCTGCCGTAAGAGAACTTCGGAAAGGAATGTTTTAGTACCACGGGATGAAAGCAAAAGAGAGCTCTGGTCAAGAAGCACAGGCGTTCAATTTTCGAGTTCAAGTAAAATGTGTGCCAACCATTTCAATGATTCTGACTTCTACTATGTGTCCGAAAATGCAACAAAACGGTGACGAATTATGTCAACTGATGTACCCCAAAAGCCAGGAGCATAGCAAGCATAGTAAGCATTTGCTTTTCTGTCAGCTCTCTCTGAGAGCGGAGAGAGCGAGGTGAAAAAAATTTGGGACCCTCACCACATCGGACGACGTCACCTTATCAATAAATACACCTTGTATCAAACCAAACATGCCCTGGGGTATGTATACAAAATTCGTCGAGACAAAATTTCAAAAGGAAAAATTTTGCCAGACTGTTTTTTCGAGATTTTTAATCTAACGAAATGAGGTCACACTGAGCCGTTATTAGTTGCAAAAGAAAGTAATTTGTCCTGTCAAATTTTTAATTTAATTGATTAAATTGAGTTCAATTTTCGAGTTCAAGTAAAATGTGTGCCAACCATTTCAATGATTCTGACTTCTACTATGTGTCCGAAAATGCAACAAAACGGTGACGAATTATGTCAACTGATGTACCCCAAAAGCCAGGAGCATAGCAAGCATAGTAAGCATTTGCTTTTCTGTCAGCTCTCTCTGAGAGCGGAGAGAGCGAGGTGAAAAAAATTTGGGACCCTCACCACATCGGACGACGTCACCTTATCAATAAATACACCTTGTATCAAACCAAACATGCCCTGGGGTATGTATACAAAATTCGTCGAGACAAAATTTCAAAAGGAAAAATTTTGCCAGACTGTTTTTTCGAGATTTTTAATCTAACGAAATGAGGTCACACTGAGCCGTTATTAGTTGCAAAAGAAAGTAATTTGTCCTGTCAAATTTTTAATTTAATTGATTAAATTGAGTTATTCACAGCAATTAAAAAGACTAGGGTCAGAGAAGTTGGCATCAAACGCTGGAGCGACATTGAAGTAAAGAATATGCTCGATTATGTTCGATCGCATACCAATTTTGAGGTAAAACTACATAGAAACGTATGCACATGTTTGTAATTATATGAGTAAATCACAGAAACCAACGGCCAGGCTGTATTATTTGAAGCTGCTCGAGGAGACCAAAATAGAAACCAAGTGGAATTTGGCAAAATGTAAAATGCGTCACCTAAAAGCTTTATTTGTAAAGGCCAATGATTTTCAAAATTCCACAGGCGCTGGAGCTGAAGATGAAGATGGCGATCTGACAATACAGGGTAAGTCGTACTGCATTTATTTATATACACACCAATACACACAATTGATTTATTTTAGATAAGATAAAGAAGATATGTCCATACTACGACAAGCTGTCCGAAATATTCAGCCCATCAAGGGATGCTACCGTCAGGGAATTCGACACAATGGAAGAGCTAATGTTTGACACAAATACGAATGCGGATACGGATACCGCTCCCATGCAAGCATTTTCCCAGTTTGACGCATCGATAGTGGTTGATGACACTACTTTGGAATCCGAGCCGATGGTTAAGAAACCGCCACCTAGACAGGATGGCTCTACGTCGTGAACAGCTTAAACACGAACAAGAAAAGGAAGAGCGCTACATGAAATTAGAAGAAACCCAATTTAGTTTGGAAAAGAAAAAGCAAGAGCGCTACTTGGTAGTTACTTGAAGAAAAAAAACTAAGCTTCGAGGTGGAGAAAATTAAGCTGGAATAAGAAAAATTTGAGCTTGAGAAAGAAAAAAATCGAAACGATTTTGAATTAAAAAAAATTGCAATTGGAAAAAGAGGAAAGAATGGAAAAATTGGAAATGGAACTTAAATATAAAAATGCTTCCCTGTAATTATGAATAAAAGAAAATCAATTTAAAAAACTCAACATATTTTAATTATAATTTATTGAATTGGCAATAGCTTGCCGCTTTGATTCAGGTGTTGCGCCAAAGAAAAGACCTGCAATGGAGTCCTCCCATTCATCAACATCCTCATCTATACCTGATCCCAATTTTTCTTCAAGCAGCATATTGTGAAACAAATAAGGACCCATTTGCAAAATGTTGAGTGAGTTGTGCGGTCTCGAATATTAATTCGCATCTCCATCAAGCTCGCAATTTTCGACTCTCACGCGATATTGGCTATGAGTCTTATTAAAAATATTTTCGTGCTCGATTCTGCTGATGTTGCATTGCATCGGTAGGGTGTGATTAAAAATTTTGACATGGGATAGGCTGAATCTCCGGCAATCCATTCTTCGCCTGATAAGTATTAATCATGCTCCCTAAACAAAGCGCTTTTTTTTAAATATTTTGGCATCATGGTAGCTACCGGGACTACCAACAATAACGTTTCGTATGCGTAAATTGTGGTCGCAGACAACTTGCATCTTAATAGCGTATATACGTTTTCTCGAGATATATACGTCATGGTCCAGTTGAGGTGTTCTAGCAAGCTTTATCTCGTTCCATCAATGTATCCAATGCAGTATGGCAACTCGTGTATGGTTTTTAGATCAAGTTTCTTGCGTTCACCTGGGTACTCATAAAAAGGGTACTTACAAGGGTGCCCATGAAATGTTTCTCAGAGTCTTCCATAATTGATATAGTAACTATGGGAATATACCCTTCAATATAACAGTAATTATTTGGAGCTTTTTGCATAAGTGTGCTCCCTTAAAAAATGATCGATTTATTGCTTTTTACTGGGTCTGATCTAGGTATGACGGGTGAATAAGTATATTCGTCTATTCTTCTGTGAATTTGCTCCAAAATTTGAGTTGGTTTACGGACGTTACTTTTCAAATGTTGCAAATAATTTTCAAAAGCATATGCAGAACCGTTAACTGGATCGCCCACCTGCTCCACTGTTTGTTGCACATGGAGTAAGCTGTGAACATTGTGAGACACACTATTTTCCCCAAATATTATTGGAAAATTTTCAACAAAAAGGTGCAACATGCGCTGACAGGATTCCAAATTTGATTTTCTGTGGTATGGGCAGCATAGCATTCTATTCGCGCAATGCAGTAACATAAATACGTAGTATTGGTCCTCAGATAATTCATTTTTAAATACGAAAATTCCTGTGTATAGTAAAAATTGTCTAAATTCTGTCGCTTTCCATTTTGAGAGTTGATTTAAAGATCTTGGCTTCCTTGCAAATTCTCTAGGCATTTTTTTAAGTAAGTCAAGTAATTTTTGAGATATATTATTTTTGTTGTCCTTAGTTAATTTATTACTTGCCTTATTAGTTATTAATCTGTCAAGAAATTTACGCGTGACTCCTAAATCGATTAAATGCATCACTGCGGACGGCAGTCCGCGCTAGTGACGAAAGCAGCACGAAGGGTGCGAAGGCGACTAGCATATATACACAGGAAGAATGGAAAATTTGCTATGACTGTCCGATCAGGTCGAGTTATATACCGATCGAAAGGTATTAACTTAACTTACAAATGTGCATACTAAGACTTTTAGAAACTCACCTGGTTCGTGAGATAAACAGGTGTAAGTGGGAGGGGAAAAATTTAAATTATTGGAGCTAATGGGGCCGTTGGAGCCTTTTTGACACGAATGACACCTTGATCATCAAAATCCGATCACTGGTTCAGAAGATATTTAATTTTGAAATTTTTGGTGCCCCTTTCAAAACGAGATGAAAAGTCAGTCTGTTTATTTGTCTGTTTGTTTGGATCAAATCGTAAATTTAGCTTAAAAGTTTGAATGAGGACTTGTTCCCGATCAAAAATCTAGAAACGTTTGTTCTACGACTTTTTCGAAAAAAAGCTAGTTTAGCGGGAAATCGCTAAAAACCGCTAAAATTGAAACCCCTTTAGCATCCAAACTATAGAAGCTACAGATGTGGTTTATATATCGTTGGAAAGGGCTTTTAAGCATAGCTGTAAGCTTTTTTGCTAAAGAACACAGGTAAAAAGCTACAGGTGAAATAAGGTTTTTTAGACCACGTACTTTAAAAAAGTACAGTGGTCTA
Organism: Drosophila quinaria; assembly: GCA_035047525.1. Taxonomy (NCBI): domain Eukaryota; kingdom Metazoa; phylum Arthropoda; class Insecta; order Diptera; family Drosophilidae; genus Drosophila; species Drosophila quinaria. The sequence goes on from JAWNPO010000026.1 coordinate 99,700, forward strand.
TTAACTTTGTCACAAAAAAAATGTGCGTAACAGGCAGAAGGAGGCGTGGCCGACCCCATAAAGTATATATATTCTTGATCAGCATCAATAGCCGAGTCGATATAGCCATGTCCGTCTGTCCGTCCGTCCGTCTGTCCGTCTGTATTGACGCCTAGATCTCAGAGACTATAAGAGCTAGAGATACCAAACTTGGTATGTAGGTTTGTCTTTATTGCACGCAGATCGAGTTTGTTTTCGATTTTGGCCACGCCCCCTTAAACGCCCATAAATTAGAAATGTCTTAATTATTCGGACAATTTTAAAGATAGACATTTCTAATTAGGCATAGACGAAGATAACATTATTATCCACATTTGCTGAAAATTTCATCGCGATCGGATAATAAACAGCCAAGATATCAAGCAATTAAAATCTCCTTTATTTGCTTTGTCTTATCAGCAACAATAACAACAACAACAATCACAACTAGATAACAATTGCATCTGGCTTACACTCTAGTAAGAATGAAATCTATCGTAAGACCATCGCTTACGAAGGCAGGCAGTGGCGCGATGTGCAGAGCGTCGGAACTCTGAGTTCGGGTCTCGGGTTCGAACTCTAGGACAGACAAATTTTTTTTTTTGTTAATATATTTTATATTCAATTAATTTGTTAGTATATGATCGGCATACTTTTTTTTAAATGCTATTCAATTTTAAAAGAGTGTTGGCAGAGTTCCTAACTGCGAAATATAAAGACGCTGAAGTCTTAACATATTTGTATTTTGGCCACCTCCGCCCATGGGCTTTGGTGGCCTATGGTGCTAAATTCCCGTCAATTTTGCAATGATCGGGAGTCGCGGGTTCAACTCCCACCATAAACAAATTTTTTAAAAATTATTTCTTATTTCTTCTTCGGCTCGAATCTCACGTTGGACAGATGTTTTTTTTTTGATTTATGATTAATGAAAATTTTAATTACATTTTTATAAATGTTGTATGTTTACATCAATTCGATATTTGTGTTATTTTGTTTTATTTTTGGTTAAAATATATTAAATTCTTGTAGCGACTTATATTATTTTTAGCAGGGTTTGCTTTTGCATAGTAAGTACGTGGTCTCCGACAGTCGAGTATGCTCGACTGTAGCACCGTCGACTAGTTCTTACACTTTTTTTCGATTTAGGAAAAATCTGTGCACTCGGCATATTGCGCCAAAATGTCTCAATTCTTCATACCAAATAAAACTCAATGTTTTGCGCAGTGCCGAGTGCAAAAATTTTTTTTAAAATAATTTTTATGTCAAACTTAATATTATTCGTCACAAAATTGGATATCAGAAATTTTGGGGCATATAACTGTTTTCGTCACTAGACTTTTACCTCGCAAAGAGGTTTTTTTTATAAGATACAGTATAATGGAATTTGGGTAACCATTTTAACATGTAACGTTTCAAAAGGTGTCACTTTTGTCAAATACTGTTTTGTGTGGTGATCAGAATATTTTCTATTTTTAAAGTCCTCGTCTGTTATTAAGTCTCCACTTTCCGTTTTGTATGTTAAAACACCATTAATTTTTTTGCCGACTTGATTACATTTTGCACATCCATGCGATGATGTATGTCCAGGAGTCCCACTGACGTAAGCCCTGGCAGGGGCATCACAAACAATGGCCCTAAGCTTTATTTGTATACGCCTTTCGTCGGTCTCAATTCCATATTGTGCAATAGAGGTCTGCATGGCTGCATTCAAAACGTCAAATGAGACATTCAAGCTCAAATGAATTAACTGAGATCAGCCTCGTCTCACAATGAAATGAATCAATTGAATGAATGAATTCAAACTGAAAACTTCACATTCAAAAAAGGCAGAGAGAATTGAATTACAAAATAACCGAAAAAAACGAATGAGCCCCCTGAGACCTGAAATTTTTTTTTTTTAATTTTGAACTTTTTTCACTTCTTAAAAATTAATTTACATTTATTTAATATAAAATTAATACTCATAATATAATTTATTTTTGGGTTTTATTTATATTTGAGTGTAAAAACATAATATGATATACACTATCGGGATTGGTTGAGATAGCACAACGTTTTTCAGTAATTAAATTTCGAGCATCGGAAAATGCTCTTTCAGATGCCGCGCTGGTTGCAGGGATACAAAAAATTTTGCAAACTGATCTTGTACAGTAGTGGGAACATTCTTTTATGATAGTTCCACCAAACAAGGCAGTTAAAGTCATCAGAAAATGATACATTAGTGTTGCAGTAACTTTTGATTTCTTGATCCATTTTGTCTATTGAAGAGACTCCTTGTAGGACTTCGATGAAATCATCAAATGCATCATCATGCAAATCCGTCGAGTGTTCAGTGTCAAAGTCGTTAATATCATGTAACAAATTATATGCCACCATTTCTTTGCAGTCTTTTATAATGCTAGCTTTCTCAGTTTCAGAAAATGTTATCAATTTGTTCGCGGGTGGGAACAAAAACAAGGATATCTTGTGAAACTTCGTTATGTAAGGCAAAATTGTGTCTGAAATATGACGTGATAAAACTACTTTGACTTTTGCAAGAAGGTCGCAGTCGTCTATGTCTGGTTGGCAAGACTTCCTCAATTTATTTGTAGAAGGGATTGTGAAATGAATTGTTGGATAATTACCGCCTTCCAATTTTTTGGATATCTCTGCAAATTTTTCTAGAAGACGCGCGATTGATCGCAGTTCATTTAAGTGAATTTTTTCTATTCTAGCTGTTTCATTTTTTTCAATAAGAAGATTGGTTATATCTACCCAATTTTGCTCAATCGATTTCATTAGAAAAAACACGGTGTTCCAGCGAGTTGGGCAGAAGCTTTTTAGGGAAAGCTTAAAATTCAAATTTGAACCAGATTTTTTAAAATACTTGACCAGCTTGCTGCACTCAACTACACAACAAAACTCTGGTACTGCCTTTACTGATTTGTCCATGGTGTTGTGAATGAGATGATTGATGCAGTGAATATTATCGTATGCTCCAAATGCGGCAATCATATTTGTTCCTCTATCTGTAACAATCACGGGCTGGTCTTCTTTAAAATCGCAAGCAAAGCTTTTCAAAATTTCTATCATTTTACCGCGAATATTCACACCTTATGAAAAGTAATAACAATAATAAGCGAATTGATAGAAATTTGCTACCTGAATAATTACCTGAGCATGATACTCCTTGCATGCATTCAATAGCCAAAAGACGGTCTACCAAAATGCCTTCCTTTATGTAATGGATTGTGCACGACATGTATGAAAGTCTTAAGTGATTGTCCGTCCAAATATCGCTAGTAAGAGCATATCCATAATTTTTATGTTTCTCAACGTCTGCTTTAACTGGCTCAAAGTGCTTTTGGTACAGAGATGCAACTTAACCTTGAAATGGTCGTTGAATGCGGCAAAAGATTGTCGACGTCCACGTTTGGACCATAGGTAGCTCCAATGTTAATCAGGAACTTGCTAAACTCTCTTAGACCGGAATCGCCAATCAGCTTAAATGGACGACAATTTGTGACTATCCACTCTGTGGCAATAGTGGTGGCCTCCTTTTTTGTTTCGGGATTAACTTTGATTAGTGCCGATGGGTTGGATTTATTGCAGTTTAACAAGTAACATTTATGTTTTACAAGGTTGGACGTGCTTCCTGAATATTTATACACGCTTTTGCACAACTTGCAAGCCACAAACTCAGTAATATCTCTTCCACTAGTGTCTAAGACTTTGGAAAATATTTCCCACACCTTGCTTCGACCTCTTTTCTCATTTAAGGAATATTCCCCGCTTAATAGCTTATTCTTGGACAGATGTTTTTTTTTGATTTATGATTAATGAAAATTTTAATTACATTTCTATAAATGTTGTATGTTTACATCAATTCGATATTTGTGTTATTTTGTTTTATTTTTGGTTAAAATATATTAAATACTTGTAGCGACTTATATTATTTTTAGCAGGGTTTGCTTTTGCATAGTAAGTACGTGGTCTCCGACAGTCGAGTATGCTCGACTGTAGCACCGTCGACTAGTTTTTACACTTTTTTTCGATTTAGGAAAAATCTGTGCACTCGGCACATTGCGCCAAAATGTCTCAATTCTTCATACCAAATAAAACTCAATGTTTTGCGCAGTGCCGAGTGCAAAAATTTTTTTTAAAATAATTTTTATGTCAAACTTAATATTATTCGTCACAAAATTGGATATCAGAAATTTTGGGGCATATAACTGTTTTCGTCACTAGACTTTTACCTCGTAAAGAGGTTTTTTTTATAAGATACAGTATAATGGAATTTGGGTAACCATTTTAACATGTAACGTTTCAAAAGGTGTCACTTTTGTCAAATACTGTTTTGTGTGGTGATCAGAATATTTTCTATTTTTAAAGTCCTCGTCTGTTATTAAGTCTCCACTTTCCGTTTTGTATGTTAAAACACCATTAATTTTTTTGCCGACTTGATTACATTTTGCACATCCATGCGATGATGTATGTCCAGGAGTCCCACTGACGTAAGCCCTGGCAGGGGCATCACAAACAATGGCCCTAAGCTTTATTTGTATACGCCTTTCGTCGGTCTCAATTCCATATTGTGTAATAGAGGTCTGCATGGCTGCATTCAAAACGTCAAATGAAACATTCAAGCTCAAATGAATTAACTGAGATCAGCCTCGTCTCACAATGAAATGAATCAATTGAATGAATGAATTCAAACTGAAAACTTCACATTCAAAAAAGGCAGAGAGAATTGAATTACAAAATAACCGAAAAAAACGAATGAGCCCCCTGAGACCTGAAATTTTTTTTTTAATTTTGAACTTTTTTCACTTCTTAAAAATTAATTTACATTTATTTAATATAAAATTAATACTCATAATATAATTTATTTTTGGGTTTTATTTATATTTGAGTGTAAAAACATAATATGATATACACTATCGGGATTGGTTGAGATAGCACAAAGTTTTTCAGTAATTAAATTTCGAGCATCGGAAAATGCTCTTTCAGATGCCGCGCTGGTTGCAGGGATACAAAAAATTTTGCAAACTGATCTTGTACAATAGTGGGAACATTCTTTTATGATCGTTCCACCAAACAAGGCAGTTAAAGTCATCAGAAAATGATACATTAGTGTTGCAGTAACTTTTGATTTCTTGATCCATTTTGTCTATTGAAGAGACTCCTTGTAGGACTTCGATGAAATCATCAAATGCATCATCATGCAAATCCGTCGAGTGTTCAGTGTCAAAGTCGTTAATATCATGTAAAAAATTATATGCCACCATTTCTTTGCAGTCTTTTATAATGCTAGCTTTCTCAGTTTCAGAAAATGTTATCAATTTGTTCGCGGGTGGGAACAAAAACAAGGATATCTTGTGAAACTTCGTTATGTAAGGCAAAATTGTGTCTGAAATATGACGTGATAAAACTACTTTGACTTTTGCAAGAAGGTCGCAGTCGTCTATGTCTGGTTGGCAAGACTTCCTCAATTTATTTGTATAAGGGATTGTGAAATGAATTGTTGGATAATTACCGCCTTCCAATTTTTTGGATATCTCTGCAAATTTTTCTAGAAGACGCGCGATTGATCGCAGTTCATTTAAGTGAATTTTTTCTATTCTAGCTGTTTCATTTTTTTCAATAAGAAGATTGGTTATATCTACCCAATTTTGCTCAATCGATTTCATTAGAAAAAACACGGTGTTCCAGCGAGTTGGGCAGAAGCTTTTTAGGGAAAGCTTAAAATTAAAATTTGAACCAGATTTTTTAAAATACTTGACCAGCTTGCTGCACTCAACTACACAACAAAACTCTGGTACTGCCTTTACTGATTTGTCCATGGTGTTGTGAATGAGATGATTGATGCAGTGAATATTATCGTATGCTCCAAATGCCGCAATCATATTTGTTCCTCTATCTGTAACAATCACGGGCTGGTCTTCTTTAAAATCGCAAGCAAAGCTTTTCAAAATTTCTATCATTTTACCGCGAATATTCACACCTTATGAAAAGTAATAACAATAATAAGCGAATTGATAGAAATTTGCTACCTGAATAATTACCTGAGCATGATACTCCTTGCATGCATTCAATAGCCAAAAGACGGTCTACCAAAATGCCTTCCTTTATGTAATGGATTGTGCACGACATGTATGAAAGTCTTAAGTGATTGTCCGTCCAAATATCGCTAGTAAGAGCATATCCATAATTTTTATGTTTCTCAACGTCTGCTTTAACTGGCTCAAAGTGCTTTTGGTACAGAGATGCAACTTAACCTTGAAATGGTCGTTGAATGCGGCAAAAGATTGTCGACGTCCACGTTTGGACCATAGGTAGCTCCAATGTTAATCAGGAACTTGCTAAACTCTCTTAGACCGGAATCGCCAATCAGCTTAAATGGACGACAATTTGTGACTATCCACTCTGTGGCAATAGTGGTGGCCTCCTTTTTTGTTTCGGGATTAACTTTGATTAGTGCCGATGGGTTGGATTTATTGCAGTTTAACAAGTAACATTTATGTTTTACAAGGTTGGACGTGCTTCCTGAATATTTATACACGCTTTTGCACAACTTGCAAGCCACAAACTCAGTAATATCTCTTCCACTAGTGTCTAAGACTTTGGAAAATATTTCCCACACCTTGCTTCGACCTCTTTTCTCATTTAAGGAATATTCCCCGCTTAATAGCTTATTCTTGGACAGATGTTTTTTTTTGATTTATGATTAATGAAAATTTTAATTACATTTCTATAAATGTTGTATGTTTACATCAATTCGATATTTGTGTTATTTTGTTTTATTTTTGGTTAAAATATATTAAATACTTGTAGCGACTTATATTATTTTTAGCAGGGTTTGCTTTTGCATAGTAAGTACGTGGTCTCCGACAGTCGAGTATGCTCGACTGTAGCACCGTCGACTAGTTTTTACACTTTTTTTCGATTTAGGAAAAATCTGTGCACTCGGCACATTGCGCCAAAATGTCTCAATTCTTCATACCAAATAAAACTCAATGTTTTGCGCAGTGCCGAGTGCAAAAATTTTTTTTAAAATAATTTTTATGTCAAACTTAATATTATTCGTCACAAAATTGGATATCAGAAATTTTGGGGCATATAACTGTTTTCGTCACTAGACTTTTACCTCGTAAAGAGGTTTTTTTTATAAGATACAGTATAATGGAATTTGGGTAACCATTTTAACATGTAACGTTTCAAAAGGTGTCACTTTTGTCAAATACTGTTTTGTGTGGTGATCAGAATATTTTCTATTTTTAAAGTCCTCGTCTGTTATTAAGTCTCCACTTTCCGTTTTGTATGTTAAAACACCATTAATTTTTTTGCCGACTTGATTACATTTTGCACATCCATGCGATGATGTATGTCCAGGAGTCCCACTGACGTAAGCCCTGGCAGGGGCATCACAAACAATGGCCCTAAGCTTTATTTGTATACGCCTTTCGTCGGTCTCAATTCCATATTGTGTAATAGAGGTCTGCATGGCTGCATTCAAAACGTCAAATGAGACATTCAAGCTCAAATGAATTAACTGAGATCAGCCTCGTCTCACAATGAAATGAATCAATTGAATGAATGAATTCAAACTGAAAACTTCACATTCAAAAAAGGCAGAGAGAATTGAATTACAAAATAACCGAAAAAAACGAATGAGCCCCCTGAGACCTGAAATTTTTTTTTTTAATTTTGAACTTTTTTCACTTCTTAAAAATTAATTTACATTTATTTAATATAAAATTAATACTCATAATATAATTTATTTTTGGGTTTTATTTATATTTGAGTGTAAAAACATAATATGATATACACTATCGGGATTGGTTGAGATAGCACAAAGTTTTTCAGTAATTAAATTTCGAGCATCGGAAAATGCTCTTTCAGATGCCGCGCTGGTTGCAGGGATACAAAAAATTTTGCTAACTGATCTTGTACAATAGTGGGAACATTCTTTTATGATCGTTCCACCAAACAAGGCAGTTAAAGTCATCAGAAAATGATACATTAGTGTTGCAGTAACTTTTGATTTCTTGATCCATTTTGTCTATTGAAGAGACTCCTTGTAGGACTTCGATGAAATCATCAAATGCATCATCATGCAAATCCGTCGAGTGTTCAGTGTCAAAGTCGTTAATATCATGTAAAAAATTATATGCCACCATTTCTTTGCAGTCTTTTATAATGCTAGCTTTCTCAGTTTCAGAAAATGTTATCAATTTGTTCGCGGGTGGGAACAAAAACAAGGATATCTTGTGAAACTTCGTTATGTAAGGCAAAATTGTGTCTGAAATATGACGTGATAAAACTACTTTGACTTTTGCAAGAAGGTCGCAGTCGTCTATGTCTGGTTGGCAAGACTTCCTCAATTTATTTGTATAAGGGATTGTGAAATGAATTGTTGGATAATTACCGCCTTCCAATTTTTTGGATATCTCTGCAAATTTTTCTAGAAGACGCGCGATTGATCGCAGTTCATTTAAGTGAATTTTTTCTATTCTAGCTGTTTCATTTTTTTCAATAAGAAGATTGGTTATATCTACCCAATTTTGCTCAATCGATTTCATTAGAAACTAGTCGACGGTGCTACAGTCGAGCATACTCGACTGTCGGAGACCCCGTACTTACTATGCAAAAGCAAACCCTGCTAAAAATAATATAAGTCGCCACAAGTATTTTATATATTTTAACCAAAAATAAAACAAAATAATACAAATATCGAATTGATGTACACATACAACTTTTATAAAAATGTAATTAAAATTTTCATTAATCATAAATCAAAAAAAAAAAAACATCTGTCCAACGTGAGATTCGAGCCGCGGACCAATGTTCTAAAAAGTCTGCTAATAAGAAATAATTTTTAAAAAATTTGTTTATGATGGGAGTTGAACCCGCGACTCCCGATCATTGCAAAATTGACGGGAATTTAGCACCTTAGGCCACCAAAGCCCATGGACAGACGTGGCCAAAGTACAAATATGTTAAGACTTCAGCGACTTTATATTTCGCAGTTAGGAACTCTGCCAACACCCTTTTAAAATTGAATAGCATTTAAAAAAACGTATGCCGATCATATAATAACAAATTAATTGAATATAAAAAATATTTAAAAAAAAAAAAAATTTGTCTGTCCCAGAGTTCGAACCCGAGACCCGAACTCAGAGTTCCGACGCTCTGCACATCGCGCCACTGCCTGCCTTGATAAGCGATGGTCTTACGATAGATTTCATTCTTACTAGAGTGTAAGTCAGATGCAATTGTTATCTAGTTGTAATTGTTGTTGTTGTTATTGTTGCTGATAATGCAAGGCAAATAAAGGCGAATTTAGTTGCTTGATATCTTGGCTGTTTATTATCCGATCGCGATGAAATTTTCAGCAAATGTGGATAATAATGTTATCTTCGTCCATGCCTTATTAGGAATGTCTATCCTTAAAATTGTCGTTATAATTAACATATATCTAATTTGTGGGCGTTTAAGGGGGCGTGGCCAAAATCTAAAACAAACTCGATCTGCGTGCAATAAAGACGAACCTACATACCAAGTTTGGTATCTCTAGCTCTTATAGTCTCTGAGATCTAGGCGTCAATACAGACGGACAGACGGACATGGCTATATCGACTCGGCTGTTGATGCTGATCAAGAATATATATACTTTATGGGGTCGGCCACGCCTCCTTCTGCCTGTTACGCACATTTTTTTTGTGACAAAGTTAATAGACCACTGTACTTTTTTAAAGTACGTGGTCTAAAAACACGGTGTTCCAGCGAGTTGGGCAGAAGCTTTTTAGGGAAAGCTTAAAATTAAAATTTGAACCAGATTTTTTAAAATACTTGACCAGCTTGCTGCACTCAACTACACAACAAAACTCTGGTACTGCCTTTACTGATTTGTCCATGGTGTTGTGAATGAGATGATTGATGCAGTGAATATTATCGTATGCTCCAAATGCCGCAATCATATTTGTTCCTCTATCTGTAACAATCACGGGCTGGTCTTCTTTAAAATCGCAAGCAAAGCTTTTCAAAATTTCTATCATTTTACCGCGAATATTCACACCTTATGAAAAGTAATAACAATAATAAGCGAATTGATAGAAATTTGCTACCTGAATAATTACCTGAGCATGATACTCCTTGCATGCATTCAATAGCCAAAAGACGGTCTACCAAAATGCCTTCCTTTATGTAATGGATTGTGCACGACATGTATGAAAGTCTTAAGTGATTGTCCGTCCAAATATCGCTAGTAAGAGCATATCCATAATTTTTATGTTTCTCAACGTCTGCTTTAACTGGCTCAAAGTGCTTTTGGTACAGAGATGCAACTTAACCTTGAAATGGTCGTTGAATGCGGCAAAAGATTGTCGACGTCCACGTTTGGACCATAGGTAGCTCCAATGTTAATCAGGAACTTGCTAAACTCTCTTAGACCGGAATCGCCAATCAGCTTAAATGGACGACAATTTGTGACTATCCACTCTGTGGCAATAGTGGTGGCCTCCTTTTTTGTTTCGGGATTAACTTTGATTAGTGCCGATGGGTTGGATTTATTGCAGTTTAACAAGTAACATTTATGTTTTACAAGGTTGGACGTGCTTCCTGAATATTTATACACGCTTTTGCACAACTTGCAAGCCACAAACTCAGTAATATCTCTTCCACTAGTGTCTAAGACTTTGGAAAATATTTCCCACACCTTGCTTCGACCTCTTTTCTCATTTAAGGAATATTCCCCGCTTAATAGCTTATTCTTGGACAGATGTTTTTTTTTGATTTATGATTAATGAAAATTTTAATTACATTTCTATAAATGTTGTATGTTTACATCAATTCGATATTTGTGTTATTTTGTTTTATTTTTGGTTAAAATATATTAAATACTTGTAGCGACTTATATTATTTTTAGCAGGGTTTGCTTTTGCATAGTAAGTACGTGGTCTCCGACAGTCGAGTATGCTCGACTGTAGCACCGTCGACTAGTTTTTACACTTTTTTTCGATTTAGGAAAAATCTGTGCACTCGGCACATTGCGCCAAAATGTCTCAATTCTTCATACCAAATAAAACTCAATGTTTTGCGCAGTGCCGAGTGCAAAAATTTTTTTAAAATAATTTTTATGTCAAACTTAATATTATTCGTCACAAAATTGGATATCAGAAATTTTGGGGCATATAACTGTTTTCGTCACTAGACTTTTACCTCGTAAAGAGGTTTTTTTTATAAGATACAGTATAATGGAATTTGGGTAACCATTTTAACATGTAACGTTTCAAAAGGTGTCACTTTTGTCAAATACTGTTTTGTGTGGTGATCAGAATATTTTCTATTTTTAAAGTCCTCGTCTGTTATTAAGTCTCCACTTTCCGTTTTGTATGTTAAAACACCATTAATTTTTTTGCCGACTTGATTACATTTTGCACATCCATGCGATGATGTATGTCCAGGAGTCCCACTGACGTAAGCCCTGGCAGGGGCATCACAAACAATGGCCCTAAGCTTTATTTGTATACGCCTTTCGTCGGTCTGTAATAGAGGTCTGCATGGCTGCATTCAAAACGTCAAATGAGACATTCAAGCTCAAATGAATTAACTGAGATCAGCCTCGTCTCACAATGAAATGAATCAATTGAATGAATGAATTCAAACTGAAAACTTCACATTCAAAAAAGGCAGAGAGAATTGAATTACAAAATAACCGAAAAAAACGAATGAGCCCCCTGAGACCTGAAATTTTTTTTTTTAATTTTGAACTTTTTTCACTTCTTAAAAATTAATTTACATTTATTTAATATAAAATTAATACTCATAATATAATTTATTTTTGGGTTTTATTTATATTTGAGTGTAAAAACATAATATGATATACACTATCGGGATTGGTTGAGATAGCACAAAGTTTTTCAGTAATTAAATTTCGAGCATCGGAAAATGCTCTTTCAGATGCCGCGCTGGTTGCAGGGATACAAAAAATTTTGCAAACTGATCTTGTACAATAGTGGGAACCTTTTTTTTTTTGATCGTTCCACCAAACAAGGCAGTTAAAGACATCAGAAAATGATACATTAGTGTTGCAGTAACTTTTGATTTCTTGATCCATTTTGTCTATTGAAGAGACTCCTTGTAGGACTTCGATGAAATCATCAAATGCATCATCATGCAAATCCGTCGAGTGTTCAGTGTCAAAGTCGTTAATATCATGTAAAAAATTATATGCCACCATTTCTTTGCAGTCTTTTATAATGCTAGCTTTCTCAGTTTCAGAAAATGTTATCAATTTGTTCGCGGGTGGGAACAAAAACAAGGATATCTTGTGAAACTTCGTTATGTAAGGCAAAATTGTGTCTGAAATATGACGTGATAAAACTACTTTGACTTTTGCAAGAAGGTCGCAGTCGTCTATGTCTGGTTGGCAAGACTTCCTCAATTTATTTGTATAAGGGATTGTGAAATGAATTGTTGGATAATTACCGCCTTCCAATTTTTTGTATATCTCTGCAAATTTTTCTAGAAGACGCGCGATTGATCGCAGTTCATTTAAGTGAATTTTTTCTATTCTAGCTGTTTCATTTTTTTCAATAAGAAGATTGGTTATATCTACCCAATTTTGCTCAATCGATTTCATTAGAAAAAACACGGTGTTCCAGCGAGTTGGGCAGAAGCTTTTTAGGGAAAGCTTAAAATTAAAATTTGAACCAGATTTTTTAAAATACTTGACCAGCTTGCTGCACTCAACTACACAACAAAACTCTGGTACTGCCTTTACTGATTTGTCCATGGTGTTGTGAATGAGATGATTGATGCAGTGAATATTATCGTATGCTCCAAATGCCGCAATCATATTTGTTCCTCTATCTGTAACAATCACGGGCTGGTCTTCTTTAAAATCGCAAGCAAAGCTTTTCAAAATTTCTATCATTTTACCGCGAATATTCACACCTTATGAAAAGTAATAACAATAATAAGCGAATTGATAGAAATTTGCTACCTGAATAATTACCTGAGCATGATACTCCTTGCATGCATTCAATAGCCAAAAGACGGTCTACCAAAATGCCTTCCTTTATGTAATGGATTGTGCACGACATGTATGAAAGTCTTAAGTGATTGTCCGTCCAAATATCGCTAGTAAGAGCATATCCATAATTTTTATGTTTCTCAACGTCTGCTTTAACTGGCTCAAAGTGCTTTTGGTACAGAGATGCAACTTAACCTTGAAATGGTCGTTGAATGCGGCAAAAGATTGTCGACGTCCACGTTTGGACCATAGGTAGCTCCAATGTTAATCAGGAACTTGCTAAACTCTCTTAGACCGGAATCGCCAATCAGCTTAAATGGACGACAATTAGTGACTATCCACTCTGTGGCAATAGTGGTGGCCTCCTTTTTTGTTTCGGGATTAACTTTGATTAGTGCCGATGGGTTGGATTTATTGCAGTTTAACAAGTAACATTTATGTTTTACAAGGTTGGATGTGCTTCCTGAATATTTATACACGCTTTTGCACAACTTGCAAGCCACAAACTCAGTAATATCTCTTCCACTAGTGTCTAAGACTTTGGAAAATATTTCCCACACCTTGCTTCGACCTCTTTTCTCATTTAAGGAATATTCCCCGCTTAATAGCTTATTCTTAATTATCTTAGGCGTTGCCTCGGCTGCAGTTAGCTGCGGAAATTAGATTTTTAATTAAATTATAATTTTGCTTTAAAATTCGCAACGGACAACAAACCTTACAGATTCACAATGCTACAATAATTAACATATTACAAGAAATATTAAAGCTAAGTAATTACATTGGACGAACAATCTTAAACATTTATTTTACTACATTAATTACTTACATTTTGTTCATTAATATTTTCCGACATTTTCAACAGTGTTTTGACAAATGTTGTATTCTGAGTATTCTGAATATCTATGCTTCATTCATTTCGTTCGGTTCTCGTTTTTTCGATTCCGTTCACATGAGTTTTTAAATGAATTTTAGAAATGAGTATTTATTCGATGAAACCGAATTTCTAAATTCATTTTTCTCAAAAAACTGAATAAAACTCAAGGCACCCCAGGACTGGTGCTTTCGTCAGTTTTTCCTTCACCTTTTCGAACGCTTGCTGGTGCTCCTCTGACCATACCCATTTGACTCCTTTCTTTAGCAATCCGCCAAGTGGGTGAACCGTGTTGGCGAAGTCGGGGACGAATCTCCTGTACCACGACGCCACTCCCAGGTATTGCCGTAACTCCTTTACATTTGTTGGTGGTTTCAATTGTGAAATTGCAGCCACTTTCTCCGGGTCGGTGCATATACCGTGCTCCGTCACCTTGTGACCCAGGTACTTCAGTTCCTTCTTGAAGAAGTCACATTTGTCGACGTTAATCCTTAGATTCGCGGCCCTTAGTCGTCGAAACTTCTTTTACGTTGTTCTTGTGCTCCTCCAACGTCTTTCCAATGATGGTTATGTCGTCCAAGTATGCAAAGGCATGTGGTAGCATTTCCGGTCCGATTACTCGATCCAGCGCTCTCTGGAATGTTGCTGGTGCCGAATGGAGTCCAAATGACATCACTTTCCACTGGAACAATCCTCTGGCGGGTACGGTAAAAGCTGTCAATGGACGACTCGCCTTCTCCATTGGTATTTGCCAATACCCGTCTTTTAAATCGAGGCTTGTGATGTAGTGAGCCTCCCGCAGTTGGTCCAAAATGTGATGAACCCTGGGCAGCGGGTATGCATCTTTGACCGATCGGTTATTAAGCTGCCGGAAATCGAAGCACAACCGCCATTTGCCAGTCTTCTTCTTAACCATGACGATCGTGGCGCTGTGTGGACTGTTTGATGGCATTATGCAGGCTCGATGCATCCTTTTGCCAGCAATTCGTCGACCTGTTTGTTTATTTCCTCTTGCATTTTCGGGTTTTTTGGGAAGTAACGTTGTTTTATCGGCCGATCGTCGTGCATCACGATTCGGTGCCCCGTAACTGGTGACGTTCCTATCATGGACGCAAATGCGGCTATTTCCTGTCGCAGGAATTGATCTATAGCCACATCCGCATGGAAGGGTTCACAACTCGTCTCGCCATTATCCATGTGTTTTTCATCCTCTGCCTTATTTTGTTCTTCTGTTGTTGCCTGCTCCTGTGTTCTTCGTTCTTGATTTTCCTGCTGCCGTGTTTCGTGTTCCCGTGATCCTGGCTCCTGTGTTAATTGCTCCTGTGCTTTTTGTTCCAATGTATTGACTTCCGAGAGTCTCTCTTCTTGATCTTTGTTGCGCCGTCGACGAGCCGGAATACGTACCTGTATACCGGCACACTCGAGCATGGTTCCCATGGTGGACAGGAAATCCCATCCCAGCACCAATTCGTCGATGACTCCCGGTAGTACAAGTAATGCCAGATCCACTTGCCTGTCTCCCAGTCCGATCTGCACCTCCACTGGCTCCGTCACTCCGCTGGACCGTCCATCCGCCAACCGCACCTGTCTTTGTGTCGCCCCCATTTAAAATCCTTCCTCAACCAATGTCAACGCCAATTACTCGCTAACAAAACTGCTCGTTGCTCCAGTGTCGATTGTAGCGGAGTAGGAACTGTTGCCGATTTGAACTGTAGCTGACAGGCGGTGGCCCTCGTCCCTCAAAGCGCCGACTAGTTTTGTGGAGCTGCTTCTATCGGCATCCGCTCGCTCCTGGGAGTTGGACGCCGATGGTCGTTTCCCGATTGGCAGCATTGGATTGTGCGACATCCGATTCGCCCACACATCCAGCAAAATATCAGGATCTCGTCTTTGCATTCTCTCGCCCAGTGGCCTTCACGTCCACATCTCCTGCACGCCTGTGTAGGATTGATCACGTGTGTTGGAGATCCGGAGAATGCTCTTGGCATCGGCTGCGGCCGTGCCCTGTCGTTTTCGGCTCATCGAGTGCATGGAATGTTTTCTTGCCGTTGTCGTGAATCTTCAATCGCCATTAACCGGGAACGGTTTTGCCGACTATGTTGTCGGAGCCTTTCTCTGTCCCGTTCGAGTTCCTCGAATTCCTCGGCCAGCTGCATTAGCTCGATGAGGCTGCCATTTTGATACGGCCGGGCAAACGCTCGGAAGTCTGGGAGACTACAGCTGTAAATCTGCTCCCTTTCGCGTTCCTTGGAATATCGGAGAGGCCGCATCAAGGTTTGCATCTCGATCATGTATCGCTTAAAGGGCTCGTCGATACCCTGCTTCCGTCTTGACACTTCCTCCAACAGCTTCGAAAAATAGTCCCGAGGTAGAAAGAATTCCTGGAAGCTGGCCACGAAATATGCCCTCGTCCTCCAGTGCTCGTTATTTGCTATGTACCATTTCAGTGCTGTGCCCTTCAGAAGCTCTGGCATTGCTCGTGGTACTAGGTTTAGGTCCAGTCCATAGGTTTCGGCCGAGCACTCCACCTGTTCCAGGAATTCCAGTGGTTTCGAGCTCCCGTCAAATTTGAAACTTCACTCTCGGACTTGTTTCGCGACCGCTGCATAATCCCGAACTGGGTTCCTTTCTTGGTTTGTCCTATGTTCTGTGTTCGTCTGGTTTTGTGGGAAGGTCGATGAAGTTCCCCAGAAAGCTCTCCGTTCCTCCCGCTTCCGGTCTTCTAGTCGACGTGCCTCCTCACTTGTTGAAATATAATCCATTTTTGCTAGGGACGCCGCCGTCCTATTCACGTCTGGGTTTTCTATTTGAATGACGGGTGTCCTGAATGGAGAATTTCTCCCGTGCTTCCTTGCCAATGCGTCTATTCGTTCGGCGTGGGGAGCGTGTCCCTCGTTGGCTTCGACCCACTCGCCGAACTCCTTTCGCATAGCGTCTACTGTGCCTGTGAGCTCGATCTTAAATTCGCGACCATATTGTAGCAGCTCCTCCCTCTTAAGGTTGTATATCCATGTCATAACCATTTTAAAATTCTTTGTTCTATTTATTCGCAAAAACCCTGCAAGTTGGGCGCCAGTTGTAACGATCCTTTAGGCCGGGCCTACTCGGTCGGCGATGTAAGGCTCGTGCAACGAATTTATAGTTGCAGTCCGTTGCGAATTAATAAGAACTCAGATCGATTTCGTTTTAATGGGTTTATTGTGCGACTCCTGGCCGACTCTTTAACTTTAAATCTTAATATTAGGATAAGCTGGGTTGTTTCTAAGGTCCTGCGTCACTCGTCCTAGGTCGTCCTTGACGTCGTCCTTCCGGATCCCTCTCTGGGCTTCCACGGCTTGTCTCGTCTCCCGATCTTCGATGAACCGATCCTGCGACAGCGAGGATTGCTGAATGTCCTGCCAGACCAAGGACTGCTGGTGTGGATCCTGCGGCAGCAAGGATTGCTGAATGTCCTGCCAGAAAAAGGACTGATAGGGGGGATCCTGCGGCAGCGAGGATTGCCGAATGTCCTGCCAGAGCAAGGACTGATGAGGGATCCTGCGGCAGCGAGGATTGCCGAATGTCCTGCCAGAGCAAGGACTGATGAGGGGATCCTGCGGCAGCGAGGATTGCCGAATGTCCTGCCAGAGCAAGGACTGATGAGGGGATCCTGCGGCAGCGAGGATTGCTGAATGTCCTGCCAGAGCAAGGACTGATGAAGGGATCCTGCAGCAGCGAGGATTGCTGAATGTCCTGCCAGAGCAAGGACTGATGAGGGATCCTGCGGCAACGAGGATTGCTGAATGTTCTGCCAGAGCAAGGACTGATGAGGGATCCTGCGGCAGCGAGGATTGCCGAATGTCCTGCCAGAGCAAGGACTGATGAGGGGATCCTGCGGCAGCGAGGATTGCTGAATGTACTGCCAGAGCAAGGACTGATGAAGGGATCCTGCGGCAGCGAGGATTGCTGAATGTCCTGCCAGAGCAAGGACTTATGAGGGATCCTGCGGCAACGAGGATTGCTCAAAGTCCTGCCAGAGCAAGGACTGATGAGGGGATCCTGCGGCAGCGAGGATTGCTGAATGTCCTGCCAGAGCAAGGACTGATGAAGGGATCCTGCGGCAGCGAGGATTGCCGAATGTCCTGCCAGAGCAAGGACTGATGAGGGGATCCTGCGGCAGCGAGGATTGCTGAATGTCCTGCCAGAGCAAGGACTGATGAAGGGATCCTGCAGCAGCGAGGATTGCTGAATGTCCTGCCAGAGCAAGGACTGATGAGGGATCCTGCGGCAACGAGGATTGCTGAATGTTCTGCCAGAGCAAGGACTGATGAAGGGATCCTGCGGCAGCGAGGATTGCTGAATGTCCTGCCAGAGCAAGGACTGATGAAGGGATCCTGCGGCAGCGAGGATTGCTGAATGTCCTGCCAGAGCAAGGACTGATGACTTGAGGATTCTTACCCGATGTGTACTAGCGCGATTCTCAAACTCGACTGACCTCATGAGTCAGCGATTGCATGCGCTTTTATAGGCTCGAGCCGTAGGATTAACGGCACAGGGCAGGGAGCTCACTCAACGACGCTCGTTTGCTACTCGTCCAGTTAACGGTTAATCTGCGTTAACTGTTTTTACCCGTTGTAATTTGCCCATGGGCGTAGCTGCCTCCAATTGTTGTGGGGAACACATATTGTTCCTCACACTCTCCCCTTTCTTCGGGGAAAATAAAAAACACCTGTTTGTTCGTTGCTGGAATTTTTAAAAGTTAATTTAAAAATTATTAATCTTTGGACGCCGACTTGAACCGGCGCCCCCGGTCTTGCAATGTCCGACTGCAACCGGTGCGCCACGCTCGCGGCTGTTATAGGGCAGCTTAAACGACAGTCATGTATAATACTGGTTGTTTAACTGCTTTATGTTGTGACCTATGAATTTAAGCGCGAGTTCAAACCCCGGTCTCAAAAAAAAAAAAATTATATTTTTTTTTTTCAAATCCTGTGTGTTGTTGTTTTTTATACCCGTTTCTTATAAAAATAAGAAAAAGGGGATATTGTATTCGTTGCAATGTATGTAACAGGGAGAAGGAAGCATCTCCGACCCTATAAAGTATATATATTCTTGATCAGCATCAACAGCCGAGTCGATATAGCCATGTCCGTCTGTCTGTCTGTCCGTCTGTCCGTCCGTGTGAGCGCCTAGATCTCAGATACTATAAGAGCTAGAGCAACCAAATTTGGCACACAGACTTCTATAGACCCCACGCAGGTCAAGTTTGTTTCAAATTTTTGCCACGCCCCTTTCCGCCTCTGTAAATCGAAAAAAACCACCACACGCACAGTTTTCAAGATATTACTTTTTTTTTACTAATTATCTTTAACTACTATTATTACCTATCATCCTACTAAATCGTAACAAGAGCGGACAAACAGAACGGTGGTAATGGTTAATTAAAGTTTTTAAAAATATAAGTGCCTAAAAGCATGCAATAAAATTTTTTAAAAATTCATTAAAATAAGAAACGGGTATCCTATAGTCGGGCGCTCGACTATAGCCTTTCCCACTTGTTTTTTTTTTTAAATGTTTTTTTTTGTTGCACTGTTCTTTTATTTTCTATGCCCTTCTTTTATTTCAACGATCGTTTTAATAGCTGGTTAAAATCCCGGAATTGAAAAAAGAAGAAAAATTTGTTAAAAATGTTTTTTTAAATTCTCTCTTGCTTTGTTATTATTGCCCGTGCTTCTTTTCCCTTTTTTTTATATGGGCGTTTTGTTGTATCTTATAAAAAAAAACCTCTTTACGAGGTA
Source organism: Drosophila quinaria (assembly GCA_035047525.1). Classification (NCBI taxonomy): domain Eukaryota; kingdom Metazoa; phylum Arthropoda; class Insecta; order Diptera; family Drosophilidae; genus Drosophila; species Drosophila quinaria. The sequence continues at coordinate 119,381 of JAWNPO010000026.1, forward strand.
AAAGTCTAGTGACGAAAACAGTTATATGCCCCAAAATTTCTGATATCCAATTTTGTGACGAATAATATTAAGTTTGACATAAAAATTATGTAAAAAAAAATTTTGGCACTCGGCACATTGCGCCCAAATGTCTCAATTCTTCATACCAAATAAAACTCAATGTTTTGCGCAGTGCCGAATGCAAAAATTTTTTTTAAAATAATTTTTATGTCAAACTTAATATTATTCGTCACAAAATTGGATATCAGAAATTTTGGGGCATATAACTGTTTTCGTCACTAGACTTTTACCTCGTAAAGAGGTTTTTTTTATAAGATATCAGAAATTTTTGAATAAGATATCAGAAATTTTGAAATTTCATTCTATCAACTTTGTTTATTTTTTTGTACAAGCTAAAACAAACTGTCTGCCAACACTGGTTCCCTTAAAACACACATGCCAAGAGCAAAAGCTAGTAGCACTCTCAAACTCTGGCTGCTATGACACTTTGCTGCTGCTGTATGCATGCTACTGCATATGTACATGCAGAAGTGTAAAGGTAAATGGTATATTCAGTTAACAGGTAATATCTTGCCCAAACGAAATTTGACGGCTATGTGTTATAGTCAAAAATGCGAAATTGAATTGCTACAACAAATAACATACAGTCGAACTTCCCTAACTCGAATCACCATTATCCAAAGAAAAGGTTCGAGTTAGGGAAATATTCGAGTTATAGAGTTCTTTTTCCTAAGATTATTAATTTTACTGCCACTCATTTAATTCGAGTTACAGAGAAATTCGAGTTAGAGAAGTTCGAGTTAGGAAAGTTCAACTGTTTTAAAAACTTATTTGGAACGTAGATTTTTCTTAAATCGCCGAAATGTGGGAAAAAAAACCTTATTTCACCTGAAGCTTTTTACCTGTGTTTTAAGCAAAAAAGCTTAAAGCCCTTCAAAATATATTTCCAACGATATATAGATCACATCTGTAGCTTCTATTGTTTGGATGCTGTGGCATTTGGCGATTTACATGTACATTAACATACTGCATATGTACATGCAGTAGTGTAAAGGTAAAAGGTATATTCAGTTAATAAGTAATATCTTCCAAACCCATCGGTAAAATTTTTTGTGTCATATATAAAAAAACGCGAAATTTTACACACTACACTACACACAAACATATTGAAAGCTAAAAAAAATCGTTAGCGTCGTTTTCTCAAAAACCGCCAAAATCTGGGACAAAATATCTTATTTCACCTGTTGATTTTTACCTATGCACTTTAGAAAAAAAGTTTGAAGGTTTGCCTAAAAGCCCTTCAAAATACCTTTCCAACGATACATAGATCACGTCTGCAGCTCATATCGTTTGGATGCTATTAGTTTTAACGGTTTTTAGCGATTTCCCGCTAAACTAGCTTTTTTTCGAAAAAGTCGTAAAACAAACGTTTCTAGATTTTTGATCGGAAACAAGTCCTCATTCAAACTTTTAAGCTAAATCAACGTTTTGATACTAACAAACAGACAAACAGACAAACAAACAGACTGACTTTTCATCTCGTTTTGAGAAGGGCACCAAAAATTTCAAAATTAATTATCTTTCGAACCAGTTGTCCGATTTCGATGATCAAGGTGTCATTCGACGCGTATTTTTAATGAAAATTGTAAAAAATTCAAAGAAAATTCAAAAAGTCTCCAACGGCCCCATTAGCTCCAATAATTTAAATTTTTCCCCTCCCACTTACACCTGTTTATCTCACGAACCAGGTGAGTTTTTAAAAGTCTTAGTATGCACATTTGTAAGTTAAGTTAATACCTTTCGATCGGTATATAACTCGACCTGATCGGACAGTCATAGCAAATTTTCCATTCTTCCTATGTATATATGCTAGTCGCCTTCGCACCCTTCGTGCTGCTTTCGTCACTAGCGCGGACTGCCGTCCGCAGTGATTTACATTGCCTTTATCATATTGCGTCCGTTGTCTGAAGTTACAGAGTGTATTTGCTCTTTTGATATATTGAAATCATCTAAGACTGCTTGAATTTCGGAGCACAAATTAATCGCTGTATGCCTCTTGTTAAGTGCAATTATGCCAAGGGTCCAGATCTGAAGTTTTCTTGCATCATAGTACTGTATGTTGATGCCGAGGACACTGCGGCTGTGCCTGGTTGCCGAATCAATTTTCAAGCATATAATTTTCATTGAAATGAAGGAACGGATCTTTTCTTTTAATTTCTTATATTCCTCCGCAATTAGGTCCTTCACATTGTGCGAATTTATAGGGTTCATTTTTAGTCCAACAAATAGTGGCTCGGTTAAAAATTTGAATAGCTTGGAGTCCAGAAAAGAGAAAGGCAGCTTTTGCTCCGAGATTAATTCTACACATGTAGTCTTTAATGCATGTTTACCCACGAGAACTGCGACTTTTTGTTTTTTTTTCAGATACTGCCTGTCCAACATTGTCCGATTCGGCATATTTCTTTGAGTGCTTGTTTTTTAAATGCCGTTGCATATTAGTAATATATTCACCCTGCAACATAAATTTGCATATTTTGCACGTTGAGTAATATTTCCCGCCATTGTCAACAATTTCGAAAAACTCGCGAACAGCTTTCTTTGAGTTTCGGCCCATTTTTGAACTTTGAATTTTCTTCTTCACTTCACTTCAATTCTTTACTTCTTTCACTTTCACATTCTTCACAGAAAATGTTGGTTTATATACTAATCATGTGCTAGAACTAATTGAGAACTATTTGTTAAGAATCTATAAAAATTTACATCGAATTTTAGCTTATGATGCAATTGCCATATGATGTTTAAGGTAGGAGTGATGGTGCAGGTGGAAGACATATTTCTAGAGAATTTGAAAACGTGAGTTCAAATGATATTCGAATTATTTTTTTTTTTTCAATATCATTTTTAATAATAATTTGTTAGGAACATATATATTTTTATGGAATTCCTTGAGTGTTTATTATCTGATCAGACCGATTTTGTTTTTGCGCAGGTAGATGATAACCCAAAATATTTATGTTGAAAATATGAAATGCTTATCTTTAATATTAATAAAGATATTCCAAAAAGACTTTTATAAAAAAATTTAAACTATAAAAGTCTTTAAAGACTTTTATGATTTCAAATCAAAAATAATAGTTATTTGAGACTTTTATTTTTTTTCCTCACAAATAAAAGTCTTTCGAGACTTTTGTTTTTTTTAATTAAAAATAAAAATCTTTAAAGATTTTTATTCAAAAAAGTTGTGAATAACTCTTATAAAAAACTGAAAAAATAAAAATCGTTATTAGTTATTATTAACGACTTATTTAATAAAAAAAATCAAATTTAATTATTATTTTTAATTTATAAAATAAAAATCAATAATAATAATAATTTGTAATTTTTATTTCTTTAAGTCACAAATATAAGTTTATTGGCTTTTTGCAGAGATACTGTATTTACAAACAGTTTGATGTATTCTAAACCAAAATCGCATTAGTCCTTCTATGTGATTTTTTTAGTTGAAGTTTTGATCAATAACAGTTATTTTCAGTCCCTGCTTTTACCCAGAAGTTTTTAGTACACATCACAGCAGCGAGAATTTCGTGGCTCTCATCTCGAAAAGTTTAGGGATTTTTGTGTCTATCTTAGAACGGAATTTCACGCGGCTATTAAGAAAGGCATCGTGTCGCCGATACCCTATAACGAAATTTGTGGCAGTATGGACTTGAATGCCAGTTGTTGGCGTGAGTTCCGTACCCAGCAAGCCATCGTTTTTTTTTTTTTTTTTTTTTTTTTTTTTTATTTATTATAATAATTTGGATGTTTGACTTAATAAATAGAAGTACAATTCATTTTTAATCTTATGCTAGTCTCTGATCGAGCTCTCGGGCATTAATTAATCTTATGTGGAATCTTTCTTTTCAAAAAGAAGGTTTAATTATGTACTAATAACTAAGTATAGTGACGAGCAGGAGTTGAAGGCTATGGTTAAAGATGAAATCATTTCGCCAGTAACATATCCTACCAGTTGGGTGAACAATCTACAAATCGTGGAAAAACCGAACGGAAAACTGAGACTTTGCCTAGACCCCAAGCCTTTGAATAACGCAATTAAACGAGAACATTATCTAATCCCGACCATAGATGATTTCTTGGTACAGCTATCCCGTAAAAAAGTTTTTACAATCTTAGATTTGTCTCACGGATTCTGGCAAATGGAACTGGAAGAAGCAAGCTCTGATTTGACGACGTTTATTACTCCTTTCGGCCGGTACAAATTCAATCGTGTTCCATTTGGAATTAATAGTGCCCCCGAAATGTTTCAGCGCAATATGATACAGATTTTTGGGGACATACCAAATGTAATCATATACTTTGACGATATTGGAATATTAGGAGACACTTTTGAAGAACACGATGAAACATTGCAGAAGTACTAGACCGCGCAATGTGCAATGGGGTACGATTTAACCCTGACAAAGTTCAATATAGAAAGCAACAAGTCGAGTTTATGGGTCGTATTCTGTCAGATGTGCAAATCAAACCACAAAGGAAGCATCTTGAAGCAATTCGTAATATTAAAATTCCAGAAGACAAAAAAGGTGTATTGCGCATACTTGGTTTATTCAAATATTTAGCAAAATTTATTCCTGACCTGTCTTCAAGAACCGCAAAACTTAGAAATCTTACTAGAATTGATACCAAGTTTGAGTGGAATAAGGAACATCAAGACGAGCTTGATGATTTACTCAAAAGCATATCGAGTAATCCAATTCTAGCAGTCTATGACAGTACAAAGCCTGTCGTAATTCAAACTGATGCTTCCAAAGATGGACTTGGATGTGTAATTCTGCAAAACGGACATCCAATTAGTTTTGCTTCACGTACACTGACAAAAAGTGAGCAAAAGTGGGCTCAAATCGAAAAAGAGCTGTTAGCAATTGTATTCGCATGCGAAAGGTTTCACTATTATGTTTACGGTCGAGAATTTGTAGTTGAAAGTGATCATAAACCGTTAATAGTTTTATTACAAAGAGACATTGACTCTGTAACCATGCGATTACAAAGAATGCTTTTATATCTACTGAAATAATCAAAAATGACTGTGAAATATACGCCAGGTAGGGACATGCTTGTAGCAGACTGCCTGTCACGAGCTCAATTACCCGAAGAAGGCGAAATTTCGGAATTGGCTAACGTAATTCATATTGTAACAAAAGCAGTCTGCTTATCAGAAGACAACTATGATTTTATCTTAAGGTCTTAGAAAAGGATGAAAATTACGCAAGATTCTGTAGTTTTGTCGAAAAGGGATGGCCATCTTTTCACAAACTGGACAGATTCTGTCAGGAGTTTTATAAAATCAAAGCAGAGCTACATTTTGAAGAGGGTCTTCTTTTCCGATCATGCAGATTAGTAATCCCATCTAAGTTGCAATCACAAATTCTTAAACAGATTCATGAGTCCCACTTGGGTATCGAAAAAACGCTGGCACGCGCGCGAAATCTTTATTACTGGCCAAATATGAATTCACAGATCAAGGAACTAGTGTATTCTTGCGAAATATGTGAAAAATTTCGCAGAAACAATCAAAAAGAGCCATTGTTAGAAGATGAGAGGCCAGAATACCCTTTTCACATGGCAGGAATGGACATATTTGAATATGGGGGAAGAAATTTTATTTCAATTTTTGATGCGTACTCTAACTTCTTATTTGTGAATCAGCTTAAAGGGAAGTCAGTAGAATGTGTCATAGGAGAGTTAAGAAAAACTTTTGATAGCTATGGTTATCCATCAAAATTAAAATGTGATAACAACCCTTTCAATTCGTTTATGTTTAAAAGTTTCGCAAATGAGTTCAATATAATATTGCAATTTTCAAGTCCAAGATACCCTCAGAGTAATGGATTGACTGAAAAGGGAGTAGCGATTGCAAAGAACATCTTAAAGCGATGTTCTGATATCAAAGACTATCAGTATAGAAGCCTTGAGTATAATGCCACCCCAGTAGTAAGTTTGAATATTGCCCCATGTGAATTGTTCCTTGGTAGAATGTGTAAAACAAAAATGTTAATTAAAAAATCCGAACTGTATCGCAATGAGATTGATGAACAGACGGTAATATACAAAATCTTTGACAAAAAGACCACACAAAAATATTACTATAACATGCACTCAAGAAATTTACGTCCATTTAACATAGGTGATAAAGTCCAATTTAAAAACTAGTGGGAAAGGCTATAGTCGAGCGCCCGACTATAGAATACCCGTTACTTATTTTAATTAATTTTTAAATATTTTTTATTGCATGCTTTTAGGCACTTATATTTTTTGAAAACTGTAATTAGCCATTACCACCTTTCTATTTGTCCGCTCTTGTTACGATTTAGTAGGATGATAGGTAATAATAGTAGTTAACGATAATAAGTAAAAAAATTTTTAATATCTTGAAAACTGTGCGTGTGGTGGTTTTTTGCAATTTGCGAAGGCGGAAAGGGGCGTGGCAAAATTTTGAAACAAACTTGATCTGCGTGGGGTTTATAGAAATCTGTGTTCCAAATTTGGTTGCTCTAGCTCTTATAGTCTCTGAGATCTAGGCGCTCACACGGACGAACAGACGGACATGGCTATATCGACTCGGCTGTTGATGCTGATCAAGAATATATATACTTTATAGGGTCGGAGATGCTTCCTTCTCCCTGTTACATACATTGCAACGAATACAATATCCCCTTTTACTTATTTTTATAAGTAACGGGTATAAAAATTTACATCGAATTTTAGCTTATGATGCAATTGCCATATGATGTAATTTGTTAGGAACATATATATTTTTATGGAATTCCTTGAGTGTTTATTATCTGATCAGACCGATTTTTTTTTGCGCAGGTAGATGATAACCCAAAATATTTATGTTGAAAATATGAAATGCTTATCTTTAATATTATAAAAGTCTTTAAAGACTTTTATGATTTCAAATCAAAAATAATAGTTATTTGAGACTTTTATTTTTTTTCCTCACAAATAAAAGTCTTTCGAGACTTTTGTTTTTTTTAATTAAAAATAAAAATCTTTAAAGATTTTTATTCATAAAAGTTGTGAATAACTCTTATAAAAAACTGAAAAAATAAAAATCGTTATTAGTTATTATTAACGACTTATTTAATAAAAAATCAAATTTAATTATTATTTTTAATTTATAAAATAAAAATCAATAATAATAATAATTTATAATTTTTATTTCTTTAAGTCACAAATATAAGTTTATTGGCTTTTTGCAGAGATACTGTTTTTACCAGAGCTCGCAAATAACAGTTAACACTTATTTCTATTTCGATCTGTTCACTGAAAAAACAGAAAAAAAGTAAAACCCAGTAGATTTATCACTGAGAGAAACACTTACTTCTTTTCGTTTGTGCTCTCTGCTCAGCATTTTCCATTTAGAAAATAAATTATTTCTGTATACTAATAACAGTTAAAAAAAGACTTTTTAGCTAGTGCTCCCGGAATAACTGTTAGAAAATGAGTAAAACACAAAAGTGTTAGTCAGAAGTGTCTTTTCAAGTTGTTGTTGTGTTAGGTGCGCAAAAATCGACACAAACTCCCGAAAAAGCAACACACCCACAGAGATCAAGATAACTTTTTTTGGTAACTTTTTTTATTTACAATAACAATTGTTATTTGGAATTAAGCTTTACAATTAAAAGTGAATTAATATTTTCCTCACTTAGAGAGCTATGTTTTTCGGTTAGTATAAAATTAAGCGCAGAAAAGGCTCTTTCAACCGAGACTTGTGTTGCCGGTGTAGCCAGCACCACCTGAGCGAGCGCACTTAAATGCGGTGATTTTAGTTGTATATCGTCAAAAAACTTTAGAATGTTCGAATTCAATGGCAACCGGCCATAAGTCATGTCGAAGTTTTCAATGTCTGTATAAATTTTCATCAATTTTTCATTGACCGACTCTTCTTGGGCTCTGGACAGCGGCTTAACAGCATCCAAATATGTTGAAAACAGTGATATTTCTTCGGTTTCCTCAGTTTCTTCCGTTTCCTCAGTTTCCTCGGTTTCCTCAGTTTCCTCGGTTTCACTGATTGGTGGCTCGTCTTGAGGATAACTGATTTCCATATAAGAGTTTGATTCCATATTTTGATTAGTGCAATGTACCTTGAAATTTTAAATGATAAATGTATGGTTACCACATTTGACAAGGACAATCTTATTTGTTAAAACATTTACTCAAAACTACGAATAATACAAATATAATACGAATATTGGCTATAAACAGGACTTGCACTTCAACAACATTTATATTAATTATAATTTGGTTCTCTTCCTTTCTTTAACTGAAGAATACGATGAGCTATTTTTTTTAAATTTTGTTTTGCCAAAATTTTTTGTTGGTCATTTAACACCGCATTTGAACGGGGATCCATGTATATAGCAGACAGAAGCGCGTCATTCTGAAGCAACTTACTTTCTCTGATTTTAAGGTTGGCTTACAACATTTTTTTAATGGGATTTTGGCTTTTTTCGCATTTTAATTTAAGCTCCATCCATACTATGAAAAAATCACTAAACAGAAATTGCTCCTGTTGCAATTTTAGTGTTGTTTCATACGCGTCTTTGAATGCATCTAAATAAAGCAAAATCCACATCCAGTCAACGTCAAATTTCATAAGAGACTGTGAATCGAACAACTCCTTCAATTGATATAATTTGTGCAACATTATCTATGTGGAATTCCATCGTGTTATTACATCAAGAGATGGAATACTTTTATTGTGCTCTATTAAAAATCGTCTGCGAATGTCAATTTGTGATTATATACTTCATAAAAATAATAAAGGTAAACATATTAGTTTACATACCTATAGGCTCCAGTACGCAGAGCTTTGCAAACTTTTCGGCAATTATTGACCTTTTCGCTTATTTTGTTCTTCTTATTTACATCAAATACGCATAACTGAAGTGTGTGCGCAGCACACCGGACAAGATTAATATTGGCTAATTTAATGGTACCTAGCTTTTCCATGAGATCGTCTTCGGTCTTTTCATCGTCGAGAAGTGATTCTTGCGATTCTTGCGATTCTTCTGTTTCATCATTTAGTATCTCAATGGCCTTAATCATATTTTTTCCATTATCCGATGTTATGCTATACGTAAAGTTTTTCTTTATTAAAGACAATTAATATTCAATGTCTAAAACTTAATACTCACCTAAATATTTGATCCAGCTCTATATCGTAATCCTGTAGAATATTGATAATCTTCTCCTTAATGTATATTCCGGTATGTGAATGATGCAGCTGTATCATTCCTAAAGTTTTAATTACTATTTCAGATTTGCTCTGCGTGAATTGAATTATTTGCAAATTCACACCTAGTATGGATCTCTCCATTCTAGTTGCAACGTCTATTTTCTGGGATAAAAGCTTCCCTTTTGTAAGAGCTTTGATGTTAGTTTTTATAGCAAGCTCTCTGGTTTGCACAAAACCCATTACATTCCGAGAAGTTATCGGGTTCATAGACAGCGCATTATAAATCGGGTCTACGATTTCCCGAAAACCTTCACTGTCCAACAGCAAAAATGGCCTGCCATCGGTTGTAACTATTTTGACAATAGATGCAACTAATGTCTCTTCATTTGTTGCATAGGCAATTTTTCGCTTTTTTGCAACTTGTACCACATCGGTGCTGCTGTTGTCCTCCAAGTCTTCAAAAACATCAGAATGTTTTGTCTTCAAATGACGTCTTAAATTTGTTACATGCGTTCCAGTTAATTGTTTGCCACACACGTTGCATTCAGATTTTTTTAATTTGCCATCATATTTAAAAAAATAATGAACTATGCTTTTTGGACGACCCATTTTACAAAAAATTGTAGCAAAAAAAAACGTTTTAAATTTTCAAAAGGCACTTTTGATGTTTTCTGCAGACGAATCAGTTTTTGAATGACACAACCATAAGGAAACAAAATTAAATGTTATTTCTTGACTGATAAGCCTACTGAGAAAAAAACAGAAATTAATGTTTTGTTTTTATCCCTTTTATCATTCTGTCAGCTAATATTATTTTCCGACACACTGAAAGTGTTAATTGTTATTTGCGAGCTCTGGTTTTTACAAACAGTTTGATGTATTCCAAACCAAAATCGCATTAGTCCTTCTATGTGATTTTTTTAGTTGAAGTTTTGATCAATAACAGTTATTTTCAGTCCCTGCTTTTACCCAGAAGTTTTTAGTACACATCACAGCAGCGAGAATTTCGTGGCTCTCATCTCGAAAAGTTTAGGGATTTTTGTGTCTATCTTAGAACGGAATTTCACGCGGCTATTAAGAAAGGCATCGTGTCGCCGATACCCTATAACGAAATTTGTGGCAGTATGGACTTGAATGCCAGTTGTTGGCGTGAGTTCCGTACCCAGCAAGCCATCGTTTTTTTTTTTTTTTTTTTTTTTTTTTTATTTATTATAATAATTTGGATGTTTGACTTAATAAATAGAAGTACAATTCATTTTTAATCTTATGCTAGTCTCTGATCGAGCTCTCGGGCATTAATTAATCTTATGTGGAATCTTTCTTTTCAAAAAGAAGGTTTAATTATGTACTAATAACTAAGTATAGTGACGAGCAGGAGTTGAAGGCTATGGTTAAAGATGAAATCATTTCGCCAGTAACATATCCTACCAGTTGGGTGAACAATCTACAAATCGTGGAAAAACCGAACGGAAAACTGAGACTTTGCCTAGACCCCAAGCCTTTGAATAACGCAATTAAACGAGAACATTATCTAATCCCGACCATAGATGATTTCTTGGTACAGCTATCCCGTAAAAAAGTTTTTACAATCTTAGATTTGTCTCACGGATTCTGGCAAATGGAACTGGAAGAAGCAAGCTCTGATTTGACGACGTTTATTACTCCTTTCGGCCGGTACAAATTCAATCGTGTTCCATTTGGAATTAATAGTGCCCCCGAAATGTTTCAGCGCAATATGATACAGATTTTTGGGGACATACCAAATGTAATCATATACTTTGACGATATTGGAATATTAGGAGACACTTTTGAAGAACACGATGAAACATTGCAGAAGTACTAGACCGCGCAATGTGCAATGGGGTACGATTTAACCCTGACAAAGTTCAATATAGAAAGCAACAAGTCGAGTTTATGGGTCGTATTCTGTCAGATGTGCAAATCAAACCACAAAGGAAGCATCTTGAAGCAATTCGTAATATTAAAATTCCAGAAGACAAAAAAGGTGTATTGCGCATACTTGGTTTATTCAAATATTTAGCAAAATTTATTCCTGACCTGTCTTCAAGAACCGCAAAACTTAGAAATCTTACTAGAATTGATACCAAGTTTGAGTGGAATAAGGAACATCAAGACGAGCTTGATGATTTACTCAAAAGCATATCGAGTAATCCAATTCTAGCAGTCTATGACAGTACAAAGCCTGTCGTAATTCAAACTGATGCTTCCAAAGATGGACTTGGATGTGTAATTCTGCAAAACGGACATCCAATTAGTTTTGCTTCACGTACACTGACAAAAAGTGAGCAAAAGTGGGCTCAAATCGAAAAAGAGCTGTTAGCAATTGTATTCGCATGCGAAAGGTTTCACTATTATGTTTATGGTCGAGAATTTGTAGTTGAAAGTGATCATAAACCGTTAATAGTTTTATTACAAAGAGACATTGACTCTGTAACCATGCGATTACAAAGAATGCTTTTATATCTACTGAAATAATCAAAAATGACTGTGAAATATACGCCAGGTAGGGACATGCTTGTAGCAGACTGCCTGTCACGAGCTCAATTACCCGAAGAAGGCGAAATTTCGGAATTGGCTAACGTAATTCATATTGTAACAAAAGCAGTCTGCTTATCAGAAGACAACTATGATTTTATCTTAAGGTCTTAGAAAAGGATGAAAATTACGCAAGATTCTGTAGTTTTGTCGAAAAGGGATGGCCATCTTTTCACAAACTGGACAGATTCTGTCAGGAGTTTTATAAAATCAAAGCAGAGCTACATTTTGAAGAGGGTCTTCTTTTCCGATCATGCAGATTAGTAATCCCATCTAAGTTGCAATCACAAATTCTTAAACAGATTCATGAGTCCCACTTGGGTATCGAAAAAACGCTGGCACGCGCGCGAAATCTTTATTACTGGCCAAATATGAATTCACAGATCAAGGAACTAGTGTATTCTTGCGAAATATGTGAAAAATTTCGCAGAAACAATCAAAAAGAGCCATTGTTAGAAGATGAGAGGCCAGAATACCCTTTTCACATGGCAGGAATGGACATATTTGAATATGGGGGAAGAAATTTTATTTCAATTTTTGATGCGTACTCTAACTTCTTATTTGTGAATCAGCTTAAAGGGAAGTCAGTAGAATGTGTCATAGGAGAGTTAGGAAAAACTTTTGATAGCTATGGTTATCCATCAAAATTAAAATGTGATAACAACCCTTTCAATTCGTTTATGTTTAAAAGTTTCGCAAATGAGTTCAATATAATATTGCAATTTTCAAGTCCAAGATACCCTCAGAGTAATGGATTGACTGAAAAGGGAGTAGCGATTGCAAAGAACATCTTAAAGCGATGTTCTGATATCAAAGACTATCAGTATAGAAGCCTTGAGTATAATGCCACCCCAGTAGTAAGTTTGAATCTTGCCCCATGTGAATTGTTCCTTGGTAGAATGTGTAAAACAAAAATGTTAATTAAAAAATCCGAACTGTATCGCAATGAGATTGATGAACAGACGGTAATATACAAAATCTTTGACAAAAAGACCACACAAAAATATTACTATAACATGCACTCAAGAAATTTACGTCCATTTAACATAGGTGATAAAGTCCAATTTAAAAACTAGTGGGAAAGGCTATAGTCGAGCGCCCGACTATAGAATACCCGTTACTTATTTTAATTAATTTTTAAATATTTTTTATTGCATGCTTTTAGGCACTTATATTTTTTGAAAACTGTAATTAGCCATTACCACCTTTCTATTTGTCCGCTCTTGTTACGATTTAGTAGGATGATAGGTAATAATAGTAGTTAACGATAATAAGTAAAAAAATTTTTAATATCTTGAAAACTGTGCGTGTGGTGGTTTTTTGCAATTTGCGAAGGCGGAAAGGGGCGTGGCAAAATTTTGAAACAAACTTGATCTGCGTGGGGTTTATAGAAATCTGTGTTCCAAATTTGGTTGCTCTAGCTCTTATAGTCTCTGAGATCTAGGCGCTCACACGGACGAACAGACGGACATGGCTATATCGACTCGGCTGTTGATGCTGATCAAGAATATATATACTTTATAGGGTCGGAGATGCTTCCTTCTCCCTGTTACATACATTGCAACGAATACAATATCCCCTTTTACTTATTTTTATAAGTAACGGGTATAAAAATTTACATCGAATTTTAGCTTATGATGCAATTGCCATATGATGTAATTTGTTAGGAACATATATATTTTTATGGAATTCCTTGAGTGTTTATTATCTGATCAGACCGATTTTTTTTTGCGCAGGTAGATGATAACCCAAAATATTTATGTTGAAAATATGAAATGCTTATCTTTAATATTATAAAAGTCTTTAAAGACTTTTATGATTTCAAATCAAAAATAATAGTTATTTGAGACTTTTATTTTTTTTCCTCACAAATAAAAGTCTTTCGAGACTTTTGTTTTTTTTAATTAAAAATAAAAATCTTTAAAGATTTTTATTCATAAAAGTTGTGAATAACTCTTATAAAAAACTGAAAAAATAAAAATCGTTATTAGTTATTATTAACGACTTATTTAATAAAAAATCAAATTTAATTATTATTTTTAATTTATAAAATAAAAATCAATAATAATAATTTATAATTTTTATTTCTTTAAGTCACAAATATAAGTTTATTGGCTTTTTGCAGAGATACTGTTTTTACCAGAGCTCGCAAATAACAGTTAACACTTATTTCTATTTCGATCTGTTCACTGAAAAAACAGAAAAAAAGTAAAACCCAGTAGATTTATCACTGAGAGAAACACTTACTTCTTTTCGTTTGTGCTCTCTGCTCAGCATTTTCCATTTAGAAAATAAATTATTTCTGTATACTAATAACAGTTAAAAAAAGACTTTTTAGCTAGTGCTCCCGGAATAACTGTTAGAAAATGAGTAAAACACAAAAGTGTTAGTCAGAAGTGTCTTTTCAAGTTGTTGTTGTGTTAGGTGCGCAAAAATCGACACAAACTCCCGAAAAAGCAACACACCCACAGAGATCAAGATAACTTTTTTTGGTAACTTTTTTTATTTACAATAACAATTGTTATTTGGAATTAAGCTTTACAATTAAAAGTGAATTAATATTTTCCTCACTTAGAGAGCTATGTTTTTCGGTTAGTATAAAATTAAGCGCAGAAAAGGCTCTTTCAACCGAGACTTGTGTTGCCGGTGTAGCCAGCACCACCTGAGCGAGCGCACTTAAATGCGGTGATTTTAGTTGTATATCGTCAAAAAACTTTAGAATGTTCGAATTCAATGGCAACCGGCCATAAGTCATGTCGAAGTTTTCAATGTCTGTATAAATTTTCATCAATTTTTCATTGACCGACTCTTCTTGGGCTCTGGACAGCGGCTTAACAGCATCCAAATATGTTGAAAACAGTGATATTTCTTCGGTTTCCTCAGTTTCTTCCGTTTCCTCAGTTTCCTCGGTTTCCTCAGTTTCCTCGGTTTCACTGATTGGTGGCTCGTCTTGAGGATAACTGATTTCCATATAAGAGTTTGATTCCATATTTTGATTAGTGCAATGTACCTTGAAATTTTAAATGATAAATGTATGGTTACCACATTTGACAAGGACAATCTTATTTGTTAAAACATTTACTCAAAACTACGAATAATACAAATATAATACGAATATTGGCTATAAACAGGACTTGCACTTCAACAACATTTATATTAATTATAATTTGGTTCTCTTCCTTTCGTTAACTGAAGAATACGATGAGCTATTTTTTTTAAATTTTGTTTTGCCAAAATTTTTTGTTGGTCATTTAACACCGCATTTGAACGGGGATCCATGTATATAGCAGACAGAAGCGCGTCATTCTGAAGCAACTTACTTTCTCTGATTTTAAGGTTGGCTTACAACATTTTTTTAATGGGATTTTGGCTTTTTTCGCATTTTAATTTAAGCTCCATCCATACTATGAAAAAATCACTAAACAGAAATTGCTCCTGTTGCAATTTTAGTGTTGTTTCATACGCGTCTTTGAATGCATCTAAATAAAGCAAAATCCACATCCAGTCAACGTCAAATTTCATAAGAGACTGTGAATCGAACAACTCCTTCAATTGATATAATTTGTGCAACATTATCTATGTGGAATTCCATCGTGTTATTACATCAAGAGATGGAATACTTTTATTGTGCTCTATTAAAAATCGTCTGCGAATGTCAATTTGTGATTATATACTTCATAAAAATAATAAAGGTAAACATATTAGTTTACATACCTATAGGCTCCAGTACGCAGAGCTTTGCAAACTTTTCGGCAATTATTGACCTTTTCGCTTATTTTGTTCTTCTTATTTACATCAAATACGCATAACTGAAGTGTGTGCGCAGCACCGGACAAGATTAATATTGGCTAATTTAATGGTACCTAGCTTTTCCATGAGATCGTCTTCGGTCTTTTCGTCGTCGAGAAGTGATTCTTGCGATTCTTGCGATTCTTCTGTTTCATCATTTAGTATCTCAATGGCCTTAATCATATTTTTTCCATTATCCGATGTTATGCTATACGTAAAGTTTTTCTTTATTAAAGACAATTAATATTCAATGTCTAAAACTTAATACTCACCTAAATATTTGATCCAGCTCTATATCGTAATCCTGTAGAATATTGATAATCTTCTCCTTAATGTATATTCCGGTATGTGAATGATGCAGCTGTATCATTCCTAAAGTTTTAATTACTATTTCAGATTTGCTCTGCGTGAATTGAATTATTTGCAAATTCACACCTAGTATGGATCTCTCCATTCTAGTTGCAACGTCTATTTTCTGGGATAAAAGCTTCCCTTTTGTAAGAGCTTTGATGTTAGTTTTTATAGCAAGCTCTCTGGTTTGCACAAAACCCATTACATTCCGAGAAGTTATCGGGTTCATAGACAGCGCATTATAAATCGGGTCTACGATTTCCCGAAAACCTTCACTGTCCAACAGCAAAAATGGCCTGCCATCGGTTGTAACTATTTTGACAATAGATGCAACTAATGTCTCTTCATTTGTTGCATAGGCAATTTTTCGCTTTTTTGCAACTTGTACCACATCGGTGCTGCTGTTGTCCTCCAAGTCTTCAAAAACATCAGAATGTTTTGTCTTCAAATGACGTCTTAAATTTGTTACATGCGTTCCAGTTAATTGTTTGCCACACACGTTGCATTCAGATTTTTTTAATTTGCCATCATATTTAAAAAAATAATGAACTATGCTTTTTGGACGACCCATTTTACAAAAAATTGTAGCAAAAAAAAACGTTTTAAATTTTCAAAAGGCACTTTTGATGTTTTCTGCAGACGAATCAGTTTTTGAATGACACAACCATAAGGAAACAAAATTAAATGTTATTTCTTGACTGATAAGCCTACTGAGAAAAAAACAGAAATTAATGTTTTGTTTTTATCCCTTTTATCATTCTGTCAGCTAATATTATTTTCCGACACACTGAAAGTGTTAATTGTTATTTGCGAGCTCTGGTTTTTACAAACAGTTTGATGTATTCCAAACCAAAATCGCATTAGTCCTTCTATGTGATTTTTTTAGTTGAAGTTTTGATCAATAACAGTTATTTTCAGTCCCTGCTTTTACCCAGAAGTTTTTAGTACACATCACAGCAGCGAGAATTTCGTGGCTCTCATCTCGAAAAGTTTAGGGATTTTTGTGTCTATCTTAGAACGGAATTTCACGCGGCTATTAAGAAAGGCATCGTGTCGCCGATACCCTATAACGAAATTTGTGGCAGTATGGACTTGAATGCCAGTTGTTGGCGTGAGTTCCGTACCCAGCAAGCCATCGTTTTTTTTTTTTTTTTTTTTTTTTTTATTTATCATAATAATTTGGATGTTTGACTTAATAAATAGAAGTACAATTAATTTTTAATCTTATGCTAGTCTCTGATCGAGCTCTCGGGCATTAATTAATCTAATGTGGAATCTTTCTTTTCAAAAAGAAGGTTTAATTATGTACTAATAACTAAGTATAGTGACGAGCTGGAGTTGAAGGCTATGGTTAAAGATGAAATCATTTCACCAGTAACATATCCTACCAGTTGGGTGAACAATCTACAAATCGTGGAAAAACCGAACGGAAAACTGAGACTTTGCCTAGACCCCAAGCCTTTGAATAACGCAATTAAACGAGAACATTATCTAATCCCGACCATAGATGATTTCATGGTACAGCTATCCCGTAAAAAAGTTTTTACAATCTTAGATTTGTCTCACGGATTCTGGCAAATGGAACTGGAAGAAGAAAGCTCTGATTTGACGACGTTTTTTACTCCTTTCGGCCGGTACAAATTCAATCGTGTTCCATTTGGAATTAATAGTGCCCCCGAAATGTTTCAGCGCAATATGATACAGATTTTTGGGGACATACCAAATGTAATCATATACTTTGACGATATTGGAATATTAGGAGACACTTTTGAAGAACACGAGGAAACATTGCAGAAGGTACTAGACCGCGCAATGTGCAATGGGGTACGATTTAACCCTGACAAAGTTCAATATAGAAAGCAACAAGTCGAGTTTATGGGTCGTATTCTGTCAGATGGGCAAATCAAACCACAAAGGAAGCATCTTGAAGCAATTCGTAATATTAAAATTCCAGAAGACAAAAAAGGTGTATTGCGCATACTTGGTTTATTCAAATATTTAGCAAAATTTATTCCAGACCTGTCTTCAAGAACCGCAAAACTTAGAAATCTTACTAGAATTGATACCAAGTTTGAGTGGAATAAGGAACATCAAGACGAGCTTGATGATTTACTCAAAAGCATATCGAGTAATCCAATTCTAGCAGTCTATGACAGTACAAAGCCTGTCGTAATTCAAACTGATGCTTCCAAAGATGGACTTGGATGTGTAATTCTGCAAAACGGACATCCAATTAGTTTTGCTTCACGTACACTGACAAAAAGTGAGCAAAAGTGGGCTCAAATCGAAAAAGAGCTGTTAGCAATTGTATTCGCATGCGAAAGGTTTCACTATTATGTTTATGGTCGAGAATTTGTAGTTGAAAGTGATCATAAACCGTTAATAGTTTTATTACAAAGAGACATTGACTCTGTAACCATGCGATTACAAAGAATGCTTTTATATTATGAAATATTCAAAAATGATGTGAAAATACGCCAGGTAGGGACATGCTTGTAGCAGACGCCTGTCACGAGCTAATTACCCGAAGAAGGCGAAATTTCGGAATTGGCTAACGTAATTCATATTGTAACAAAAGCAGCCTGCTTATCAGAAGACAACTATATTTTATCTTAAGGTCTTAGAAAAGGATGAAAATACGCAAGAATCTGTAGTTTTGTCGAAAAGGGATGGCCATCTTTTCACAAACTGGACAGATTCTGTCAGGAGTTTAATAAAATCAAAGCAGAGCTACATTTTGAAGAGGGTCTTCTTTTCCGATCATGCAGATTAGTAATCCCATCTAAGTTGAATCACAAATTCTTAAACAGATTCATGAGTCCCACTTGGGTATCGAAAAAACGCGGCACGCGCGCGAAATCTTTATTACTGGCCAAATATGAATTCACAGATCAAGGAACTAGTGTATTCTTGCGAAATATGTGAAAAGTTTCGCAGAAACAATCAAAAAGAGCCATTGTTAGAAGATGAGAGGCCAGAATACCCTTTTCACATGGCAGGAATGGACATATTTGAATATGGGGGAAGAAATTTTATTTCAATTTTTGATGCTACTCTAACTTCTTATTGTGAATCAGCTTAAAGGGAAGTCAGTAGAATGTGTCATAGGAGAGTTAAGAAAAACTTTTGATAGCTATGGTTATCATCAAAATTAAAATGTGATAACAACCCTTTCAATTCGTTTATGTTTAAAAGTTTCGCAAATGAGTTCAATATATATTGCAATTTTCAAGTCCAAGATACCCTCAGAGTAATGGATTGGCTGAAAAGGGAGTAGCGATGCAAAGAACATCTTAAAGCGATGTTCTGATATCAAAGACTATCAGTATAGAAGCCTTGAGTACAAGCCACCCCAGTAGTAAGTTTGATTGCCCCATGTGAATTGTTCCTTGGTAGATGTGTAAAACAAAAATCCAATTAAAAAATCAAGTATCGAATGAGATTGATGAACAGACGGTAATAAACAAATCGACAAAAAGACACACAAAATAACAAACAGACTCAAGAAATACGTCATAACATAGGTGATAAAGTCCAATTTAAAAACTAGTGGGAAAGGCTATAGTCAAGCGCCCGACTATAGAATACCCGTTACTTATTTCTCTTCCTTTCTTTAACTGAAGAATACGATGAGCTATTTTTTTTAAATTTTGTTTTGCCAAAATTTTTTGTTGGTCATTTAACACCGCATTTGAACGGGGATCCATGTATATAGCAGACAGAAGCGCGTCATTCTGAAGCAACTTACTTTCTCTGATTTTAAGGTTGGCTTACAACATTTTTTTAATGGGATTTTGGCTTTTTTCGCATTTTAATTTAAGCTCCATCCATACTATGAAAAAATCACTAAACAGAAATTGCTCCTGTTGCAATTTTAGTGTTGTTTCATACGCGTCTTTGAATGCATCTAAATAAAGCAAAATCCACATCCAGTCAACGTCAAATTTCATAAGAGACTGTGAATCGAACAACTCCTTCAATTGATATAATTTGTGCAACATTATCTATGTGGAATTCCATCGTGTTATTACATCAAGAGATGGAATACTTTTATTGTGCTCTATTAAAAATCGTCTGCGAATGTCAATTTGTGATTATATACTTCATAAAAATAATAAAGGTAAACATATTAGTTTACATACCTATAGGCTCCAGTACGCAGAGCTTTGCAAACTTTTCGGCAATTATTGACCTTTTCGCTTATTTTGTTCTTCTTATTTACATCAAATACGCATAACTGAAGTGTGTGCAGCACACCGGACAAGATTAATATTGGCTAATTTAATGGTACCTAGCTTTTCCATGAGATCGTCTTCGGTCTTTTCGTCGTCGAGAAGTGATTCTTGCGATTCTTGCGATTCTTCTGTTTCATCATTTAGTATCTCAATGGCCTTAATCATATTTTTTCCATTATCCGATGTTATGCTATACGTAAAGTTTTTCTTTATTAAAGACAATTAATATTCAATGTCTAAAACTTAATACTCACCTAAATATTTGATCCAGCTCTATATCGTAATCCTGTAGAATATTGATAATCTTCTCCTTAATGTATATTCCGGTATGTGAATGATGCAGCTGTATCATTCCTAAAGTTTTAATTACTATTTCAGATTTGCTCTGCGTGAATTGAATTATTTGCAAATTCACACCTAGTATGGATCTCTCCATTCTAGTTGCAACGTCTATTTTCAGGGATAAAAGCTTCCCTTTTGTAAGAGCTTTGATGTTAGTTTTTATAGCAAGCTCTCTGGTTTGCACAAAACCCATTACATTCCGAGAAGTTATCGGGTTCATAGACAGCGCATTATAAATCGGGTCTACGATTTCCCGAAAACCTTCACTGTCCAACAGCAAAAATGGCCTGCCATCGGTTGTAACTATTTTGACAATAGATGCAACTAATGTCTCTTCATTTGTTGCATAGGCAATTTTTCGCTTTTTTGCAACTTGTACCACATCGGTGCTGCTGTTGTCCTCCAAGTCTTCAAAAACATCAGAATGTTTTGTCTTCAAATGACGTCTTAAATTTGTTACATGCGTTCCAGTTAATTGTTTGCCACACACGTTGCATTCAGATTTTTTTAATTTGCCATCATATTTAAAAAAATAATGAACTATGCTTTTTGGACGACCCATTTTACAAAAAATTGTAGCAAAAAAAAACGTTTTAAATTTTCAAAAGGCACTTTTGATGTTTTCTGCAGACGAATCAGTTTTTGAATGACACAACCATAAGGAAACAAAATTAAATGTTATTTCTTGACTGATAAGCCTACTGAGAAAAAAACAGAAATTAATGTTTTGTTTTTATCCCTTTTATCATTCTGTCAGCTAATATTATTTTCCGACACACTGAAAGTGTTAATTGTTATTTGCGAGCTCTGGTTTTTACAAACAGTTTGATGTATTCCAAACCAAAATCGCATTAGTCCTTCTATGTGATTTTTTTAGTTGAAGTTTTGATCAATAACAGTTATTTTCAGTCCCTGCTTTTACCCAGAAGTTTTTAGTACACATCACAGCAGCGAGAATTTCGTGGCTCTCATCTCGAAAAGTTTAGGGATTTTTGTGTCTATCTTAGAACGGAATTTCACGCGGCTATTAAGAAAGGCATCGTGTCGCCGATACCCTATAACGAAATTTGTGGCAGTATGGACTTGAATGCCAGTTGTTGGCGTGAGTTCCGTACCCAGCAAGCCATCGTTTTTTTTTTTTTTTTTTTTTTTTTTTTATTTATCATAATAATTTGGATGTTTGACTTAATAAATAGAAGTACAATTAATTTTTAATCTTATGCTAGTCTCTGATCGAGCTCTCGGGCATTAATTAATCTAATGTGGAATCTTTCTTTTCAAAAAGAAGGTTTAATTATGTACTAATAACTAAGTATAGTGACGAGCAGGAGTTGAAGGCTATGGTTAAAGATGAAATCATTTCACCAGTAACATATCCTACCAGTTGGGTGAACAATCTACAAATCGTGGAAAAACCGAACGGAAAACTGAGACTTTGCCTAGACCCCAAGCCTTTGAATAACGCAATTAAACGAGAACATTATCTAATCCCGACCATAGATGATTTCATGGTACAGCTATCCCGTAAAAAAGTTTTTACAATCTTAGATTTGTCTCACGGATTCTGGCAAATGGAACTGGAAGAAGAAAGCTCTGATTTGACGACGTTTTTGACTCCTTTCGGCCGGTACAAATTCAATCGTGTTCCATTTGGAATTAATAGTGCCCCCGAAATGTTTCAGCGCAATATGATACAGATTTTTGGGGACATACCAAATGTAATCATATACTTTGACGATATTGGAATATTAGGAGACACTTTTGAAGAACACGAGGAAACATTGCAGAAGGTACTAGACCGCGCAATGTGCAATGGGGTACGATTTAACCCTGACAAAGTTCAATATAGAAAGCAACAAGTCGAGTTTATGGGTCGTATTCTGTCAGATGGGCAAATCAAACCACAAAGGAAGCATCTTGAAGCAATTCGTAATATTAAAATTCCAGAAGACAAAAAAGGTGTATTGCGCATACTTGGTTTATTCAAATATTTAGCAAATTTATTCCAGACCTGTCTTCAAGAACCGCAAAACTTAGAAATCTTACTAGAATTGATACCAAGTTTGAGTGGAATAAGGAACATCAAGACGAGCTTGATGATTTACTCAAAAGCATATCGAGTAATCCAATTCTAGCAGTCTATGACAGTACAAAGCCTGTCGTAATTCAAACTGATGCTTCCAAAGATGGACTTGGATGTGTAATTCTGCAAAACGGACATCCAATTAGTTTTGCTTCACGTACACTGACAAAAAGTGAGCAAAAGTGGGCTCAAATCGAAAAAGAGCTGTTAGCAATTGTATTCGCATGCAAAAGGTTTCACAATTATGTTTATGGTCGAGAATTTGTAGTTGAAAGTGATCATAAACCGTTAATAGTTTTATTACAAAGAGACATTGACTCTGTAACCATGCGATTACAAAGAATGCTTTTATATCTACTGAAATATTCAAAAATGACTGTGAAATATACGCCAGGTAGGGACATGCTTGTAGCAGACTGCCTGTCACGAGCTCAATTACCCGAAGAAGGCGAAATTTCGGAATTGGCTAACGTAATTCATATTGTAACAAAAGCAGCCTGCTTATCAGAAGACAACTATGATTTTATCTTAAGGTCTTAGAAAAGGATGAAAATTACGCAAGAATCTGTAGTTTTGTCGAAAAGGGATGGCCATCTTTTCACAAACTGGACAGATTCTGTCAGGAGTTTTATAAAATCAAAGCAGAGCTACATTTTGAAGAGGGTCTTCTTTTCCGATCATGCAGATTAGTAATCCCATCTAAGTTGCAATCACAAATTCTTAAACAGATTCATGAGTCCCACTTGGGTATCGAAAAAACGCTGGCACGCGCGCGAAATCTTTATTACTGGCCAAATATGAATTCACAGATCAAGGAACTAGTGTATTCTTGCGAAATATGTGAAAAATTTCGCAGAAACAATCAAAAAGAGCCATTGTTAGAAGATGAGAGGCCAGAATACCCTTTTCACATGGCAGGAATGGACATATTTGAATATGGGGGAAGAAATTTTATTTCAATTTTTGATGCGTACTCTAACTTCTTATTTGTGAATCAGCTTAAAGGGAAGTCAGTAGAATGTGTCATAGGAGAGTTAAGAAAAACTTTTGATAGCTATGGTTATCCATCAAAATTAAAATGTGATAACAACCCTTTCAATTCGTTTATGTTTAAAAGTTTCGCAAATGAGTTCAATATAATATTGCAATTTTCAAGTCCAAGATACCCTCAGAGTAATGGATTGGCTGAAAAGGGAGTAGCGATTGCAAAGAACATCTTAAAGCGATGTTCTGATATCAAAGACTATCAGTATAGAAGCCTTGAGTACAATGCCACCCCAGTAGTAAGTTTGAATCTTGCCCCATGTGAATTGTTCCTTGGTAGAATGTGTAAAACAAAAATGCCAATTAAAAAATCTGAACTGTATCGCAATGAGATTGATGAGCAGACGGTAATAAACAAAATCTTTGACAAAAAGACCACACAAAAATATTACTATAACATGCACTCAAGAAATTTACGTCCATTTAACATAGGTGATAAAGTCCAATTTAAAAACTAGTGGGAAAGGCTATAGTCAAGCGCCCGACTATAGAATACCCGTTACTTATTTTAATTAATTTTTAAATATTTTTTATTGCATGCTTTCAGGCACTTATATTTTTTAAAAACTGTAATTAGCCATTACCACCTTTCTATTTGTCCGCTCTTGTTACGATTTAGTAGGATGATAGGTAATAATAGTAGTTAACGATAATAAGTAAAAAAATTTTAATATCTTGAAAACTGTGCGTGTGGTGGTTTTTTGCAATTTGCGAAGGCGGAAAGGGGCGTGGCAAAATTTTGAAACAAACTTGATCTTCGTGGGGCTTATAGAAATCTGTGTTCCAAATTTGGTTGCTCTAGCTCTTATAGTCTCTGAGATCTAGGCGCTCACACGGACGGACAGACGGACATGGCTATATCGACTCGGCTGTTGATGCTGATCAAGAATATATATACTTTATAGGGTCGGAGATGCTTCCTTCTCCCTGTTGCATACATTGCAACGAATACAATATCCCCTTTTACTTATTTTTATAAGTAACGGGTATAAAAATTTACATCGAATTTTAGCTTATGATGCAATTGCCATTTGATGTTTAAGGTAGGAGTGATGGTGCAGGTGGAAGACATATTTCTAGAGAATTTGAAAACGTGAGCTCAAATGATATACGAACTATTTTTTTTTAATATCATTTTTAATAATAATTTGTTAGGAACATATATATTTTTATGGAATTCCTTGAGTGTTTATTATCTGATCAGACCGATTTTTTTTTTTGCGCAGGTAGATGATAACCCAAAAGATTTATGTTGAAAATATGAAATGCTTATCTTTAATATTAATAAAGATATTCCAAAAAGACTTCTATAAAAAAATTTAAACTATAAAAGTCTTTAAAGACTTTTATGATTTCAAATCAAAAATAATAGTTATTTGAGACTTTTATTTTTTTTCCTCACAAATAAAAGTCTTTCGAGACTTTTGTTTTTTTTAATTAAAAATAAAAATCTTTAAAGATTTTTATTCAAAAAAGTTGTGAATAACTCTTATAAAAAACTGAAAACATAAAAATCGTTGTTAATTATTATTAACAACTTATTTAATAAAAAATCAAATTTAATTATTATATCAATAATAATAATAATTTGTAATTTTTATTTCTTTAAGTCACAAATATAAGTTTATTGGCTTTTTGCAGAGATACTGTTTTTACAAACAGTTTGATGTATTCTAAACCAAAATGTGATTCTATGTGATTTTTTTTGGTTGAAGTTTTGATCAATAACAGTTATTTTCAGTCCCTGCTTTTACCCAGAAGTTTTTAGTACACATCACAGCAGCGAGAATTTCGTGGCTCTCAGCTCGAAAAGTTTAGGGATTTTTGTGTCTATCTTAGAACGGAATTTCACTCGGCTATTAAGAAAGGCATTGTGTCGCCGATACCCTATAACGAAATTTGTGGCAGTATGGACTTGAATGCCAGTTGTTGGCGTGAGTTCCGTACCCAGCAAGCCATCGTTTTTTTTTTTTTTTTTTTTTTTTTTTTTTTTTTTATTTATCATAATAATTTGGATGTTTGACTTAATAAATAGAAGTACAATTAATTTTTAATCTTATGCTAGTCTCTGATCGAGCTCTCGGGCATTAATTAATCTTATGTGGAATCTTTCTTTTCAAAAAGAAGGTTTAATTATGTACTAATAACTAAGTATAGTGACGAGCAGGAGTTGAAGGCTATGGTTAAAGATGAAATCATTTCGCCAGTAACATATCCTACCAGTTGGGTGAACAATCTACAAATCGTGGAAAAACCGAACGGAAAACTGAGACTTTGCCTAGACCCCAAGCCTTTGAATAACGCAATTAAACGAGAACATTATCTAATCCCGACCATAGATGATTTCATGGTACAGCTATCCCGTAAAAAAGTTTTTACAATCTTAGATTTGTCTCACGGATTCTGGCAAATGGAACTGGAAGAAGCAAGCTCTGATTTGACGACGTTTATGACTCCTTTCGGCCGGTACAAATTCAATCGTGTTCCATTTGGAATTAATAGTGCCCCCGAGACGTTTCAGCGCAATATGATACAGATTTTTGGGGACATACCAAATGTAATCATATACTTTGACGATATTGGAATATTAGGAGACACTTTTGAAGAACACGATGAAACATTGCAGAAGGTACTAGACCGCGCAATGTGCAATGGGGTACGATTTAACCCTGACAAAGTTCAATATAGAAAGCAACAAGTCGAGTTTATGGGTCGTATTCTGTCAGATGGGCAAATCAAACCACAAAGGAAGCATCTTGAAGCAATTCGTAATATTAAAATTCCAGAAGACAAAAAAGGTGTATTGCGCATCCTTGGTTTATTCAAATATTTAGCAACATTTATTCCAGACCTGTCTTCAAGAACCGCAAAACTTAGAAATCTTACTAGAATTGATACCAAGTTTGAGTGGAATAAGGAACATCAAGACGATCTTGATGATTTACTCAAAAGCATATCGAGTAATCCAATTCTAGCAGTCTATGACAGTACAAAGCCTGTCGTAATTCAAACTGATGCTTCCAAAGATGGATTTGGATGTGTAATTCTGCAAAACGGACATCCAATTAGTTTTGCTTCACGTACACTGACAAAAAGTGAGCAAAAGTGGGCTCAAATCGAAAAAGAGCTGTTAGCAATTGTATTCGCATGCGAAAGGTTTCACTATTATGTTTATGGTCGAGAATTTGTAGTTCGCTTTCAGTCATCGGCGCGGCAAGACGTGTTTTTCTCCCTGCTCTCTTAATTTTCGTTAACATTCTGATTTCGTTAATTATTACCTAACAACATTTTTAATAATTTAACATCAATTGCTCTGATGTAAATTTTTATTATACAAATTAATGTGCTGTGATCTGAAAGATAGTGACTTTTATTCGATTTTAAACAATAATTTGTTTGCCTTCACCGCAAGCAGCTGAATTTTGTTATTGCTTTGCATCTCAAAGTTTCTCTGCTGCGCTCTTATCAATTGTTTTTGCATTGACGCCTACACTCAACATTGTTGTTGCATTTGATAATTTTTTCGGTTGCTCCGCTTTGTGTCGTAATCGCTTCCAATGCACTTCGTTGGTGCGTGAGTTTGAACTCAATCGACCCCGTGCGACTTGAATTGTTATTGTAAAAGTTTGCTCTCTCGCTGCAATATTTTTTACTCTACGTCGTCGTGACGCTTACACCTACCGTCGTGTCGCGATCGTTTCCAAGCCCTTCGTTGATGTGTGTGTTGAACTAATCGACCTCGGGTGACTTGAATTGTTTTTGTAATAGTTTGCTTTTTCGCTGCAATTACTTTTACTCTTCGTTGATTTTATACCTACAACACAAATAGACAACCGCACACAAGTGACAAACAAAAGTACTGCTGCGCCAGCATTGTTTTTGTTTTTTGAGCTTTTTGTGAGCTTGTTGTGCTTTTGGTGTTTTTAATATAACATTTTTTCCTTCTATTTCTCGGAATATGAGTTCATGCTGCGCTGCTCGCTGCGTTTATGGTCGCAAGATTAATTCACGACAATCTTGTGTTCATTGCTGGCTATGTGATAATTCGGCTCATACGACTTGTGCTGATTTTGGCCATATTGGTGGTCGAGTAGGTGATCTCATGAGAACCAACTGCGGCTTAAGTTGGTCATGCTGGGACTGCCGTCGTATGGAGATCGATATGCGAGTGTTTATGAGGCAAACTCAACTGAAGTTTGATCTTGTAAATTCTGGTTTCCGTGAACTTAATGCCAAGTTTCTGGATATGGAGTCACACTTTAAAAACCTTAAAGTGACTACGGATTCTCCTAAGAGAAAGAAAAGCAATCTTTCTCTACCTAACAATCACTTGTCTCTTCCAGAAATTGACTTGCCTACCACACCTATAACCACGCCTACATCTGTTGATTCATGCCTTATGGATGTCGATACATTGACCCTTATGCCTATAGCAAAACATTCTGATTCTGCTGTTCCTAATTTATATGAAATTGACAACATTGTTGCGGATAACAATGATG
Organism: Drosophila quinaria; assembly: GCA_035047525.1. NCBI lineage: Eukaryota > Metazoa > Arthropoda > Insecta > Diptera > Drosophilidae > Drosophila > Drosophila quinaria. Next base: position 147,524 of record JAWNPO010000026.1, read on the forward strand.
CAGTCTCTGATCCCGATGCTCCTACTGCTGGAAATGTTGGTGCTACTAATCCTACTGATGCTGTCACTGTTGCCAACGCCTCCGTTTCTGAAGGTCCTGTTTCGGTTAGTGTTGCCGTGACAGGAACTGATGTCGCCAATGGCGAAAATGTTCCTGCACCTAATGATGATGATGCCAATAATGTTGCTTCGGATGTCGGCAGCGTTGACCATGTTTCTGCCGAGACAAATACGGAAAATTCTGCCAAAGGGGCTCTTAATAGCTTTGGCCGTGCTGCACTGACTGCCGTACCACCATTGTCATCGACTCCTCCAATGGTACCTGTGGCTCTTTCAGCAGTTCCACCCCGAAAGTCTATATTTGTATCTAGACTTGCGGCAGACGTCACTGAGGATCTGGCAGGAGCCATATTTGCCAAAAGCTGAATTACAGCATACCGGAGGAAATAGGCGTTTCGAAATTTTCTTTCAAGCATAAGCGCGAAATCGCTTCTTTTAAAATTTCGTTGCCTGAACGTCTAATGAATTCTGTTTTAGAACCTGCATTCTGGCCTCAGCATACTATTTTGCATGAGTTCCAATTCAAAGCGCAAAAGCCTCGATCAAGGCACACCCTTAAGATGCCCTCTACTGCATCAACATCATTGGCTAGTGCTTCAAAAAACTAAATGCTTCTTACATTTTACACTACCAAAATGTTAGAAGCTTACTTGGCAAACTTAACAAACTTTTTATTAGTAGTGCAGCTTTCGAGGTCGACATTATCGTTTTTACGGAAACATGGCTTACTCCCAAAGTCAATAGCTATGAATTGTTTGTTGACAATTATTTAACATATAGACTTGATCGTCCTGCTCGTCGTGGTGGTGGAGTACTCATTTCGGTCAACATTAACTTGCCATCTGAACTTGTTCCTATTCCTGTTGACTCGGGTATTGAATTCCTTGCCGTTAAAGTCAAATTGCAATCTTGTTTTTTGTTCGTTACCTGTTCCTACATTCAGCCTGGTGCTGATTATAGTGTATATCTCGATCATTCACGTGCTATTTCTAGAGTGTATTCATTTCTTTCTGATATTGATTATCTGATTACCCTTGGTGATTTCAATCTACCTCACATCGATTGGAAGGTCTTTGATGACTCAATTTATCTTACCCCTTCATCACAGCATGATTTCATTGACTCATTGCATGATATGTCTCTGTTTCAGATTAACCATGTCTTAAACTGTTTAAATCGGCTACTCGATTTGGTTTTCGTGAGCTCGTACAATAATTGCCTGGTAACAAGCACATCTCCTCTCTCCGTTCCTGAAGATGTATATCACCCCACTTTGCAAATAAAACTTCAGCTTGATAATGCCGTATGCAATAGCAAGTCTTTGAACTTATTAAAATCACGTTGCTTTCGTAAGACCAATTATGCAATGTTAAATAATCTATTATTAGCATCAGATTGGTCTTCTTTGAAAACCTGCTCAAACATCAATGATGCTGTAAATCTTTTCCATAGAATTATAGAGATTTTAATTGATAAGTGTGTACCTTATACTGAGTCCTCCCCTAGCCAAAGCCGTTCACCGTGGTTTACAAGGAAACTTACAAGTTTAAAAAATAAGAAAGCCAGGTTATTTAAAAAATATCAAAGGACCGGATCACTTGATTGTTTTTCTAAATTTTCTGTGGCTAGAGCTAACTTTGCTCTCCTAAACAATAGGTGTTATCAAAGTTACCTCGCCCGTTGCAGACAAAATTTTAAAAATAATCCAAAGCAGTTCTATGCTTTTGTGAACTCAAAGCGTAGATCCTCGTATTTTCCATCAAGTATGTCATTTAATAATGTTACTCATGATGATGACTCTGAAGTAGCTAATTTTTTCGCGAAATTTTTTCAAGAGTCATACTCCTTCCCTAAGCATAATAACTCATATCCCTACAATATAAGTAGTTCTTGCTCTATTTTTTCTCCCATTTTTTCGAGTAAGCATGTTTGTAAATACATGAAAGCTTTGAAACCAACTTTTTCACCTGGTCCTGATGGTATCCCAAGCTGCATACTCAAGTACTGTGCTGACTCACTGTGCGTTCCGCTTAGTATTCTTTTTAATTCATCAATATTAACTTCATCTTTTCCAAATGTCTGGAAATCCTCTTTCATAATTCCTCTTCACAAGAAAGGAAGCAAATCTTGTGTAGAAAATTATCGTGGTATTTCAAAACTTTCCGCAATCCCGAAATTGTTCCAACAAATGTTTGTCTGTCACCTACAACACCTATGTTACTCCGTAATTAGCCCGACGCAACATGGTTTTATGAAACGCCGTTCAACTACCACTAACCTCCTGGAATTCACCACTCATATCAATAATGGTTTCCTAAATAAAATGCAGACTGATGTTGTATTCACAGACTTCAGTAAGGCATTTGATAAAGTTAACCACAGTCTTCTTCTTAAAAAATTAAACATGCTTGGCTTCCAGCCAAACCTTTTGTTGTGGATTGCTGATTACCTGGTCAACAGAACTCAGAGGGTATTGTTCCGACAATCACTGTCAAAGGAGATTCACGTTACATCTGGTGTGCCGCAAGGGAGTCATCTTGGTCCCCTTCTTTTTAATCTATTTATAAATGACCTTCCCCAAGTCATAATACATGCAAAGGTCCTCATGTATGCTGACGATGTAAAGCTGTGCGTCTCATATGATAACCCAATTTTCCATCACCAACTTCAGGATGATATAAATTCTTTGAGTAACTGGTGCTCTGCTAACGACTTGATCCTTAACCACTCTAAATGTACAGTTATGTCTTTTTACCGCTCTAATGTATGCATTATGCCTTACAAAATTGGTACCGCACTGCTTGAACGTATCTCGTCCGTTAATGATCTCGGGGTATTATTTGATAATAAATTATGTTTTAATGATCACATTGCTACCATGGTCAACAAGGCCAACAGTAATCTTGGATTCATCAAGAGATGGTCTAAAGAATTTGATGACCCATATACCACCAAGTTACTCTATACTTCACTAGTGCGTCCTGGCCTTGAATACTGCTCCTGTGTTTGGAGTCCACAGTACTCAGTTTATCAGGGAATGATAGAATCTGTGCAAAAAAAGTTTTTGCTGTTTGCTCTTCGCGGCCTAAATTGGAATGCTAGTTTGAGACACCCTTCTTACACTAGTAGATTACTACTGCTTGATTTACCTTCTCTTAAAGATCGAAGGACTTGCCATGGTGTCATGTTTCTGTTTCACCTTATCAACGGTACAGTTGATTCCTCGGAGCTCCTGTCTAATTTAAAGTTTGTTATTCCGTCAAGATCTACACGAAATTTTAAGCCATTATACTTGCGTCGCTGTTTCTCAAACTATGCGCTTCATGAACCATTTTATGTTTTGTGTTCAACCTATAATTACTTATATCCTGTTATTAATTCTCATTGTGCTGTTGCTAGTATAAGAAAATCTATTATGTGTTTTTTAAAGTAAATAATTTTTGTTAAGTCTGCACTGCCGTTCACTTTTATGCTGTGAGTTGGACCATAGCCTTAAAAAATTTGTCCCAACGGGTCGGAGTGCAGACTTTTGCCTGCTCTTATTTTTGTTTTAACTTTTAACATTGCTGTACATTGTTAATGTTTTTTGAAATTAAATAAATAAATAAATAAATAAACCGTTAATAATTTTATTACAAAGAGACATTGACTCTGTAACCATGCGATTACAAAGAATGCTTTTATATCTACTGAAATATTCAAAAATGACTGTGAAACATACGCCAGGTAGGGACATGCTTGTAGCAGACTGCCTGTCACGAGCTCAATTACCCGAAGAAGGCGAAATTTCGGAATTGGCTAACGTAATTCATATTGTAACAAAAGCAGCCTGCTTATCAGAAGACAACTATGATTTTATCTTAAGGTCTTAGAAAAGGATGAAAATTACGCAAGAATCTGTAGTTTTGTCGAAAAGGGATGGCCATCTTTTCACAAACTGGACAGATTCTGTCAGGAGTTTTATAAAATCAAAGCAGAGCTACATTTTGAAGAGGGTCTTCTTTTCCGATCATGCAGATTAGTAATCCCATCTAAGTTGCAATCACAAATTCTTAAACAGATTCATGAGTCCCACTTGGGTATCGAAAAAACGCTGGCACGCGCGCGAAATCTTTATTACTGGCCAAATATGAATTCACAGATCAAGGAACTAGTGTATTCTTGCGAAATATGTGAAAAATTTCGCAGAAACAATCAAAAAGAGCCATTGTTAGAAGATGAGAGGCCAGAATACCCTTTTCACATGGCAGGAATGGACATTTTTGAATATGGGGGAAGAAATTTTATTTCAATTTTTGATGCGTACTCTAACTTCTTATTTGTGAATCAGCTTAAAGGGAAGTCAGTAGAATGTGTCATAGGAGAGTTAAGAAAAACTTTTGATAGCTATGGTTATCCATCAAAATTAAAATGTGATAACAACCCTTTCAATTCGTTTATGTTTAAAAGTTTCGCAAATGAGTTCAATATAATATTGCAATTTTCAAGTCCAAGATACCCTCAGAGTAATGGATTGGCTGAAAAGGGAGTAGCGATTGCAAAGAACATCTTAAAGCGATGTTCTGATATCAAAGACTATCAGTATAGAAGCCTTGAGTACAATGCCACCCCAGTAGTAAGTTTGAATCTTGCCCCATGTGAATTGTTCCTTGGTAGAATGTGTAAAACAAAAATGCCAATTAAAAAATCTGAACTGTATCGCAATGAGATTGATGAACAGACGGTAATAAACAAAATCTTTGACAAAAAGACCACACAAAAATATTACTATAACATGCACTCAAGAAATTTACGTCCATTTAACATAGGTGATAAAGTCCAATTTAAAAACTAGTGGGAAAGGCTATAGTCAAGCGCCCGACTATAGAATACCCGTTACTTATTTTAATTAATTTTTAATTATTTTTTATTGCATGCTTTTAGGCACTTATATTTTTTAAAAACTGTAATTAGCCATTACCACCTTTCTATTTGTCCGCTCTTGTTACGATTTAGAAGGATGATAGGTAATAATAGTAGTTAACGATAATAAGTAAAAAAATTTTAATATCTTGAAAACTGTGCGTGTGGTGGTTTTTTGCAATTTGCGAAGGCGGAAAGGGGCGTGGCAAAATTTTGAAACAAACTTGATCTGCGTGGGGCTTATAGAAATCTGTGTTCCAAATTTGGTTGCTCTAGCTCTTATAGTCTCTGAGATCTAGGCGCTCACACGGACGGACAGACGGACATGGCTATATCGACTCGGCTGTTGATGCTGATCAAGAATATATATACTTTATAGGGTCGGAGATGCTTCCTTCTCCCTGTTGCATACATTGCAACGAATACAATATCCCCTTTTACTTATTTTTATAAGTAACGGGTATAAAAATTTACATCGAATTTTAGCTTATGATGCAATTGCCATTTGATGTTTAAGGTAGGAGTGATGGTGCAGGTGGAAGACATATTTCTAGAGAATTTGAAAACGTGAGCTCAAATGATATACGAACTATTTTTTTTTTTAATATCATTTTTAATAATAATTTTTTAGGAACATATATATTTTTATGGAATTCCTTGAGTGTTTATTATCTGATCAGACCGATTTTTTTTTTTGCGCAGGTAGGTGATAACCCAAAATATTTATGTTGAAAATATGAAATGCTTATCTTTAATATTAATAAAGATATTCCAAAAAGACTTCTATAAAAAAATTTAAACTATAAAAGTCTTTAAAGACTTTTATGAATTCAAATCAAAAATAATAGTTATTTGAGACTTTTATTTTTTTTCCTCACAAATAAAAGTCTTTCGAGACTTTTGTTTTTTTTAATTAAAAATAAAAATCTTTAAAGATTTTTATTCAAAAAAGTTGTGAATAACTCTTATAAAAAACTGAAAACATAAAAATCGTTGTTAATTATTATTAACAACTTATTTAATAAAAAATCAAATTTAATTATTATATCAATAATAATAATAATTTGTAATTTTTATTTCTTTAAGTCACAAATATAAGTTTATTGGCTTTTTGCAGAGATACTGTTTTTACAAACAGTTTGATGTATTCTAAACCAAAATGTGATTCTATGTGATTTTTTTTGGTTGAAGTTTTGATCAATAACAGTTATTTTCAGTCCCTGCTTTTACCCAGAAGTTTTTAGTACACATCACAGCAGCGAGAATTTCGTGGCTCTCAGCTCGAAAAGTTTAGGGATTTTTGTGTCTATCTTAGAACGGAATTTCACTCGGCTATTAAGAAAGGCATTGTGTCGCCGATACCCTATAACGAAATTTGTGGCAGTATGGACTTGAATGCCAGTTGTTGGCGTGAGTTCCGTACCCAGCAAGCCATCGTTTTTTTTTTTTTTTTTTTTTTTTTTTTTTTATTTATCATAATAATTTGGATGTTTGACTTAATAAATAGAAGTACAATTCATTTTTAATCTTATGCTAGTCTCTGATCGAGCTCTCGGGCATTAATTAATCTTATGTGGAATCTTTCTTTTCAAAAAGAAGGTTTAATTATGTACTAATAACTAAGTATAGTGACGAGCAGGAGTTGAAGGCTATGGTTAAAGATGAAATCATTTCGCCAGTAACATATCCTACCAGTTGGGTGAACAATCTACAAATCGTGGAAAATCCGAACGGAAAACTGAGACTTTGCCTAGACCCCAAGCCTTTGAATAACGCAATTAAACGAGAACATTATCTAATCCCGACCATAGATGATTTCATGGTACAGCTATCCCGTAAAAAAGTTTTTACAATCTTAGATTTGTCTCACGGATTCTGGCAAATGGAACTGGAAGAAGCAAGCTCTGATTTGACGACGTTTATTACTCCTTTCGGCCGGTACAAATTCAATCGTGTTCCATTTGGAATTAATAGTGCCCCCGAAATGTTTCAGCGCAATATGATACAGATTTTTGGGGACATACCAAATGTAATCATATACTTTGACGATATTGGAATATTAGGAGACACTTTTGAAGAACACGATGAAACATTGCAGAAGGTACTAGACCGCGCAATGTGCAATGGGGTACGATTTAACCCTGACAAAGTTCAATATAGAAAGCAACAAGTCGAGTTTATGGGTCGTATTCTGTCAGATGGGCAAATCAAACCACAAAGGAAGCATCTTGAAGCAATTCGTAATATTAAAATTCCAGAAGACAAAAAAGGTGTATTGCGCATCCTTGGTTTATTCAAATATTTAGCAACATTTATTCCAGACCTGTCTTCAAGAACCGCAAAACTTAGAAATCTTACTAGAATTAATACCAAGTTTGAGTGGAATAAGGAACATCAAGACGATCTTGATGATTTACTCAAAAGCATATCGAGTAATCCAATTCTAGCAGTCTATGACAGTACAAAGCCTGTCGTAATTCAAACTGATGCTTCCAAAGATGGATTTGGATGTGTAATTCTGCAAAACGGACATCCAATTAGTTTTGCTTCACGTACACTGACAAAAAGTGAGCAAAAGTGGGCTCAAATCGAAAAAGAGCTGTTAGCAATTGTATTCGCATGCGAAAGGTTTCACTATTATGTTTATGGTCGAGAATTTGTAGTTCGCTTTCAGTCATCGGCGCGGCAAGACGTGTTTTTCTCCCTGCTCTCTTAATTTTCGTTAACATTCTGATTTCGTTAATTATTACCTAACAACATTTTTAATAATTTAACATCAATTGCTCTGATGTAAATTTTTATTATACAAATTAATGTGCTGTGATCTGAAAGATAGTGACTTTTATTCGATTTTAAACAATAATTTGTTTGCCTTCACCGCAAGCAGCTGAATTTTGTTATTGCTTTGCATCTCAAAGTCTCTCTGCTGCGCCCTTATCAATTGTTTTTGCATTGACGCCTACACTCAACATTGTTGTTGCATTTGATAATTTTTTCGGTTGCTCCGCTTTGTGTCGTGATCGCTTCCAATGCACTTCGTTGGTGCGTGAGTTTGAACTCAATCGACCCCGTGCGACTTGAATTGTTATTGTAAAAGTTTGCTCTCTCGCTGCAATATTTTTTACTCTACGTCGTCGTGACGCTTACACCTACCGTCGTGTCGCGATCGTTTCCAAGCCCTTCGTTGATGTGTGTGTTGAACTAATCGACCTCGGGTGACTTGAATTGTTTTTGTAATAGTTTGCTTTTTCGCTGCAATTACTTTTACTCTTCGTTGATTTTATACCTACAACACAAATAGACAACCGCACACAAGTGACAAACAAAAGTACTGCTGCGCCAGCATTGTTTTTGTTTTTTGAGCTTTTTGTGAGCTTGTTGTGCTTTTGGTGTTTTTAATATAACATTTTTTCCTTCTATTTCTCGGAATATGAGTTCATGCTGCGCTGCTCGCTGCGTTTATGGTCGCAAGATTAATTCACGACAATCTTGTGTCCATTGCTGGCTATGTGATAATTCGGCTCATACGACTTGTGCTGATTTTGGCCATATTGGTGGTCGAGTAGGTGATCTCATGAGAACCAACTGCGGCTTAAGTTGGTCATGCTGGGACTGCCGTCGTATGGAGATCGATATGCGAGTGTTTATGAGGCAAACTCAACTGAAGTTTGATCTTGTAAATTCTGGTTTCCGTGAACTTAATGCCAAGTTTCTGGATATGGAGTCACACTTTAAAAACCTTAAAGTGACTACGGATTCTCCTAAGAGAAAGAAAAGCAGTCTTTCTCTACCTAACAATCACTTGTCTCTTCCAGAAATTGACTTGCCTACCACACCTATAACCACGCCTACATCTGTTGATTCATGCCTTATGGATGTCGATACATTGACCCTTATGCCTATAGCAAAACATTCTGATTCTGCTGTTCCTAATTTATATGAAATTGACAACATTGTTGCGGATAACAATGATGCAGTCTCTGATCCCGATGCTCCTACTGCTGGAAATGTTGGTGCTACTAATCCTACTGATGCTGTCACTGTTGCCAACGCCTCCGTTTCTGAAGGTCCTGTTTCGGTTAGTGTTGCCGTGACAGGAACTGATGTCGCCAATGGCGAAAATGTTCCTGCACCTAATGATGATGATGCCAATAATGTTGCTTCGGATGTCGGCAGCGTTGACCATGTTTCTGCCGAGACAAATACGGAAAATGCTGCCAAAGGGGCTCTTAATAGCTTTGGCCGTGCTGCACTGACTGCCGTACCACCATTGTCATCGACTCCTCCAATGGTACCTGTGGCTCTTTCAGCAGTTCCACCCCGAAAGTCTATATTTGTATCTAGACTTGCGGCAGACGTCACTGAGGATCTGGTCAGGAGCCATATTTGCCAAAAGCTGAATTACAGCATACCGGAGGAAATAGGCGTTTCTAAATTTTCTTTCAAGCATAAGCGCGAAATCGCTTCTTTTAAAATTTCGTTGCCTGAACGTCTAATGAATTCTGTTTTAGAACCTGCATTCTGGCCTCAGCATACTATTTTGCATGAGTTCCAATTCAAAGCGCAAAAGCCTCGATCAAGGCACACCCTTAAGATGCCCTCTACTGCATCAACATCATTGGCTAGTGCTTCAAAAAACTAAATGCTTCTTACATTTTACACTACCAAAATGTTAGAAGCTTACTTGGCAAACTTAACAAACTTTTTATTAGTAGTGCAGCTTTCGAGGTCGACATTATCGTTTTTACGGAAACATGGCTTACTCCCAAAGTCAATAGCTCTGAATTTTTTGTTGACAATTATTTAACATATAGACTTGATCGTCCTGCTCGTCGTGGTGGTGGAGTACTCATTTCGGTCAACATTAACTTGCCATCTGAACTTGTTCCTATTCCTGTTGACTCGGGTATTGAATTCCTTGCCGTTAAAGTCAAATTGCAATCTTGTTTTTTGTTCGTTACCTGTTCCTACATTCAGCCTGGTGCTGATTATAGTGTATATCTCGATCATTCACGTGCTATTTCTAGAGTGTATTCATTTCTTTCTGATATTGATTATCTGATTACCCTTGGTGATTTCAATCTACCTCACATCGATTGGAAGGTCTTTGATGACTCAATTTATCTTACCCCTTCATCACAGCATGATTTCATTGACTCATTGCATGATATGTCTCTGTTTCAGATTAACCATGTCTTAAACTGTTTAAATCGGCTACTCGATTTGGTTTTCGTGAGCTCGTACAATAATTGCCTGGTAACAAGCACATCTCCTCTCTCCGTTCCTGAAGATGTATATCACCCCACTTTGCAAATAAAACTTCAGCTTGATAATGCCGTATGCAATAGCAAGTCTTTGAACTTATTAAAATCACGTTGCTTTCGTAAGACCAATTATGCAATATTAAATAATCTATTATTAGCATCAGATTGGTCTTCTTTGAAAACCTGCTCAAACATCAATGATGCTGTAAATCTTTTCCATAGAATTATAGAGATTTTAATTGATAAGTGTGTACCTTATACTGAGTCCTCCCCTAGCCAAAGCCGTTCACCGTGGTTTACAAGGAAACTTACAAGTTTAAAAAATAAGAAAGCCAGGTTATTTAAAAAATATCAAAGGACCGGATCACTTGATTGTTTTTCTAAATTTTCTGTGGCTAGAGCTAACTTTGCTCTCCTAAACAATAGGTGTTATCAAAGTTACCTCGCCCGTTGCAGACAAAATTTTAAAAATAATCCAAAGCAGTTCCATGCTTTTGTGAACTCAAAGCGTAGATCCTCGTATTTTCCATCAAGTATGTCATTTAATAATGTTACTCATGATGATGACTCTGAAGTAGCTAATCTTTTCGCGAAATTTTTTCAAGAGTCATACTCCTTCCCTAAGCATAATAACTCATATCCCTACAATATAAGTAGTTCTTGCTCTATTTTTTCTCCCATTTTTTCGAGTAAGCATGTTTGTAAATACATGAAAGCTTTGAAACCAACTTTTTCACCTGGTCCTGATGGTATCCCAAGCTGCATACTCAAGTACTGTGCTGACTCACTGTGCGTTCCGCTTAGTATTCTTTTTAATTCATCAATATTAACTTCATCTTTTCCAAATGTCTGGAAATCCTCTTTCATAATTCCTCTTCACAAGAAAGGAAGCAAATCTTGTGTAGAAAATTATCGTGGTATTTCAAAACTTTCCGCAATCCCGAAATTGTTCCAACAAATGTTTGTCTGTCACCTACAACACCTATGTTACTCCGTAATTAGCCCGACGCAACATGGTTTTATGAAACGCCGTTCAACTACCACTAACCTCCTGGAATTCACCACTCATATCAATAATGGTTTCCTAAATAAAATGCAGACTGATGTTGTATTCACAGACTTCAGTAAGGCATTTGATAAAGTTAACCACAGTCTTCTTCTTAAAAAATTAAACATGCTTGGCTTCCAGCCAAACCTTTTGTTGTGGATTGCTGATTACCTGGTCAACAGAACTCAGAGGGTATTGTTCCGACAATCACTGTCAAAGGAGATTCACGTTACATCTGGTGTGCCGCAAGGGAGTCATCTTGGTCCCCTTCTTTTTAATCTATTTATAAATGACCTTCCCCAAGTCATAATACATGCAAAGGTCCTCATGTATGCTGACGATGTAAAGCTGTGCGTCTCATATGATAACCCAATTTTCCATCACCAACTTCAGGATGATATAAATTCTTTGAGTAACTGGTGCTCTGCTAACGACTTGATCCTTAACCACTCTAAATGTACAGTTATGTCTTTTTACCGCTCTAATGTATGCATTATGCCTTACAAAATTGGTACCGCACTGCTTGAACGTATCTCGTCCGTTAATGATCTCGGGGTATTATTTGATAATAAATTATGTTTTAATGATCACATTGCTACCATGGTCAACAAGGCCAACAGTAATCTTGGATTCATCAAGAGATGGTCTAAAGAATTTGATGACCCATATACCACCAAGTTACTCTATACTTCACTAGTGCGTCCTGGCCTTGAATACTGCTCCTGTGTTTGGAGTCCACAGTACTCAGTTTATCAGGGAATGATAGAATCTGTGCAAAAAAAGTTTTTGCTGTTTGCTCTTCGCGGCCTAAATTGGAATGCTAGTTTGAGACTCCCTTCTTACACTAGTAGATTACTACTGCTTGATTTACCTTCTCTTAAAGATCGAAGGACTTGCCATGGTGTCATGTTTCTGTTTCACCTTATCAACGGTACAGTTGATTCCTCGGAGCTCCTGTCTAATTTAAAGTTTGTTATTCCGTCAAGATCTACACGAAATTTTAAGCCATTATACTTGCGTCGCTGTTTCTCAAACTATGCGCTTCATGAACCATTTTATGTTTTGTGTTCAACCTATAATTACTTATATCCTGTTATTAATTCTCATTGTGCTGTTGCTAGTATAAGAAAATCTATTATGTGTTTTTTAAAGTAAATAATTTTTGTTAAGTCTGCACTGCCGTTCACTTTTATGCTGTGAGTTGGACCATAGCCTTAAAAAATTTGTCCCAACGGGTCGGAGTGCAGACTTTTGTCTGCTCTTATTTTTGTTTTAACTTTTAACATTGCTGTACATTGTTAATGTTTTTTGAAATTAAATAAATAAATAAATAAATAAACCGTTAATAATTTTATTACAAAGAGACATTGACTCTGTAACCATGCGATTACAAAGAATGCTTTTATATCTACTGAAATATTCAAAAATGACTGTGAAACATACGCCAGGTAGGGACATGCTTGTAGCAGACTGCCTGTCACGAGCTCAATTACCCGAAGAAGGCGAAATTTCGGAATTGGCTAACGTAATTCATATTGTAACAAAAGCAGCCTGCTTATCAGAAGACAACTATGATTTTATCTTAAGGTCTTAGAAAAGGATGAAAATTACGCAAGAATCTGTAGTTTTGTCGAAAAGGGATGGCCATCTTTTCACAAACTGGACAGATTCTGTCAGGAGTTTTATAAAATCAAAGCAGAGCTACATTTTGAAGAGGGTCTTCTTTTCCGATCATGCAGATTAGTAATCCCATCTAAGTTGCAATCACAAATTCTTAAACAGATTCATGAGTCCCACTTGGGTATCGAAAAAACGCTGGCACGCGCGCGAAATCTTTATTACTGGCCAAATATGAATTCACAGATCAAGGAACTAGTGTATTCTTGCGAAATATGTGAAAAGTTTCGCAGAAACAATCAAAAAGAGCCATTGTTAGAAGATGAGAGGCCAGAATACCCTTTTCACATGGCAGGAATGGACATATTTGAATATGGGGGAAGAAATTTTATTTCAATTTTTGATGCGTACTCTAACTTCTTATTTGTGAATCAGCTTAAAGGGAAGTCAGTAGAATGTGTCATAGGAGAGTTAAGAAAAACTTTTGATAGCTATGGTTATCCATCAAAATTAAAATGTGATAACAACCCTTTCAATTCGTTTATGTTTAAAAGTTTCGCAAATGAGTTCAATATAATATTGCAATTTTCAAGTCCAAGATACCAGAGTAATGGATTGGCTGAAAAGGGAGTAGCGATTGCAAAGAACATCTTAAAGCGATGATATCAAAGACTATCAGTATAGAAGCCTTGAGTATAATGCCACACCAGTAGTAAGTTTGAATCTTGCCCCATGTGAATTGTTCCTTGGTAGAATGTGTAAAACAAAAATGCCAATTAAAAAATCCGAACTGTATCGCAATGAGATTGATGAGCAGACGGTAATAAACAAAATCTTTGACAAAAAGACCACACAAAAATATTACTATAACATGCACTCCAGAAATTTACGTCCATTTAACATAGGTGATAAAGTCCAATTTAAAAACTAGTGGGAAAGGCTATAGTCAAGCGCCCGACTATAGAATACCCGTAACTTATTTTAATTAATTTTTAAATATTTTTTATTGCATGCTTTTAGGCACTTATATTTTTTAAAAACTGTAATTAGCCATTACCACCTTTCTATTTGTCCGCTCTTGTTACGATTTAGTAGGATGATAGGTAATAATAGTAGTTAACGATAATAAGTAAAAAAATTTTAATATCTTGAAAACTGTGCGTGTGGTGGTTTTTTGCAATTTGCGAAGGCGGAAAGGGGCGTGGAAAAATTTTGAAACAAACTTGATCTGCGTGGGGTTTATAGAAATCTGTGTTCCAAATTTGGTTGCTCTAGCTCTTATAGTCTCTGAGATCTAGGCGCTCACACGGACGGACAGACGGACATGGCTATATCGACTCGGCTGTTGATGCTGATCAAGAATATATATACTTTATAGGGTCGGAGATCCTTCCTTCTCCCTGTTACATACATTGCAACGAATACAATATCCCCTTTTACTTATTTTTATAAGTAACGGGTAAAAAAAAGCCAACGAATGGGCACATGGGGTAGTTAATAAAAGAGTAAATGAAAGATCATATATTATAAAGGATGATCTCAATAACTTTTATAGAAGAAATAGAAGACTAATGAATAAGAGTGAAAGTATAAATAGTGACAACGAAGACTATCTTTATGAATGTATTCCTGTAAATAATATCAATAAAAAAAATGAATCTAAAGTTGCATCTGAAAGTAAAAATGGAACTGAAAATATTAATCTAAGTCAAACTGAGAATGAAATTGAAATTGTTAATTTAAGTCAAACTGAAAATTTTAATTTAAGTCAAACTGAAACTGATAATGTAAATCTTGAAATTGAAATGGATAGTACTATTGTAAATGAAATTGACCCCAATCTTACTGATGAATATGAAACCCCAAACAGTTTCAGCTCAGATGAAGAATCAGAGCCTATATCTAATAATACTAAAGTATCTCGATCTGGTAGATCAATAAGACTTCCTAAAAGATATGAATGGGACTAAAATGTATTTATTTATTTATTTAAAAAAGAAAAAAGCGTGTAATAATATCGATATTATACCATTTAAATTGTATCACATTAGATATATCGATAGTTCGATATAACGATAGCATAGAAAATAGAGACGCTTCACTTTAGCAGCGATCGTGAATAAAGTAACACATTCGTTTGAGCAAGAAAACTTAATCTTTTATTAAATTGCCAATCAGGCTTTTTACAGTATGGACTTGAATGCCAGTTGTTGGCGTGAGTTCCGTACCCAGCAAGATATCGGAGTATGCACGGTGTTTCATTAGGGCTTCCTGTCCTATTTCTCGTAGGGAAGCTCCGAAAAGTTCCCCAAAAGAGCATATCCAACGGGGAAAAGTGTCTTTACGATAGATATGAAAAAATTAGTGATTTCGGCGTGCTAGATTGCTCGTTCAGATAACCCGCATAGACTCCGTGCGGACTCCTATTAGCTTATGGTTTTTTTGAAAGGGACTCCTCCAAAGATAACGTAGAGTTTTGGGATTGGTTTCGTGCTCCGATATAGCTCCGAGGAGTCCCTACGGTTTCTTAAGAGGCTTAGGAAACCATCCCTTATACATATTCTGCCGGTTAGGTTCAGATATCTCAAACAACAGAAAAGTTTTTTTACTAAGACTTGATTTTCGACTGATCGTTCCTATGGCAGCTATATGATATAGTAGTCTGATTTACACTAAATTTGGTCAGGGTCTATGGTACCATCTTATATGCTTATTCTGTCAGTTTGGGTCAGATATCTCAAACAACAAAAGAGTTTTTCATACTAAGTCTTGATATATATGATATAGTCGTCTGATCCAAAATCTAAAACAAACTCGATCTGAGTGCAATATAGAATCTCTAGCTCTTATAGATATAGGCGTCAATACAGACAAACAGACGGACATATATCGATTCGGCTGTTGATGCTGATCAAGAATATATATTCTTTATGGGGTCTGCCAAACCTCCTTCTGCCTGCTACGCACTTTTTTTTTAACAAAGTTAATAGACTCCTGTACTTTTTTTAAGTACGGGGTCTAACTAGTCGACGGTGCTACAGACGAGCATACTCGACTATCGGAGACCCCGTACTTACAATGCAAAAGCAAACACTGCTAAAAATAAAATAATATAAGTGGCTATATTTTAACCAAAAATTAAACAAATATTTACATTGAATTGATGTAAACATACAACCTTAAACGGGAGTCTGGAGCGAAGTTAATTATTATTTGAAGTAAAATTAGCTTTTTACTTAGGAGGTCTTGAAGACTCGGTTAAGGACGAGTCCTACTTGCAGTAGAAACAGGAGCAGTTTTGCTGAAGGAGCAAGAAGTGCTTGTTTGTTTGTTGAATGTATCTTGGCCGGCTTAACGCAAGGCGGAATGGTATGTAGAGGGCGACAATAAGTCTTCTGGCTTCAATATTAAAGTGTCGAATAAGTCTAACAGCATGGCTAGCAGAAAATTTTTCATAATCTTCCTCAATAGTGTTGATTTTGAGGTCACGGCGGATTGTAGAGTTTCTGGTATACCATTGAGCGTTAGTAATTAGTCTAAGAGTTTTATTTTGAAAGATAGTTACTCTGTTGACCTGTGTTCGGCTCGACAGAGAGCCCCAGATAGGGGGAGCGTACTGCCAAATGGGGACAATACGTTGCTTATAAAGCAGGGTTTTCAGTTAAGGTGGAGCCGGCTATTTTTATAAATGAGCCATTATTGTTTCGATCTGCCGCTTTTTAGTTTAGAAACTAATGAGCTGATGTGTTTACAGAAATTTAGTTTTTTATCGAGTTTGACACCAAGGTAAGCCGAATGGATATTGGCTGGCCCATAATTTTAGGTGAGGGACATGAAAACCTGAATTCTGAAATATCTCGTGGGGTGTAGATCACGTGCGCAGTTTTACTCGCATTGATTTTAATGCACCATTTATTAGTCCAGATGGTAAGAGAATCCAAAATGGTTTCGACTTGGCAAACAGAAGTAGTGACAGAATCAGAGGCTGATATCACAACAGTGTCATCAGCATAGGTGGCTAGCAAGTGAACAGAATTACGAGGAGGGTTGACAAATGTAGTATCGGGAGTTGGTAGATCAGCAGTGTAAACTGTGTAGAGCAGCGGTGGGCAAAATATCTAAATTCGTTAGCAGCCGCTGGCTCCCGGAGCCATTGCGTGCCCACCGCTGGTGTAGAGGATAGGACCCAAGACACCCCTACGGAACACCAGCCAAAATACTTTTGGGAGTCGATCTTGCACCCTTGTGGGATTCAACCATAAAAGACCGGTCAGTTAAATAATTAGACAGCACCGAATATAGGGCAGGAGATAGGATGGATTTAAGCTTGTAAAGAAGGCCAGGATGCCAGACTCGATCAAATGCTTCTTGGATATTCAGAAAAACAGTAGAGCAGAATTGGTTGCTTTCAAAAGCTTTAAGTACAAATTGAGTGACACGGGTCAACTGCTGATCACAGCTATGCTGGTAGCGAAAGCCGAATCGATGGTTATCAATATACTTGGAAAGGGCTGGAGATTCAAATAATCGATTTAGTAAGAGGCGTTCCAGAATTTTGGAGAAACCAGAAAGAAGGCTGATTGGCCTATAGGAAGCAATTTCCTCAGTGGGTTTGCCAGGTTTGGGTATCATTGTAACAACAGAAACTTTTAATTGTTGAGGAAAATGACCGTAGCGGAAGACATTATTAAAGATTAGGGTTAGATATAAGAGAGCAGAATCAGGAAGGCACTTGATGGCTCTGTTGACAATTTTATCAAGACCAGGAGCTTTATTGATTGGTCTTTTGATTATGATTTTGATTTCAGGAAGGGTCACGGGACGAAAAATAGGTGTGTCCTGCAGAGGCAAAGTGGAGGTGGCTAAGCAGTTTTCAATATCAGAACGTTCAGAGTTGGTATTTAGCAAAAAAAGGTTTAAATCTCTCTTCGAGGTGAAGGGAAAAGGCTTCAGCTTTTTCTAAAGGAGTTTTTTCACCAGCTAGGAGCATCTCTGGAACAATGGACATAGTGTCGGACTGGAAGGTTAGGCATTGGCTGTCTTTTAATTTGCTTGGTAAATTTCCAGAGTTTCTGCATACTATATCGATCTTTGGGATCAATGGATAAGAGGGTACGATCCATGCGTCTGGCTTTATTAGTTTCGAGAGCTTTTTTAAGACGTTTAGAGGTTATTCTATGCAAACTTCTGGCTTCAGCATTACGAAGCATTGGGTGATTATACTTAAAGAATCTTTTGGCAATAAGTAAATTTTGAATGTGACGATTGGGAGTATATTGGATACGAAATCTGCTGTTTGATGGCAAGTAAGCAGAGTTGCAAGAATCAAAGGTGGCTGCTTGGTGAATGTTTCTAGTAAGAATATCAACAGCATCATCAATGTCAAGACCAGAAGAGATTTCAGTGTTTAGATGAACATTCTGATTGAGCCATAGGTGGAATTTCTTAATACGAGCATAAGCCGAGAGGGTAGGTTTTTTGAAAGGAATAACATTAGGTTTGTTAGAAAAGTTAATTGTCAGTGGAAGATGATCAGAGCCAAGGTCAAGGGAGGATTCGATATGTAAACAGTTAGGGTGGATGTCACAGTAAATGGCAAAATCAATAGCAGAGGGTCTTTTGCGTTGGACATACGGAAAGTGGGTGGGGGAGCCAGTGGCTAAGATATTATAATTGTGAGACCTAAGGCAAGCTAAAAGTTCATTACCCCGTTTGCAGGCACGAGAGTTTCCCCACCAACTGTGCTTGGCGTTCCAATCACCAGCAATGAGGAAGAGTGGTTCGAATAACTTAAAGATAAGCTCAAAAGCCGCAGATGTGAAACCACTAAGAAGAGGACAATAGATAGCAGCTGGATTAAGTAATGGTTGGTCAGAAAAGGAGATACATTGGACAGCTTGTGTAATAATGGTTGGGAGAGCAATATGATCAATCTTTTTATTCACAATAATGGCAGAGCCACCTCGACGGTTGTTTGATGGGTGATTAGCAGTATAAGCGTGATAGCCATCAATATTGATGGAGTCAGAGTCAACAAGGTGAGTTTCAGAAATAATGACAATATCGATGCCAAACTGGTGAATATGAGAAACGAGCTCAGAAAGTTTATTCAGCAGCGTTCCATGAGATAATCCTTAGGTTATTCATAGCAAAAAAGTTGATTGGGAGTGGAAAGGAAGTTAGCTATCTGGTAACTACTTGTCCTGGCTTTAGATGCTTTGGGCCTAGGAGGGAGAAAGGATGGAGTAAAGAAAAGCAACTATTACCCTACTACAGCAAACCGTCCGACCAAGAGCTGACCACCCCCTTCGCCGCAAATCAATTAAGAGCCCACTGTAAAATAGAAAGACTGCGACAAACATGATTTAGAAGTTAACAGAATTAACAGGTCAGAAGGATCATCTAGTAACTATAACCCTATTAAGCAAAACAGTAAGCCAGCAGACCTTATGCAGCCTGCCCCCTTTGCCGAAAATAAGTATTAGAGCCTGTTGTCTATAAGTTAGGTAAGTTAGGTAACGACTTACATAATTAAGCAGCTGATTAGCAGCGATTAATAGATTAGATGTGTTAGGGGATCAGCTGGCAGCATATGAGTAGCCTGTCATTTGCTCCTTAATCCGTGCCGCCTTATTAAATCCTGCATCGAGTTTCAGTAATTCATTGAAATTAACTTTATTTGTGAAAAAACCCATGGGTTTGAATAGGCCGGTGGAGCAAGTAGAAGCAGCAAGGTGAGAGACACCAGGAGAGGGTATATGGTCGCCAGGAGTCACACCAAGAGTACTTAGGCTTCGTTCATCTCATCCGGGCAGTAGCGAGGAATCCTGGACAGCAATTAGAAGGGGCGAGCAAGATGAGTCCAGGTTGAAGTGACTTCAGCTTTTTACAATCGTTTGACTAGATCACCATTTTCAATGAAGTCATACTCCAAGTCTGAGAAGTCCATAGAGGTCTCATATGGCGGGACATCAGCCGCGGGTGGCAGGTCTTGAGCCGCGGGTGGCAGGTCATGAGCCGCGGGTGGCAGGTTTTGAGCCGCGAGTGGCAGGTCTTGAGCCGCGGGCGAGTCAACAGAAAGTATACGCTCAACGAACGAACCCCGGAACCTATTGACCTTGTCAAGTCCAGTAGCTTGGATAGCTAATTTGGTCCGGGTAGCTCGCCTGCTAAGTCCTTTGGTCCTTAAAACATCCAGGAGTGCCGGGCAGCTGTCCCAGTTCGCTCTGTGCCCTTTACCACAATTGGCACATTTGGTGTCAGACTCAGATACGAGCTGACAATCCCTGGTATCGTGGGAGCCTGCACACTTGCAGCAAACGAAGCCTGGCTTGATTCAGTCGCTGGATATGTGACCATAACTTTGGCACTTGTAGCACTGGACTATTGGTTATGTGTTTGTGCATTTTATCGATGGTTACATCAAAGGAGCCAAGGGATACCAGTTTCAGGAAGCTATCGTTGCTGTCATGGTGGTCTAACTCGACCCGGAATTTACTGGTTGGGCGCCCAGATATGTTGCCGACGATGTTTGTGACTTTCAGCGACAAGAAGCCGAGTTCCCTGATCTTGCCCGCAATCCAGTTTGTATCGATTGTAGGTGGTAAGCCATTAACAGACACTGTGAGTTTTGGCCTAAGGACTTGATCTCTGCTCATAGTTCTGAGCCCTTGACCTCGCGCTAGATCTTCAATAATCTTGATAGTGGGCTCCACCTCACTGTAGAATATAATGGCCCCTTTAGCCCCTGGCGTGGACCTGAAGCCGTTACCAACCTTGGAAGTAACCTCATCGATGAAAACTCCAATGTTTTTCAGCCCAAAACATAGATGAGGAAGGGTTTAGCAGGGTCATTGCACTGGCGCTTTGCTGGTGGTGGCGATGAGATCATTGAAAGCGGGGTGCTTTCAACGGGAGCTGGGCGCCGCACGCTGAATGGATTTTTTGGGACTGACGAAGTCTTATGGGCTTTGGTGGCCAGGATGAGCTCCTCAACGATGGCGTTTTCTGCGTCAGATATTGCTTAAATTGCTAACCGTAAATAAGTACTGAAAACGAAAATGAGCTTCTAAAGCTAGGTGAACTAGGGCACGAAGATTGAGGAGATCTTTGGGCTTCTGAAATGAAATTGCTTCCTATAGGCCAATCAGCCTTCTTTCTGGTTTCTCCAAAATTCTGGAACGCTTCATACTAAAGCGATTATTTGAATCTCCAGCCCTTTCTAAGTATATTGCTAACCATCAATTCGGCTTTCGCTACCAGCATAGCTGTGCTCAGGAATTGACCCGTGTCACTCAATTTGTACTCAAAGCTTTTGAAAGGAATCAATACTGCTCTGCAGTTTCGATCGAGTGTGGCATCCTGGCCTTCTTTACAAGCTGAAATCCATCATATCTCCTGCCCTATATTGGATGCTGTCTAATTATTTAACTGACCGGTTTTTTATGGTTGAATCCCACAAGAGTGCAAGATCGACTTCCAAAAGTATTTTGGCTGGTGTTCCGTAGGGTAGTGTCTTAGGTCCTATCCTCTACACAGTTTAATTTGCTGACTCTACTACATTTGTCAACCCTCCTCGTAATTCTGTATACTTGCTAGCCGCCAATGCTGATGACACTGTTGTAATATCAGCCTCTGATTCTGTCACCACTTCTGTTTGCCAAGTCGAAACCACTTTGGATTCTCTTACCACCTGGACTAATAAATGGTGCATTAAAATCAATGCGAGTAAAACTGCGTACTGCTCTACACCCTACGAGATATTTCAGAATTCAGGTTTTCATGTCCCCACCTAAAATTATGGGCCAGCCAATATCCACTAAGGATTCGCATGCTTACCTTGGTGTCAAACTCGATAGAAAACTAAACTTCTGTAAACACATCAGAACTCTAGTTTCTAAACTAAGAAGCCGCAGATCCAAACTTTAATGGCTCATTTATAAAGATAGCCGGCTATACCTTGACTGTAAAACTCTGCTTTATAAGCAGCTTATTGCCCCCGTTTGGCAGTACGCTCTCCCTATCTGGGGCTCTCTGTTGAGCCAAACACAGGTCAACAGAGTAACTATTTTTTAGAATATTACTCTTAGATCAATCACTAATGCTGAATGGTTTACCAAAAACTCTACTATCCATCATGCCCTCAAAATCAACACTATAGAGGAAGCTTATGAAAAATTTTCTGCTGGCCATGCTGTTATACTTAGTCGACACTTTAATATTGAAGCCAGAAGACTTATTGTCGCCCTCTACATACCATTCCGCCTTGCGTTAAGCCGGCCAAGATACATTCAACAAATGAACAAGCACTTCCTACCTCTTCAGCAATACACGGCTCCTGTTCCTACTGTGAGAAGGGCACGTCCTTTACCCAGTCTTCAAAGTAAAAAAGAATTTTTACCTCAAAAATAAGTGAGCTTCGCTCCAGACTCCCGTTTAACCCTGATTCCACTGAAAGAACCTTAATGCTTCGCTTCTCTATGTCTGCTGATCACATAACGGATATCACGAGAGGACTTCGTTCTCTAAATTATGAACTCCTTGATACTGAATGGCAAATTGCTACTATTGCTGATCCTAATATTCAACCAATAAATCTTCACTGCCAAATCCTAGACCACTACTTACATCACCCCCTCCACTTTATTCGTTACCGCCTCCTGCTGCTGCATCTAATGTAAGAAGACACAGCTTTTTCGCCCTTGGTCTTGGAAGAGATAATTTACGACTGAGGATCAGTGAACAACGTGCTGCGCTCCCATATGACCCAGACTCTTCTGATGACGTCATAACTTTTCAATTCCCAATAGACATAACGCGAATGAATAACATCATTCGCATACTTCGTTCTGTTGAAGACGATCTTCGAGAGACTGAACGTCTAATTGCCAACCTCTGATAATAAACTTCATTAAATCACTGCAATTACGCCGTTTTGTCTGTAATCTGTTAGGTGAGCTGCTCCTTGGCAGTTATATAACTTTGCACCCTCCCTTTTTAGCTTGAATTTCCTGCTGAAGATGTCATCACACCTCTGGCAATATAGATGCCACAACTTATTGTTTTTAATAAATCTGTTTGGTCTACTGCTCCTTTGGCAGTTAAAAACTTTGAATAAACACCTTATTGGCTTCCCTGTTATTTCTATCAATGATTACCCGTCGACAATGCTGTCAACTCACTAGCAATATGATGCTATCTTAAGCTTATCAGCATTTATTAATGCTAAAATCTGATCCTGTGCTTCACGAGTTCACCTTCTGTTCAACTGTGATGCCCCGGATTTAATTAAATGGTCCAAATTATTGGTCCATTACATTGTTCGCTTCATGTCAAACTCTCCATTTTTCAAATTTGCTTAATTTTAACGGTTCTTGTTTCTTTCCAAGCAATCAATCTGGCTGATAATTAATCATTTAACGTCTACTTAATGTCCATCTTTGTGCTTTACAAATTTGTTAATTTTAATTAATCTAAATTTCTCTTCATTACTTTTGCTGGTTAGTTTGGGCTTTTCCTAAGTTTTTCCCAAGATTATTTTCCTTTCCTTCTGTTCATTACTTTTACTTATTTAATCAATAACACAAGTAGCTAATATCTCTAGCCTGCTCTTTCGGCTGTAATAAAACTTTGCACCCACACTCTGCTAGTATCACCGATGCTACTGCCAATGTTTACCTCCTGAATGGACAATATGTCACCACTACAAATATGATGCTACCTCCAGCTAATCAGCATTTATTAATGCTAAAATCAGATCCTGCGCTTCACGCTTCCAAATTTGGTTGACTTAAATGAATAATTTATCTTTTTGGCTCTTGTGCTGGTTTTTCAGTTTTGCTAAATTTAAGCAGTTTTCTGATAAAATTTTTTCTAAGTTTTCCCCAATTATTTATACACTGGCGGGGGAGAACTATGCGTGCAGCCTTTTTCTCCTGCTTTGTTTGCTATGGTAGGTCGGGTCAGAAATGTATTTTTGGGGGTTGTTTGTTTGTTTTTTTTTTTTTTTTTTTTTTGCTTGCTATGGCTTTTTGCCATTTATTTTTTCTTTATATTTTCTGTCAGGTCAACCGCCCTTCTGGCATTAATAAAACTTTGCACCCACACTCTACTAGTATTACTGATGCTGTTGCCAATGTTTACCATCTGACTGGACAATATGTCACAACTAGCATTATGCTTGCTACCTACCGATTTGTATTCAACGATTGGCTAATTTCCATTTTCCAAATATTAACACCTTGTGGCCTGTTTATTGATCTGATTGGGTTTTTCTGGGGTTTTCCCCAATCCTTTGCAACAAATGTTGGATCATTTAAGTTCTGAATACCCCCAGATTGTATTCTTAACTGTTCTTAACTATTTCCAAATTTAAATGTTTTCTAAATATGTACATCTACTAACTTGTTTACTGATCTGATTGGGTTTATCTGGGGTTTTCCCCAATCCTTGCAGCAAATGTTGGATCATTCATAGTTCTGAATACCCCCAGATTGTATTCTAAACTTTTTCCAAATTTCAATATTTTTGATAACATAGACAGCCTCTAGATATCTATGGTTCTACCCAGTGTGTTTCAATTTCTAAGTAAACTTGCCAAATGAAATCCTTGTGAACTGAAATGATTAATCCGCTTGCCTGTTCGGCGACTGAGGACCCTGCTTTTTTATGGCATGTGCTGCCTCAGGCGAACAGGCCCATAGCTACGATTGCTAAATCCTTCTGGAAACAACTTGCCAACTGATATCGTCAGCCCGATTGCCTGTTCGGGGACTGGGGCCCTGCCTTGAAATGGCATGCGCAGCCTCAGGCGAACAGGCCCATTACCACGATTGCTTCATCCCTCTGGACTCAACTTGTGAACTGATTGTATCAGCCCGATTGTCCGTTCGGGGACTGGGGGCTCTGCCTTAATGGCTGAGTTCCTCAGGCGAACAGGCCAATAACCACGATTGCTACATCCCTCTACTTGTAATCTGATATCATCAGCCCGATTGCCTGTTTGGGGACTGGGGGCCCTGCCTTAAAATGGCATGTGCAGCCTCAGGCGAACAGGCCCATTACCACGATTGCTACATCCCTCTGGACTCAACTTGTGAACTGATAGTATCAGCGCGATTGTCTGTTCGGCGACTGGGAGCTGTGACTTAATATGGCATGTGCAGCCTCAGGCGAACAGGCTCACCTCAACCTATTTGTGCTACCTGGAAATTACCTGTTAGAAAACTATTTGAAATTACTTATTAACAAATTGTAACATACTGTTTAAAACCTGACGGAGTCATGTGGCCCCCTTGAGGGCGCAAGTGATCTAGGATTCAGTGCCACGGTCCTTAGACCCTTAATTGGTGTGCACTGAGTCCATTATGTCTATATGTGTCCGTGCAACAGGCTGGCGCATATTAATAAAAAAATTTATTTCACGACAGTACCAAGCTTAAGCAATACACTTCGCAAAACTTTAATACACTTTCGCACACAACATTTGATAATTTGCATTGATTTAAGTGAAGTGCTTTATGTTTACTATTGTGCAAGATGCAACTGCTTCAGTTAAGAAGTGTTCAACTTATTGAACAGCCAATGCCGAAGACGTTTTAACACAATACTACAATAACAACAGCACGCAAAGGGCTAGATCCGCTTGTGCCTTATAATTCTCAACTGGTTCAAGTTTCTCAAAGGTGACGTTATGCTTGAATCGCTGGTCAACTCAGCACATTGGTATTAATGATAGAGACTTGCATCTCTTGAAACAATTGTATGCCGAGCCTTGCTCCTTGCATATTTTGCAAGTGTTTTGTGGGTTCTTGTATGTTGATTTAGTATCATATCTTCATGCATCTTGTTGCAAGTGGGAAAGGCTTTTCTTCTCAAAATCGGATATTTTTATTAACTTTTTATATCTTCCAACAACAAGTATTTTGCTACCATATGGCAGCTTAAGCTTGTTTTATATCAAAGACAATTAAAAATGGTGACTACAGCAATTACAGTGAGATATACAATTATTTACATTAAATTTTAGAGTACATTTTTACATCAGTTTCAATCATGACTGGACTCTGTTAGGCAGATCCTGTGGGTGGTAAGTGGGAAAGGCTATAGTCGAGTGCCTGCATGCTTTTAGGCACTTATATTTTTTAAAAACTTTAATTAGCCATTACCACCTTTCTATTTGTCCGCTCTTGTTACGACTTAGTAGGATGATAGGTAATAATAGTAACTAACGATAATTAGTGAAAAAATTTTGAAATCTTGAAAACTGTGCGTGTGGTTGTTTTTTGCGATTTACAGAGGCGGAAAGGGGCGTGGCAAAAATTTGAAACAAACTTGACCTGCGTGGGGTCTGTAGAAGTCTGTGTGACAAATTTGGTTGCTCTTGCTCTTATAGTCTCTGAGATCTAGGCGCTCACACAGACGGACAGACGGACATGGCTATATCGACTCGGCTGTTGATGCTGATCAAGAATATATATACTTTATAGGGTCGGAGATGCTTCCTTCTCCCTGTTACATACATTGCAACGAATACAATATTCCCTTTTGCTTATTTTTATAAGTGTAAATTATATTTTGAGGCAGCTTATTGTTTTATTTTAAATTAAAGTTTATTTCACAACTTTCGTGTGCGTTCCTTTAAATTCGCTTAATAAGAGAGAGTGTGACCAGATTCATTTTTGGTACAAAATACATAATTATAAAATACTAAATAAACTATCATTAGTTATCGATTGATCGTATATCGTAGTGTCAATACACGATCAGTCATCGCACGCATTTGTCATGCATGTGTTTCATTTAAGCTGCGACATACAGCGGTCCCTAGTGTTGAGTCCATGTCTCAGCACGATCATCTTTGTCGTAGCGCTCAACTCCAATCCTGCATAGGCGGTTGACCGGGCGACGATACGTGTTTTTGGCCGTTTTCAATTCAACTACACGTACAACTCCATCTTCTCCAGGGTATACTTTCATTACACGGCCTAGCGGCTTTCGCCGCGTGGTGTGTTATCTTTCATCACAACTATTTCGCCGACTTTAAAGTTGTCCACATCCTGACGCCATTTCGAACGATGTATTAGTGTTGGCAGGCATTCTTTGATAAAGCGTTTCCAGAATGCGTCTACCAGATATTGCGATACTCTCCACACGCGCTTCTCACCAGTGTTGCCAAGGAACTTTCCCGGACTGTGAATTGCGCAGCTTTGTGGCACGCAAATATCGTTTGGGCACAGACCAATTTCGTCATCAGCGTCATCCGACTCCAGTATGTATGTTCTGCTGTTGACGAGATATTCGGCTTCCATGAATATGGTTCGTAGTGTTTCATCGTTGGGATTTGCGTTTGCTGACAAGACTGCTTCAATTGCTCTTTTAAAACAGCCGACGAGCCGCTCCCAACAGCCGCCAAAATTAGGCGCATTAGCTGGAATGAAATTCCAAGTTATTTTATTATTTGCTAAATACGTTTTTATATAGCTTTCGTCGAGCTCTTCCAAGGCTTCTTGCAACTCCCTCGCTGCACCTCGAAAGTTTGTGCCATTGTCCGACCAAATGATTTTAACTGGACCACGTCGTGCCATCATTCGGCGGATCGCCAATATGCAGGAATCAGTATCCAACGAGTGTGCTATCTCCACATTAATCGCTCGTGTAGTTAAGCATGTGAAGATCACTCCATATCGTTTGCGAAAGTTCTTCGACGCTCGGGTTCCTCTGCCGTCCTTGGTATAAAATGGCCCAAAATAGTCTACGCCTGTTGCTGTAAACGGGTTTTCATGGGTCAAGAATCTCTCCTCGGGTAGTAGGCCCATTTTCGGTGCTTGTGGCTTTGCTTTTTTGCGTTTGCACCAAACGCAAGCGTTGAGTGTAGTCTTGATGATTCGATTCAGCTTTGGCATCCAATATGACGTCTTGAATCGATGTACCACTACTTGTGTTCCTATGTGTTGTGCTTCCACGTGCATTCTGTTAATCAGCAGGCGTGTGTAGGTATGTTTGCCATCCATAACAATTGGTTTTTTGGTGCATGCCGATATGTCTTTCGCACGTTCGATTCTACTATCTACACGCAATATATTGTCTGCGTCTAGATAGATACAATACTTTGAGAGGCGTAGTTTTGAAGACGGTTTCCCAGTTTGCAGCTTGATCAGGTCATCTGAAAAGGATTGCTGCAGGACCACCTTGCACCACATCTTCTCTGCCCATTCGATTACATCCACGTTTAATTCGCCTGTCTTACGTTGGCTCGAAGTGTTTTTTGACGAATTAACGATGAATCGCTGAATCCAGGCTGTACTACGAATTAATTTGTTATAACTCGAAATTCGTTCCAGTAATACGTTCAATGGGTGCTCCGCTTGCTGAAGTACCATTACGATCTCAGTTTGATCGCAGTACTCTGCCGTAGACTTTGGATTTTCCCACGTAGATTCTGGCTTCTTTAGAAATTCGGGTCCCGTAAGCCACCACTGTAGCTTGTGTGTTGGTATATTATCCCGGGTTATGACGTCAGCAACGTTTTCGTTTGTTGAAAGCCAGCGCCACTCTGCTCTGGTAGATTTTTCGCAGATTTCCCCTATTCGGTTTGCTACGAAAACTTCCATGCGTTTGTCACTATTTATCCAGGCAAGTACAGTTCGTGAGTCTGTCCAGAAATATCGTTGATCTAGTTTGATCTGTAGTTCTTCTTGGACCATTTCAGCTAGACGACATCCCAATACTGCTGCCATCGTTTCCAACTTTGGAATGGTTACGTGTTTAATTGGTGATACTCTCGCCTTTGATGCAACTAAAGCCACATCATACTGCCATTGGTCGTCTGATCTATAGCAACATCTTATGTACGCCGCCGAAGAATACGCCTTGGCGCTTGCATCATTGAATATGTGAATCTCGACACGATCCGCCTTTGGTAGATTGCCACTGTAGCATCTTGGAATTTTCGTGTCTTCGATTGAATTTAAGATCTTCCGCCAATTCTGCCATTTAGTTATCAGGTCGCCTTTGATGGTGTCGTCCCAGCCGATTCCAGATTCCCATACATCGCGCATGAGAATTCTACCTTTGATAGTTACTGGAGTCATGAGACCCAAAGGATCATATAACGAGTTGACAGCCGACAATACATTCCTCTTTGTTGGTGTAATATTGCCGTCTAGAAGATCTCCATCGAGCTTATGCATCGTTGTTGTTGAGTATGTGAAGAAGTCGCCTTTTGCGTCCCACAACATACCCAGCACTTT
This sequence comes from Drosophila quinaria, assembly GCA_035047525.1. NCBI lineage: Eukaryota > Metazoa > Arthropoda > Insecta > Diptera > Drosophilidae > Drosophila > Drosophila quinaria. Next base: position 176,664 of record JAWNPO010000026.1, read on the forward strand.
TTGTTGTACGTCCGTTTTATCCCCGATCATGGCTACCGCATTGGCTGCCCTTAGATTTTCGGGAATGCTGTGCATCACATCCTCACTGTTTGATATGAACTGACGCAGTTCAAATCCAGCTTTTGAATGTATTTGTATTATTGTTGTTATCAGCTTGATGACTTCGTCAGCACTGGGTTTGGAATCCAAGTAGTCGTCAACATAGTGATTTTCCAGTATAGCTTTCACTGCAGCGGGGTGCTCTTCTTTGTATTTTCCAGCGTTGTAGTTCTTTACGAATTGGGCTAAAAATGGTGACGATGTAGTTCCAAACAACATAGCCTTCATTTGGAATACTGTTGGCTCCCGATTTTGGTCTAGATTCCTCCATAGGAAACTCTGGGCTGCAGTGTCGCTATCCGCAATGTGTACTTGGTTAAACATTTCGCGAATATCTGCAACAACAGCTGTCTTGTGAAGCCGAAATCTTATTAGAATTCCGACTATAGACGTTGACCAATCTGGCCCAGTGAGCAGGTTCTTGTTGAGAGATGTGCCGTTGCACTCAGCTGCTGCGTCGAAGACCAATCGAACTTTTCCTGGTTTACTTGGGTTGATGACGGCGAAATGTGGCAAATACCACAGCTTTGGAGACTTCAGAACGTCCATGTCTGCTAGCTGGATTGCGTAGCCTTTATCCAAAAGTTTGTGAATTTCGTTCTGATACGCTTGTGCCGTATCTTTGTCCCGTAATAGCTTCCTTTCAAGACACTTGAGTCGTTGAATGGCCATTGGTTTGCTGTCTGGTAGTTTGACGTCATCTGATTTCCATGGTAAGCTCACTTCGTAATGATTACCCTTTTGGACAATTGATGATTCCGCCTTATATATTGCCAGCTGGTCTTCCAATGATTGTGTTTTGTCGACTTTTACTGTGCAAACACCAAAGTTCTCGATACTGAACTGATGTTTGATCATCTGTTGTAGATTTTCATCATTTACTTGGCAACAAGTAAAATGTGCTGCTTCTAGTTCTGTTTGAACTGGACCGTGTATTACCCAACCTAGTTTGGTTTTGGATAACATTGGGCGGTGTTCATCTCCGTTAATGACAGCACGTGTTGTAATAAGATTTGCATGCCGTTGTCCAATCAACAGCATTGGCTTCTTATCCTGCAACTTCTTGATGTCTACCAGATTTTTTGGAACAAGTTCTGTCAGCCTGTTGTAGTCAAATTGTTGTGATGGTAGGCTTAAATCATTTACAAGCCATACATCGTTGAGATCATGCTTCATTCCGTTTTTGCCACTAAGACAGACCTTTGCTGATTCCGCATCTGCTTCATATCTGTAGACTTCACCTGTCCAGCTGAAGCAAAAGGGTTTTACGTCTCCTTGAATGACTACTTCTCGTGCCAAACTCATATCCATGATTGTAGATGTGCTCCCTTCGTCTAAGAATGCGACAATTTCTTTGGACCCTTTTTAGCCGTGTACTATGATTGGTACCAATTTCAGCAAGGATTTGGTTTTAATCTCCGATACGCATCCGCTGAAGTTTGAAGGTGGTGCAATATTTGGCTGTACGAGACGCTTGTGTAGTAGAGAATTATGAAATTTCTCACAGTTGTCAATTTTGCACGCTTGTCTTTCGTTGCATTGACCCTTGTGAAATTTCAAGCAACAGTAGCATGCTTTGTGGCGATTGGCTAAATCCCATCTCTTCTTAACATCCGCTTTTATAAATGTATTGCATTTGCTCAGAGGATGTTTCTCTTCGCTGCAAATTGAACAGGTTGACTTGAGTTTAGGCTTTGGTTGATTTACCGCCTCGTCTTCTTGGTTGTGTAGCTGGATTGCATTTGGTTGCTCCGCAACTGATGACTGTTGGTTGATCGTCATTACCTTTTTGAAGAATGAGACATCTTGAATTAAGTCAGCTTGTTTTTGCGACCATTCCGCCAGTTTCTCGAATGTACAATAAGATGCAATCACATTTTCGGCTCTTAGAAATGCGCCCCATTCTCGAAGATAGTTTTCAGACAGTTTGCCGATCATCGTAGCTAACAACCTCTGTGTGTCAATCAGCATGTTGTCAGTGTATTCCAACGCAGAGCTAATATTTTGGACACTGTAGTTATACTCCTCGAAATCAGCCAGTTGTTTGACTGCTTTCACCTCGCTTGCCTTTGACATCAACTCCAGAGCTACATTTTCTGGACCACCATAAGCCTTTTCTAAAATTGATATAATTTTATCAGTATCCTTTGCGGAGATCAACAGCAGTGACACTTTATCCCTCGCAGCTCCCTTGAGTGCTTTTGAAAGACGTCGAACATTTTCCTCTTTGGAAAATCCACACTGTGCACTTGTTGCCTTGAACTCGCTGATGAAATGTCTCCAAGTTAATGCAGATGTACCATCAAACTCCAGATGTTTGCCGTTGAAATTTTGTCTTGCCAGCATTTTGGCTATCGTCATTGTTGCACCACTTGAATCGTTGATTTCTTGTGCATCATTTACGGAATTTTCCTGTCGTTGGTTGCGGACCCACTCTGACGTGCGCTGAGTCTGATTGTCGATATGCTGCACAGAATTTTTGGATCGTTCAGAGCAAGCAGAACTCTCTGTTAATGCAGCTTTAGTTTTAAGAACATTTTTCTTACTAACAAGTGCTTCTTCTTCTGCCTGAAGAAGATCCAATTCTTTTTGTGCCATACCAATATCGTCGCGCAACATTGCCATGTCTGCCTCTGAGTTTGCAGTTGCGTTGCTTTCTGCCTCAGACAGAATCCGTTTCATGTTTATAAGCTTTGCCTCCTGTTCGCACACTTTTCGCTTGACGTCTACATTTTCTGCATCCACTTTTTCTATTTGTTCCAGAATTACCAGTTGCTTTTCCAAGATTGTTGCATTTGACCCATCTGAGTTTTCGGATCCGACAAATGATATAGCGTTTACAATTTTTGCCGCCATTTCATTTTTTGCCGCGTATTCACCGACGCCGATGTCGATTTCGTCCAATTCCTTTGAAATTGTCTGCTCGTGCTCTCGTTTTGCAGCGTTGGTATATTTTAAGCCTTCAAATGTGCGAAGTTGTCGCTTAATCAATGTTTCTGTCACAAATTTGCGGTATATTGCAAAATAAACGTCTCGCAGTGATTGCGATTTCCACGAATCAATGCGGCTAATTTGTGACTCGCTCCACTGCCACATTTTTGATCGCGTGTACTTTTGTTTGTGGACTGTAATCTATAGTGTTGGCTGCTAACTAAGCGATCCGGCTCGAAGGACCACTATGTAAATTATATTTTGAGGCAGCTTATTGTTTTATTTTAAATTAGAGTTTATTTCACAACTTTCGTGTGCGTTCCTTCAAATTCGCTTAGTAAGAGAGAGTGTGACCAGATTCATTTTTGGTACAAAATACATAATTATAAAATACTAAATAAACTATCATAAGTTATCGATTGATCGTATATCGTACTGTCAATACACGATCAGTCATCGCACGCATTTGTCATGCATGTGTTTCATTTAAGCTGCGACAATAAGTAACAGGTATAAATAGACTAACTTGCTTAAGCTCCAATAACCGGAATGTAGTTTTCTTTAGATTTTGTTTCTCTAACAATTTTTGGTGGGCAGTTAGTAGGCAGCTCACGCGGGGATCCATATATATAGCAGCGAGCAATGCTTCATTTTCGAGCAAATGACACTCTAATTTTAATCTAAGCCAATAATTTTTTTTTAATGAAATTTTGGCTGTTTTCGCACTTTAATTTGAGTACCATCCATATAATAAACAACTCGCTGTAGACTAAACTCTTTTCTTGCAACTTTAGGGTAGGCGTCAATATAGGTTTCCATCCAATCCCAATCAACGTCAATGCTAGTAAAGGACTGCTCAGAGAGAAACTCTTTTAACTGTAATAATTTTTCTACCATTAAATAGGCAGAGTTCCATCTTGTTACTACATCGAGCGATGGTTTGCTTTTTTTGTGCTTGATTAAGATTCTTCTGCACAAGTTAAATATTTTTTTTATTGTATATAAACAATTAACTTAAAAAAAAAAATAAACTTTTACTTACCTATAAGTTTCTGTACGCAACGTACATAATTTGCGACAGGTGTTAATTCTTTTATTAATTTCACTGAGCTTGTTTATATCATATACACACAATTGAAGTGTGTGTGCAGCACATCTTACAAGATGAATATTCGTCAATTCTATTGAATCCAGCTTTTTCATTAAAATGTCACCGCTTGTGTCATCGTCAAAAAGAGACTCTTCCGTTTCATCATTTAAAATTTGAATAGCCTTTATCATGTTTCTCCCGTTATCAGATGTAATGCTGTGTTTAAAATTTTTAATTATAAATATTTAATAACAACCATATTATATATTAAAAATATTTCGTAATTATATATTTACCTGAAGATTTGATCAATAGTTATTCCGTAATCACAAAGGATTTCCATGACTTTTTCCTTTATATAGACACCAGTTTGTGAATGAAGTAGCTGGATCATTTCTAATGTTTTTACAACTATCTCCGTTTTAGAGAAACTTGAGTGGATCAGTTGTAAATTTACACCGAGAATAGCTTTATCCATTCTAGTGGCTACATCAATTTTTAGGGATAAAAGTCTTCCTTTTACAAGTGCTCTTATTTGGTCTTTAATATACTACTCTCTGATGTTCACATAACTCATTATGTTGCGCGACGTTATTGGATTCATAAAAAGCGCGCTGTAAATTGGGTTTAGTATCTCACGAAATCCTTTGCTTTCCACAAACATAAATGGCTTTCCGTCCGTGGTCACAATTTTAACTAGCGAAGAAACGATTGCCTCTTCACTTGATTCGTATGAAATTTTTCTTTTTTTTATAACGGGTTCCACTTCAATATAATCGTTGCTCTCAAATTCTTCCACTAACTCAACATGTTTTGCATTTAAATGCCGTTTTAAATTTGTTGAGTGCGATCGAATTATTCACAAAAAAAGTTTAATTGTTTGCAGTTGTTTGATTATTGAAAGCTAGTCACAAACTAAAATAAATAAAAAGACTTTTATTTCCTTCACTAATTTTTATATTGACAGTTGATTGTGGGTTGAGAATGACCGATTTGTTAAAAAAAATATGTAAACGGTTCATTTATGACACTTTGAGCAGAGTCAGTAAATAACAGTTATTTTTTAACAAAAAAAAAACGGTCGACTGTTATTTGCAAGCTCTGGTTTATGAGAATCCTCGGATAAATGGCGGAGTAATACGCTTTTCAGTGCAAGACCGAAAACTATGTGCAAACAGATTTTTTTGTAAGTGCCCAAATTTTCAAAATAATGACAGCACTACAAAATTTCGGATTGAAGTTAATTCCTATAAGAATTCTAGGGGAAACCATACTTTTGCAGTTTTGCCATCGATACTGAACAGTGTACTTTATATAATATAATATAATAGGTTGAATAGTTTGCTACTAACATATAAACCTCCCAATTAATTCCGACGGATGATACGAATGGGATTTTTATATGATAATGAAAATCAGGAGAATGAGGACAACATTGATGAAATTGTTCACATCTATTGAATAACAGAGTGGCTGCTGCTCAAATTGCTTTTCCCCTTTCGGGCGAAAATACAGGAGTTAATGATTTAAAAAACTAGTCTTTTTTATGGCTTTTTTAAAATATTTTTTTACCTTTTTTGCATTTCTCCTTCAAAACAAAAGTTGGCAACACTGCGTCGGCTCGTGTCTGTGTGAGCAAAACTGCTTCCATTTCTGAAAGTTAAAGCTAGATTTGACTAATCAAATTTTAAAGAAATAGTTTATTAAATAAAAATCATATAACATTCTAACTCTCTCTGTGTTCAGTCGTGTTTTTGTGTGCTCCGTAATATTTCTTGTTTTTAGTGCATTTCTTCACGTAAATATTATAAAGTGTTTGTCTTGTTGTAATAACTACGTAGTCGGTGTCTTTTTGGTGCATTTAATGTGTTAAAACAGTGATTGTCTTCAATAAATACACCAAGCTAATTTGTGTTTTCAATTTGGGCATCAAAGTATTTTGTTTTTGTTTATTTTTCTTTCTTTCTGCTTTTGTTTCGGTAATTAACAGCTGTTAACTTGCTCTCTCGCTCTCAGTGTCGCTCTTCGTGCTCTCACTGATAATCTGTTGTAGCGCTTGCAAGCATTGTCTGTGTTTGCTCACTTATTCTTTTTCTGTTGCTTTGTACGTGCATTCTGCACTTCAAGCGGCCGTTTGTGAACAAGCTTTGTTTTTGTTGTTGCCTGTCATCTCTTTTTGTGCTTTGCATTTCGATTAGCATTCCCTGAGAGAATACCACTTTACTTTTCTTTTCATAGTCGACTATAAAATACCCTATTTTATTATGTCGTCTGATCTAATCTGTTTTTATAATAAGTGTCATGGACCTGATCCTAAGCAAGAATTTATTTCTTGCTTCTTTTGTGACCGGACTTTTTACTTGAAATGTGCTGGTATCACGGTGAAAGTCAAAGATTGTCTTGAGAAGAACAATGGTTTGAGATGGCGCTGTGATACTTGCCGGGACATAGAGGTGCAAGTTCGTAAATTTATGGAGCGAACTAGAGATAGTTTCAAGGACTTGTCGAAGATATTTCATAAGGCAAATGTCCTCTTTTCTGATATGGAGAACTTATTTAATAATTCATCCTTATTAAATGAGCCTCCTAAACGTAAAAAGAGTAGTTCTGCTCCGCGCCAGGCGCAGTTATCATTTTCAATCCCGCAATTAGACCTGGGTCTGCAGCCATCTATTGTTAACTCTCAGCCATCTACTTCTCAGCAAGCTAGGACTGACCATAACCCACTCGTCTGTTCCTAATAGAGTAAAATCAAATTCCACTCCAGTTGTTACGGCAGCCAATACTTTGACTGTCGTACCTCCTCGCGTGTCTAAGCCCCTCCAAGGCGTTCCTCCCCCGAAGCCCATGAAGCATGTCTTTGTTTCTAGGCTTGCCAAAGATCAGTCCTCGTATGATGTTAAGGCTTACATCCAAAACATTATACAGGATCCTGATATTTTGGTGGATAAATTTAATTTTAATTACCCTAGGGAAATCTCTTCGTTCAAGATATCGTGTTCGGAAAAGGTTTTTGACAAGATTTGTCATCAACACTTCTGGCCCGAACATATCTTTGTTGCAGAATACAAGGGAAATTCTACTCGAAAGAGAGATCGGGCTCCGATCTCAGGTGCTGGTTCCTCTCCATCTGCTTCATCTTCAAATGAAGCATCAAAAAACTAACTTCCTCTTTAACTCTTGCCTATCAAAATGTACGAGGCCTTAATAGTAAACTCTCTAATCTATATCTCAATAGTCATTCTTTTGATTTCGATGTCATTTGTTTTACTGAGACCTGGCTCAAGCCTGCCACATCGGACTTTTCTATTTTTTCGTCCAAATACTCTATATATAGATGTGATCGTATAGCTCGTAAAGGTGGCGGAGTGATGTTGGCCGTGGATTCTAATCTGTCCTCCGAACCTATTTCAACCACATTAAATTCTGACATTGAGTTTATTTGCGTGAAAGTTTCTTTTCTTAAATTTTCAATCTATTTAACATGTTCTTATATTCCACCCCTTTCTGATAACACTTTATATGATAGTCACCTGACTGCTATTAAATTTATATCATCTTTACTTTCTCACACTGACTTGCTTTTTGTCTTAGGTGATTTTAATCTTTCAGATGTTCGATGGTTTTCCTCAAATGACTCGCATTCACTTTTTCCTGATAGCTCTCATGAATTTATTGACGGACTTTCTGAGCTTTCTTTGGTGCAAATCAATCCTGTGTGCAATTCTATTAACAGAACACTTGACCTGTTATTCGTATTGGACTCTGATAATGGCATCGTATCCAGGATTGATCCATTGGTAACTCCGGAAGACCCTTACCACCCAACTCTAAACGCACATATTAATTTACCTTTGTGGCCTGTTGTTCTATCATCTCAGCCACTTGAGCGAGTACGGAGTTTTTGTAAAACTGATTTTAATAAGTTAAACACTCTGATTTCATGTTCTGATTGGTCTCAACTATACACATGTTCTGACTTGGATAATGCCATTAAGCTTTTTTATAATACTCTTAACTCTTTTTTTGACATCTGTGTTCCACTTGTATCACCAATTAGTTGCAATAGACCTCCTTGGTTCTCTAGAGAATTATCACATTTAAAAAATGTGAAATCCAAGCAATTTAAAAAGTATAAAAAGTCTGGAAATCCTTATGATTTCTCACGATATTTAATTACCTGCTCTAGTTTTCTAGTTCTTAACTCACAATGTTATAATAATTACTTGCGACGTTGTAAGCTTGAATTCTCTAAAGATCCGAAGCAATTCTACAAATTTGTAAACTCTAAACGTAAAGCCTCATCATTACCATCTTCTGTTGTCTTCAACGATATTCAAGCTAATACTGATCAATCCATAGCAGATTTGTTTGCTGACTTTTTCCAAACTACTTATTCTACGAGTAGTTTCCGTGTTGGCCAGCCTTACCCGTATAGGTTAAGCTGTTCTAACTGTATTTACAGCCCTCTAATCACAGAAAGCTCGCTTCTTTGCGATCTTAAATCGATTAAGCCAGTGCACGCACCAGGTCCCGATGGTGTGCCTGCGTCTGTACTTAAGTACTGTGCAGAATCGTTATGCAAACCATTACATAAGTTGTTTACTTTGTCCGTTGATTCCTCCTCTTTCCCAGCGCTTTGGAAAGATTCTTATATTATTCCTCTTCATAAAAAGGGTATTAAGTCCGATGCTCAGAACTATAGGGGTATTTCCAAGTTGTCTGCTATTCCGAAGATGTTTGAGAAAATTATAACCTCACATCTTCAACACTTATGTAGCTCTATTATCTCACCTACTCAACACGGGTTTATGAGATGTAGATCTACAACCACTAACCTACTAGAGTTTACTTCCTTAGTGATTAAAGGGTTCAAGAAAAAGATGCAAACTGATGTTATTTATACTGATTTTAGTAAAGCTTTTGATTCCGTTAACCACTCTCTACTCATTCATAAGCTTGATCTTCTTGGTTTTCCATACAATCTTCTTCTTTGGATTTCAAATTATTTAAGTAACAGAACACAAAGAGTTATTTTTAAAAATTCATTTTCAAAATCAGTTAAAGTTACTTCGGGAGTACCGCAAGGTAGTCATCTTGGTCCACTACTCTTTACGTTATTTATAAATGATCTTCCATCTTTATTATCTCACTCCCATGCTATCATGTATGCGGATGACGTCAAGCTTTGTTTATCGTATAGCGATCCTTCTTCTTTTAGTCTCTTGCAAGCAGACTTAAATGCTTTCCATCTCTGGTGCCAAGATAACTTATTAAATCTCAATAGTTCGAAATGTAAAGTTATGACTTTCTATAGATCTTCCCGCATTATTTCACAGTACTCACTTAATGGCATTATATTGGAATGCTTAAATGATTCCGTAAGATCAGTTAATGACCTGGGTATAGTTCTAGATCATAGACTGAAATTTGATAAGCATATTGCTATAGCTGTCAATAAAGCAATGGGAGTTCTCGGGTTTATTAAGCGATGGTCCAAGGAATTTGATGATCCCTTTACTACTAAACTTCTTTACACGTCTCTTGTGCGTCCAATTCTTGAATATGGATCATGTGTGTGGTCTCCTCAATATGAATCCCATCGTGCCAGGATAGAGTCGGTTCAAAAACAATTTTTAATTTTTGCTTTACGCGGCTTGAGTTGGAACTCGGAAATGCAGTTGCCTTCGTATTCTAGTAGACTTCTCTTACTCAATCTTCCCTCTCTTACTAACCGTAGAATTATGCTTGGCGTAATGTTCATCCACAAATTACTGCACGGTCATATAGACTCGGCTAATTTGTTGGAAGAAATAACCTTCAATGTTCCTTCTAGAGTAACTCGTAACTTTATTCCTTTATATCTCCAACGTTGTTTCACTAACTGGGAATTGCACGAACCTCTTCGTACTCTGTGTGCAGATTATAATAGACTGTACCCTACGATTAGTTTCGAGTGTTCTCCGCTCACTATTAAAGCCTCTATATTATCATGTCTAACTAATACAACCAACTAACTACTCATTAATATCATTTTGGTCTGATTGGGTTTTTCTGGGTTTTCCCCAATCCTAGCAACAAATGTTGGGCCAATCATTTTCTTTTTCATTTTAGATTCCCCAGAGAATAAAAGAATTTTAGAATTTTATAATCTTAATTTTAAACTTCATTTTAATTTATTTTGTAATTTAAATATATATATTATATAATTTTAATGTATTATTTGCTGTGTCGGCTGCTTTTAGCCAGACAATAAATAAAAATAAATAAATAAAAAAATAAATAAATAAATAAAAAAAAGAAAGTGCAAAGAAGGTAGAAATTAAATAAAAGTAATCTAAAACACACAAGCATGTTTTTGTATTTTATTAACATACTTCTTTAAAATTTGATTATTAAATCTAGCTTGCTTTAACGGTCAGAAAGGGCAACAGTGGTGAGCAACCGATAACGATTCGATAAACGTGCCCATCACTGCTGTATATTTACAGCTTGCTTACCAACACTTTGTTCAGTGCTGAAAATTTGTGTTTGCTTATTAGCTTTGAAATTGCTGTCATCGCTTGAACGTCACGGAAGTCTTATTAACTCAGATATAAATGCTAGCAGCCTCAGTTGTGTTTAACAACTCGTTCCGAAAGGTTTTCCCATTGCTCTTTATTTATATTTGCATTATTTTTTTTTATTTACCTGTTTTCATTAAACATGAAAAAGAAAAATACACACTTTTACCCAGGGACTGAAACTGTTATGAGGAATAAAAATAAAAATTACTTTTAATAATTACTTAAAGACTTTTCAATATATATAAAACTCTTTGTCCTGACTCACTGACTGACTTAGTGACTCACTGACTCACTGACTGAGAATCAACGTGGAGCCCAAACGGTAAAAGATAGAAAGCTGAAATTTTCACACAACATAGGTAAGATAGTTTCATCGTGCAATAAGTTTCAGCGTTTTGCGAAATTCGACCTGTAAAGGGGTCAAAATCAAGGTCAAAAGTCACAGAATTGCTTAGTATGAAAAACTTTTTTGTTTCTTAAGATATCTCTAGCCAAACTCACAGATTGTATGTTTTGGACTGTCCTTTACTTTCTGACCAAGTTTGGTCAAAGTCGGATGACTATATCATATAGCTGCCATAGGAACAATCGGATGCAAAATAACCTTTAGTATGAAAAACTTGTTTGTTTCTCAAGATATCTGAACCAAACTCACAGATTGTATGCTTGGGATTGTCTCTTACATCCTGACCAAATTTGGTCAAAGCCGGGTTACTATATCATATAGCTGCCATAGGAACAATCGGATGCAAAATAACCTTTAGTATGGGTCATTGCACTGGCGCTTTGCTGGTGGTGGCGATAAGATCATTGAAAGCGGGGTGCTTTCAACGGGAGCTGGGCGCCGCACGCTGAATGGATTTTTTGGGACTGACGAAGTCTTATAGGCTTTGGTGGCCAGGATGAGCTCCTCAACGATGGCGTTTTCTGCGTCAGATATTGCTTAAATTGCTAACCGTAAATAAGTACTGAAAACGAAAAAGAGCTTCTAAAGCTAGGTGAACTAGGGCACGAAGATTGAGGAGATCTTTGGGCTTCTGAAATGAAATTGCCAATCAGCCTTCTTTCTGCTTTCTCCAAAATTCTGGAACGCTTCATACTAAAGCGATTAATTGAATCTCCAGCCCTTTCTAAGTATATTGCTAACCATCAATTCGGCTTTCGCTACCAGCATAGCTGTGCTCAGGAATTGACCCGTGTCACTCAATTTGTACTCAAAGCTTTTGAAAGGAATCAATACTGCTCTGCAGTTTTGATCGAGTGTGGCATCCTGGCCTTCTTTACAAGCTGAAATCCATCATATCTCCTGCCCTATATTGGATGCTGTCTAATTATTTAACTGACCGGTTTTTTATGGTTGAATCCCACAAGAGTGCAAGATCGACTTCCAAAAGTATTTTGGCTGGTGTTCCGTAGGGTAGTGTCTTAGGTCCTATCCTCTACACAGTTTACCCTGCTGACTCTACTACATTTGTCAACCCTCCTCGTAATTCTGTATACTTGCTAGCCGCCAATGCTGATGACACTGTTTTAATATCAGCCTCTGATTCTGTCACCACTTCTGTTTGCCAAGTCGAAACCACTTTGGATTCTCTTACCACCTGGACTAATAAATGGTGCATTAAAATCAATACGAGTAAAACTGCGTACTGCTCTACACCCTACGAGATATTTCAGAATTCAGGTTTTCATGTCCCCACCTAAAATTATGGGCCAGCCAATATCCACTAAGGATTCGCATGCTTACCTTGGTGTCAAACTCGATAGAAAACTAAGCTTCTGTAAACACATCAGAACTCTAGTTTCTAAACTAAGAAGCCGCAGATCCAAACTTCAATGGCTCATTTATAAAGATAGCCGGCTACACCTTGACTGTAAAACTCTGCTTTATAAGCAGCTTATTGCCCCCGTTTGGCAGTACGCTCTCCCTATCTGGGGCTCTCTGTCGAGCCAAACACAGGTCAACAGAGTAACTATTTTTTAGAATATTACTCTTAGATCAATCACTAATGCTGAATGGTTTACCAAAAACTCTACTATCCATCATGCCCTCAAAATCAACACTATAGAGGAAGCTTATGAAAAATTTTCTGCTGGCCATGCTGCTAGACTTAGTCGACACTTTAATATTGAAGCCAGAAGACTTATTGTCGCCCTCTACATACCATTCCGCCTTGCGTTAAGCCGGCCAAGATACATTCAACAAATGAACAAGCACTTCCTACCCCTTCAGCAATACACGGCTCCTGTTCCTACTGTGAGAAGGGAACGTCCTTTACCCAGTCTTCAACCTTCAAAGAAAAAAAAGAATTTTTACTTCAAAAATAAGTGAGCTTCGCTCCAGACTCCCTTTTAACCCTCATTCCACTGAAAGAACCTTAATGCTTCGCTTCTCTATGTCTGCTGATCACATAACGGATATCACGAGAGGACTTCGTTCTCTAAATTATGAACTCCTTGATACTGAATGGCAAATTGCTACTATTGCTGATCCTAATATTCAACCAATAAATCTTTCACTGCCAAATCCTAGACCACTACTTACATCACCCCCTCCACTTTATTCGTTACCGCCTCCTGCTGCTGCATCTTGGAAGAGATAATTTACGACTGAGGCTCAGTGAACTACGTGCTGCGCTCCCATATGACCCAGACGTCATAACTTTTCAATTCCCAATAGACATAACGCGAATGAATAACATCATTCGCATACTTCGTTCTGTTGAAGACGATCTTCGAGAGACTGAACGTCTAATTGCCAACCTCTGATAATAAACTTCATTAAATCACTGCAACTACGCCGTTTTGTCTGTAATCTGTTAGGTGAGCTGCTCCTTGGCAGTTATATAATTTTGCACCCTCCCTTTTTGGCTTGAATTTCCTGCTGAAGATGTCATCACACCTCTGGCAATATAGATGCCACAACTTATTGTTTTTAATAAATCTGTTTGGTCTACTGTTCCTTTGGCAGTTAAAAACTTTGAATAAACACCATATTGGCTTCCCTGTTATTTCTATCAATGATTACCCGTCGACAATGCTGTCAACTCACTAGCAATATGATGCTATCTTAAGCTAATCAGCATTTATTAATGCTAAAATCTGATCCTGTGCTTCACGAGTTCACCCTCTGTTCAACTGTGATGCCCCGGATTTAATTAAATGGTCCAAATTATTGGTCCATTATATGTTCGCTTCATGTCAAACTCTCCATTTTTCAAATTTGCTTAATTTGAACGGTTCTTGTTTCTTTCCAAGCAATCAATCTGGCTGATAATTAATCATTTAACGTCTACTTAATGTCCAACTTTATGCTTTACAAATTTATTAATTTTAATTAATCTAAATTTCTTTTTCATTACTTTTGCTGGTTAGTTTGGGCTTTTCCTAAGTTTTTCCCAAGATTATTTTCCTTTCCTTCTGTTCATTACTTTTACTTATTTAATCAATAACACAAGTAGCTAATATCTCAAGCCTGCTCTTTCGGCTGTAATAAAACTTTGCACCCACACTCTGCTAGTATCACCGATGCTACTGCCAATGTTTACCTCCTGAATGGACAATATGTCACCACTACAAATATGATGCTACCTCCAGCTAATCAGCATTTATTAATGCTAAAATCAGATCCTGCGCTTCACGCTTCCAAATTTGGTTGACTTAAATGAAAAAATTATCTTTTTGCCTCTTGTGCTGGTTTTTCAGTTTTGCTAAATTTATGCAGTTTTCTGATAAAATTTTTTCTAAGTTTTCCCCAATTATTTATACACTGGCGGGGGAGAACTATGCGTGCAGCCTTTTTCTCCTGCTTTGTTTGCTATGGTAGGTCGGGTCAGAAATGTATTTTTGGGGGTTGTTTGTTTGTTTTTTTTTTTTTTTTTTTTTGCTTGCTATGGCTTTTTGCCATTTATTTTTTCTTTATATTTTCTGACAGGTCAACCGCCCTTCTGGCATTAATAAAACTTTGCACCCACACTCTACTAGTATTACTGATGCTGTTGCCAATGTTTACCATCTGACTGGACAATATGTCAACAACTAGCATTATGCTTGCTACCTACCGATTTGTATTCAACGATTGGCTAATTTCCATTTTCCAAATAATAACACCTTGTGGCCTGTTTATTTATCTAATTGGGTTTTTCTGGGGTTTTCCCCAATCCTTTGCAACAAATGTTGGATCATTTAAGTTCTGAATACCCCCAGATTGTATTCTTAACTGTTCTTAACTATTTCCAACTAACTTGTTTACTGATGTGATTGGGTTTATCTGGGGTTTTCCCCAATCCTTGCAGCAAATGTTGGATCATTCATAGTTCTGAATACCCCCAGATTGTATTCTAAACTTTTTCCAAATTTCAATATTTTTGATAACATAGACAGCCTCTAGATATCTATGGTTCTACCCAGTGTGTTTCAATTTCTAAGTAAACTTGCCAAATGAAATCCTTGTGAACTGAAATGATTAATCCGCTTGCCTGTTCGGGGACTGAGGGCCCTGCTTTTTTATGGCATGTGCTGCCTCAGGCGAACAGGCCCATAACTACGATTGCTAAATCCTTCTGGAAACAACTTGCCAACTGATATCGTCAGCCCGATTGCCTGTTCGGGGACTGGGGCCCTGCCTTGAAATGGCATGTGCACCCTCAGGCGAACAGGCCCATTACCACGATTGCTACATCCCTCTGGACTCAACTTGTGAACTGATTGTATCAGCCCGATTGTCCGTTCGGGGACTGGCGGCTCTGCCTTAATGGCTGAGTTCCTCAGGCGAACAGGCCAATAACCACGATTGCTACATCCCTCTACTTGTAATCTGATATCATCAGCCCGATTGCCTGTTCGGGGACTGGGGGCCCTGCCTTAAAATGGCATGTGCAGCCTCAGGCGAACAGGCCCATTACCACGATTGCTACATCCCTCTGGACTCAACTTGTGAACTGATAGTATCAGCCCGATTGTCTGTTCGGGGACTGGGAGCTGTGACTTAATATTGCATGTGCAGCCTCAGGCGAACACGCTCACCTCAACCTATTTGTGCTACCTGGAAATTACCTGTTAGAAAACTATTTGAAATTACTTATTAACAAATTGTAACATACTGTTTAAAACCTGACGGAGTCATGTGGCCCCCTTGAGGGCGCAAGTGATCTAGGATTCAGTGCCACGGTCCTTAGACCCTTAATTGGTGTGCACTGAGTCCATTATGTCTATATGTGTCCGTGCAACAGGCTGGCGCATATTAATAAAAAAATTTATTTCACGACAGTACCAAGCTTAAGCAATACACTTCGCAAAACTTTAATACACTTTCGCACACAACATTTGATAATTTGCATTGATTTAAGTGAAGTGCTTTATGTTTACTATTGTGCAAGATGCAACTGCTTCAGTTAAGAAGTGTTCAACTTATTGAACAGCCAATGCCGAAGACGTTTTAACACAATACTACAATAACAACAGCACGCAAAGGGCTAGATCCGCTTGTGCCTTATAATTCTCAACTGGTTCAAGTTTCTCAAAGGTGACGTTATGCTTGAATCGCTGGTCAACTCAGCACATTGGTATTAATGATAGAGACTTGCATCTCTTGAAACAATTGTATGCCAAGCCTTGCTCCTTGCATATTTTGCAAGTGTTTTGTGGGTTCTTGTATGTTGATTTAGTATCATATCTTCTTGCATCTTGTTGCAAGTGGGAAAGGCTTTTCTTCTCAAAATCGGATATTTTTATTAACAATTTATATATCTTCCAACAACAAGTATTTTGCTACCATATGGCAGCTTAAGCTAGTTTTACATCAAAGACAATTAAAAATGGTGACTACAGCAATTACAGTGAGAAATACAATTATTTACATTAAATTTTAGAGTACATTTTTACATCAGTTTCAATCATGACTGGACTCTGTTAGGCAGATCCTGTGGGTGGTAAGTGGGAAAGGCTATAGTCGAGTGCCTGCATGCTTTTAGGCACTTATATTTTTTAAAAACTTTAATTAGCCATTACCACCTTTCTATTTGTCCGCTCTTGTTACGACTTGGTAGGATGATAGGTAATAATAGTAACTAACGATAATTAGTAAAAAAATTTTTATATCTTGAAAACTGTGCGTGTGGTTGTTTTTTGCGATTTACAGAGGCGGAAAGGGGCGTGGCAAAAATTTGAAACAAACTTGACCTGCGTGGGGTCTGTAGAAGTCTGTGTGACAAATTTGGTTGCTCTAGCTCTTATAGTCTCTGAGATCTAGGCGCTCACACAGACGGACAGAAGAACAGACGGACATGGCTATAACGACTCGGCTGTTGATGCTGATCAAGAATATATATACTTTATAGGGTCGGAGATGCTTCCTTCTCCCTGTTACATACATTGCAACGAATACAACATCCCCTTTTGCTTATTTTTATAAGTAACAGGTATAAATAGACTAACTTGCTTAAGCTCCAATTACCGGAATGTAGTTTTCTTTAGATTTTCTTTCTCTAACAATTTTTGGTGGGCAGTTAGTAGGCAGCTCACGCGGGGATCCATATATATAGCAGCGAGCAATGCTTCATTTTCGAGCAAATGACACTCTAATTTTAATCTAAGCCAATAATTTTTTTTTAATGAAATTTTGGCTGTTTTCGCACTTTAATTTGAGTACCATCCATATAATAAACAACTCGCTGTAGACTAAACTCTTTTCTTGCAACTTTAGGGTAGGCGTCAATATAGGTTTCCATCCAATCCCAATCAACGTCAATGCTAGTAAAGGACTGCTCAGAGAGAAACTCTTTTAACTGTAATAATTTTTCTACCATTAAATAGGCAGAGTTCCATCTTGTTACTACATCGAGCGATGGTTTGCTTTTTTTGTGCTTGATTAAGATTCTTCTGCACAAGTTAAATATTTTTTTTATTGTATATAAACAATTAACTTAAAAAAAAAAATAAACTTTTACTTACCTATAAGTTTCTGTACGCAACGTACATAATTTGCGACAGGTGTTAATTCTTTTATTAATTTCACTGAGCTTGTTTATATCATATACACACAATTGAAGTGTGTGTGCAGCACATCTTACAAGATGAATATTCGTCAATTCTATTGAATCCAGCTTTTTCATTAAAATGTCACCGCTTGTGTCATCGTCAAAAAGAGACTCTTCCGTTTCATCATTTAAAATTTGAATAGCCTTTATCATGTTTCTCCCGTTATCAGATGTAATGCTGTGTTTAAAATTTTTAATTATAAATATTTAATAACAACCATATTAAAAATATTTCGTAATTATATATTTACCTGAAGATTTGATCAATAGTTATTCCGTAATCACAAAGGATTTCCATGACTTTTTCCTTTTTATAGACACCAGTTTGTGAATGAAGTAGCTGGATCATTTCTAATGTTTTTACAACTATCTCCGTTTTAGAGAAACTTGAGTGGATCAGTTGTAAATTTACACCGAGAATAGCTTTATCCATTCTAGTGGCTACATCAATTTTTAGGGATAAAAGTCTTCCTTTTACAAGTGCTCTTATTTGGTCTTTAATATACTACTCTCTGATGTTCACATAACTCATTATGTTGCGCGACGTTATTGGATTCATAAAAAGCGCGCTGTAAATTGGGTTTAGTATCTCACGAAATCCTTTGCTTTCCACAAACTTAAATGGCTTTCCGTCCGTGGTCACAATTTTAACTAGCGAAGAAACGATTGCCTCTTCACTTGATTCGTATGAAATTTTTCTTTTTTTTATAACGGGTTCCACTTCAATATAATCGTTGCTCTCAAATTCTTCCACTAACTCAACATGTTTTGCATTTAAATGCCGTTTTAAATTTGTTGAGTGCGATCGAATTATTCACAAAAAAAGTTTAATTGTTTGCAGTTGTTTGATTATTGAAAGCTAGTCACAAACTAAAATAAATAAAAAGACTTTTATTTCCTTCACTAATTTTTATATTGACAGTTGATTGTGGGTTGAGAATGACCGATTTGTTAAAAAAAATATGTAAACGGTTCATTTATGACACTTTGAGCAGAGTCAGTAAATAACAGTTATTTTTTAACAAAAAAAAAAACGGTCGACTGTTATTTGCAAGCTCTGGTTTATGAGAATCCTCGGATAAATGGCGGAGTAATACGCTTTTCAGTGCAAGACCGAAAACTATGTGCAAACAGATTTTTTTGTAAGTGCCCAAATTTTCAAAATAATGACAGCACTACAAAATTTCGGATTGAAGTTAATTCCTATAAGAATTCTAAGGGAAACCATACTTTTGCAGTTTTGCCATCGATACTGAACAGTGTACTTTATATAATATAATATAATAGGTTGAATAGTTTGCTACTAACATATAAACCTCCCAATTAATTCCGACGGATGATACGAATGGGATTTTTATATGATAATGAAAATCAGGAGAATGAGGACAACATTGATGAAATTGTTCACATCTATTGAATAACAGAGTGGCTGCTGCTCAAATTGCTTTTCCCCTTTCGGGCGAAAATACAGGAGTTAATGATTTAAAAAACTAGTCTTTTTTATGGCTTTTTAAAAATATTTTTTTACCTTTTTTGCATTTCTCCTTCAAAACAAAAGTTGGCAACACTGCGTCGGCTCGTGTCTGTGTGAGCAAAACTGCTTCCATTTCTGAAAGTTAAAGCTAGATTTGACTAATCAAATTTTAAAGAAATAGTTTATTAAATAAAAAAGAAAGTGCAAATAAGGTAGAAATTAAATAAAAGTAATCTAAAACACACAAGCATGTTTTTGTATTTTATTAACATACTTCTTTAAAATTTGATTATTAAATCTTGCTTGCTTTAACGGTCAGAAAGGGCAACAGTGGTGAGCAACCGATAACGATTCGATAAACGTGCCCATCACTGCTGTATATTTACAGCTTGCTTACCAACACTTTGTTCAGTGCTGAAAATTTGTGTTTGCTTATTAGCTTTGAAATTGCTGTCATCGCTTGAACGTCACGGAAGTCTTATTAACTCAGATATAAATGCTAGCAGCCTCAGTTGTGTTTAACAACTCGTTCCGAAAGGTTCTCCCATTGCTCTTTATTTATATTTGCATTATTTTTTTTTATTTACCTGTTTTCATTAAACATGAAAAAGAAAAATACACACTTTTACCCAGGGACTGAAACTGTTATGAGGAATAAAAATAAAAATTACTTTTAATAATTACTTAAAGACTTTTCTATATATATAAAACTCTTTGTCCTGACTCACTGACTGACTTAGTGACTCACTGACTGAGAATCAACGTGGAGCCCAAACGGTAAAAGATAGAAAGCTGAAATTTTCACACAACATAGGTAAGATAGTTTCATCGTGCAATAAGACGGCGTTTTGCGAAATTCGACCTGTAAGTGGGTCAAAATCAAGGTCAAAGGTCACAGAATTGCTTAGTACGAAAAACTTTTTTGTTTCTTAAGATATCTGAGCCAAACTCACAGATTATATGTTTTCGACTGTTCTTTACATTCTGATCAAATTTGGACAAAGTCGGATGACTATATCATATAGCTGCCATAGAAACAATCGGATGCAAAATAACCTTTAGTACGAGCGAAGCGAGCTGGGGTTGGCGAGCGAAGCGAGCAGGGGGCGGAGCCCCCTAGTATTATATAAATTTGTTAAACCGGACTACTTAAGATGTTCTTTTTAATTTTGCGAGCGCAGCGAGCTGGGGGTTGGCGAGCGAAGCGAGCAGTATTAATTAGTTAAACCGAACAACAAAAGAAAATCTTTTCAATTTTGCGAGCGAAGCGAGCAGGGGGCGGAGCCCCCTAGTACTTTATAAATCATACTTATTAATTATTTTTAATTAATACAATAAAAATTATAAATAAGTATTAATATTGATTTTTATTTTATAAATTAAAAATAATAATTAAATTTGATTTTTTATTAAATAAGTCGTTAATAATAATTAAAAACGATTTTTATTTTTTCAGTTTTTTTAAGAGTTATTCACAACTTTTTTGAATAAAAATCTTTAAAGATTTTTATTTTTGATTAAAAAAAACAAAAGTCTCGAAAGACTTTTATTTGTGAGGAAAAAAAATAAAAGTCTCAAATAACTATTATTTTTGATTTGAAAAAATAAAAGTCTTTAAAGACTTTTATAGTTTAAATTTTTTTAAAAAATTCTTTTTGGAATATCTTTATTAATATTAAAGATAAGCATTTCATATTTTCAACATAAATATTTTGGGTTATCATCTACCTGCGCAAAAAAAAATCTGTCTGATCAGATAATAAACACTCAAGGAACTTCATCCTCTTTTTCTGCCAAAATTTCTTCAAATAAAGCTACCATTAAGAGCAATTAAATAATTTCTAGATTCTTCATAGAAATAGTTCACAAAATCCTAGCGGCGAGGGTCAACTTATGGGTTTTTAGTCTAACTAGAAAAACGCAACTTTTTAATGTAAAGTTTATTTATTGTTTAATTGCAAAAACAGTATTTTCTGGACCGCGACTTCTGCTAAATTGCACCTATTGTCGGTTAAAATAAGCCGTAGTGCGGAAAATGCGCGTTCGACGCTAACTTGCGTCGCAGGAACGCTGTGCACAACCTGTGCTAATAAATATAAATTGGGAAATTTAAATTTTTTTTCTTCCCAATACTCAATTAAATTTTCTTCAATGCAAAGTGGCTTGGGATCATAAGCTGCGATTTCCGAAAACGCCACTTGCAATTCCTCTTCGACAGCGATCTCCGCTTCGTCCACGTCAATTGCATTTAAAAATGCATTTAAATATGCGCATGTGGCTTTACCACCCTTAGGCTGTGCGCAGCTAATGGTAGATGAACCGCTGGCAGGAAGCTCGAACGAATTTTGACTAAGGGATTCTGGTTCTGATGAATTTTCTGTTTTCTGGAAATACACAAAAAAATGTATTAAAAAAATTATAATTAAATCAAATTAGAGAAAGAATATCTTTACTGATATTTACATTATTTCGAACGTTGTATATATTACGAAATAGTTTTTTTAAATAATTTTTCGCCATAACTAGTCGCATTGGGCTCTTCAATGTTCTACGCAGTCTTGGATCAAGGTACACTGCGGCAACCAATACTTCGTTGTTTAATAACGCATTTTCTCGATTTTCAAGGCATTTCGCTAAAACATTTCCCATTTCTGATCCTTTTGCGTTTATGGAAAGCTTCATTTCCAGCCAAACCTTGTAGAAATCAGCGAAGAAGAGTTGTTCGGCCTGCAACTTTAGCGTCGCAAGGTACACAGCCTCTAGAACGGTTACTAATGAATCAATTATGTTCCAATCGGAAGTCGCCAAGTTTTTGGATTCGAAATGAGCTTCACAGAATGGCTTCAAGTGTCTTAATTTGCTCAACATGTTGTAGGTTGAATTCCAACGCGTTTGGACGTCAATTACTGGCATTGGCATGTTTTGGCTATGCTAAATATATCTGTAAAAAAACAAAATGAAAAGGCTTTAATGATATAAGAGTGCAACGAGTGTATGCTTAACATACCTATTAGACGGGCACCTTAATGTTTTTGCAAAGGATCTTGCATTATTAATCGCAGACTGACAATTAATTGATTTTAAAAAGTCATTCACTGCCAATTGTAGAGTGTGTGCCGCACATCTTATCGAAGCTACATTGTTCACTTTCACTTCATTTATAATTTCTTCGTAGTCCAATGCATCTTCCGATTCAGATACCTGTTGCTCGTCATTTAAAATCTTATAAAAAAAACCTCTTTACGAGGTAAAAGTCTAGTGACGAAAACAGTTATATGCCCCAAAATTTCTGATATCCAATTTTGTAACGAATAATATTAAGTTTGACATAAAAATTATTTTAAAAAAAATTTTGGCACTCGGCACATTGCGCCAAAATGTCTCAATTCTTCATACCAAATAAAACTCACTGTTTTGCGCAGTGCCAAATGCAAAAATTTTTTTTAAAATAATTTTTATGTCAAACTTAATATTATTCGTCACAAAATTGGATATCAGAAATTTTGGGGCATATAACTGTTTTCGTCACTAGACTTTTACCTCGTAAAGAGGTTTTTTTTATAAGATATCAGAAATTTTTGAATAAGATATCAGAAATTTTGAAATTTTATTCTATCAACTTTGTTTATTTTTTGTACAAGCTAAAACAAACTGTCTGCCAACACTGGTTCCCTTAAAACACACATGCCAAGCGCAAAAGCTAGTAGCACTCTCAAACTCTGGCTGCTATGACACTTTGCTGCTGCTGTATGCATGCTACTGCATATGTACATGCAGAAGTGTAAAGGTAAAAGGTATATTCAGTTAACAGGTAATATCTTGCCCAAACGAAATTTTGCTACAACAAATAACACACAGTCGAACTTCCCTAACTCGAATCACCATTATCCAAAGAAAAGGTTCGAGTTAGGGAAATATTCGAGTTATAGAGTTCTTTTTCCTAAGATTATTAATTTTACTGCCACTCATTTAATTCGAGTTACAGAGAAATTCGAGTTAGAGAAGTTCGAGTTAGGAAAGTTCAACTGTTTTTAAAACTTATTTGAAACGTAGATTTTTCTTAAATAGGCGAAATGTGGGAAAAAAAAACCTTATTTCACCTGAAGCTTTTTACCTGTGTTTTAAGCAAAAAAGCTTAAAGCCCTTCAAAATATATTTCCAACGATATATAGATCACATCTGTAGCTTCTATTGTTTGGATGCTGTGGCATTTGGCGATTTACATGTACATTAACATACTGCATATGTACATGCAGTAGTGTAAAGGTAAAAGGTATATTCAGTTAATAAGTAATATCTTCCAAACCCAACGGTAAAATATTGTGTCATATATCAAAAAACGCGAAATTTTACACACTACACTACACACAAACATATTGAAAGCTAAAAAAAATCGTTAGCGTCGTTTTCTCAAAAACCGCCAAAATCTGGGACAAAATATCTTATTTCACCTGTTGATTTTTACCTATGCACTTTAGAAAAAAAGTTTGAAGGTTTGCCTAAAAGCCCTTCAAAATACCTTTCCAACGATACATAGATCACGTCTGCAGCTCATATCGTTTGGATGCTATTAATTTTAACGGTTTTTAGCGATTTCCCGCTAAACTAGCTTTTTTCGAAAAAGTCGTAAAACAAACGTTTCTAGATTTTTGATCGGAAACAAGTCCTCATTCAAACTTTTAAGCTAAATCAACGTTTTGATACTAACAAACAGACAAACAAACAGACTGACTTTTCATCTCGTTTTGAGAAGGGCACCAAAAATTTCAAAATTAATTATCTTTCGAACCAGTTGCCCGATTTCGATGATCAAGGTGTCATTCGACGCGTATTTTTAATGAAAATTGTAAAAAATTCAAAGAAAATTCAAAAAGGCTCCAACGGCCCCATTAGCTCCAATAATTTAAATTTTTCCCCTCCCACTTACACCTGTTTATCTCACGAACCAGGTGAGTTTCTAAAAGTCTTAGTATGCACATTTGTAAGTTAAGTTAATACCTTTCGATCGGTATATAACTCGACCTGATCGGACAGTCATAGCAAATTTTCCATTCTTCCGGTGTATATATGCTAGTCGCCTTCGCACCCTTCGTGCTGCTTTCGTCACTAGCGCGGACTGCCGTCCGCAGTGATTTACATTGCCTTTATCATATTGCGTCCGTTGTCTGAAGTTACAGAGTGTATTTGCTCTTGTGATATATTGAAATCATCTAAGACTGCTTGAATTTCGGAGCACAAATTAATCGCTGTATGCCTCTTGTTAAGTTCAATTATGCCAAGGGTCCAGATCTGAAGTTTTCTTGCATCATAGTACTGTATGTTGATGCCGAGGACACTGCGGCTGTGCCTGGTTGCCGAATCAATTTTCAAGCATATAATTTTCCTTGTAATGAAGGAACGGATCTTTTCTTTTAATTTCTCATATTCCTCCGCAATTAGGTCCTTCACATTGTGCGAATTTATAGGGTTCATTTTTAATCCAACAAATAGTGGCTCGGTTAAAAATTTGAATAGCTTGGAGTCCAGAAAAGAGAAAGGCAGCTTTTGCTCCGAGATCAATTTTACACATGTAGTCTTTAATGCATGTTTACCCACGAGAACTGCGACTTTTTGTTTTTTTTCAGATACTGCCTGTCCAACATTGTCCGATTCGGCATATTTCTTTGAGTGCTTGTTTTTTAAATGCCGTTGCATATTAGTAATATATTCACCCTGCAACATAAATTTGCATATTTTGCACGTTGAGTAATATTTCCCGCCATTGTCAACAATTTCGAAAAACTCGAGAACAGCTTTCTTTGAGTTTCGGCCCATTTTTGAACTTTGAATTTTCTTCTTCACTTCACTTCAATTCTTTACTTCTTTCACTTTCACATTCTTCACAGAAAATTTTGGTTTATATACTAATCATGTGCTAGAACTAATTGAGAACTATTTGTTAAGAATCTATAAAAATTTACATCGAATTTTAGCTTATGATGCAATTGCCATATGATGTTTAAGGTAGGAGTGATGGTGCAGGTGGAAGACATATTTCTAGAGAATTTGAAAACGTGAGTTCAAATGATATACGAATTATTTTTTTTTTTCAATATCATTTTTAATAATAATTTGTTAGGAACATATATATTTTTATGGAATTCCTTGAGTGTTTATTATCTGATCAGACCGATTTTTTTTTTGCGCAGGTAGATGATAACCCAAAATATTTATGTTGAAAATATGAAATGCTTATCTTTAATATTAATAAAGATATTCCAAAAAGACTTTTATAAAAAAATTTAAACTATAAAAGTCTTTAAAGACTTTTATGATTTCAAATCAAAAATAATAGTTATTTGAGACTTTTATTTTTTTTCCTCACAAATAAAAGTCTTTCGAGACTTTTGTTTTTTTTAATTAAAAATAAAAATCTTTAAAGATTTTTATTCAAAAAAGTTGTGAATAACTCTTATAAAAAACTGAAAAAATAAAAATCGTTATTAGTTATTATTAGCGACTTATTTAATAAAAAATCAAATTTAATTATTATTTTTAATTTATAAAATAAAAATCAATAATAATAATTTGTAATTTTTATTTCATTAAGTCACAAATATAAGTTTATTGGCTTTTTGCAGAGATACTGTTTTTACAAACAGTTTGATGTATTCTAAACCAAAATCGCATTAGTCCTTCTATGTGATTTTTTTAGTTGAAGTTTTGATCAATAACAGTTATTTTCAGTCCCTGCTTTTACCCAGAAGTTTTTAGTACACATCACAGCAGCGAGAATTTCGTGGCTCTCATCTCGAAAAGTTTAGGGATTTTTGTGTCTATCTTAGAACGGAATTTCACTCGGCTATTAAGAAAGGCATCGTGTCGCCGATACCCTATAACGAAATTTGTGGCAGTATGGACTTGAATGCCAGTTGTTAGCGTGAGTTCCGTACCCAGCAAGCCATCGTTTTTTTTTTTTTTTTTTTTTTTTTTTTTATTTATTATAATAATTTGGATGTTTGACTTAATAAATAGAAGTACAATTAATTTTTAATCTTATGCTAGTCTCTGATCGAGCTCTCGGGCATTAATTAATCTTATGTGGAATCTTTCTTTTCAAAAAGAAGGTTTAATTATGTACTAATAACTAAGTATAGTGACGAGCAGGAGTTGAAGGCTATGGTTAAAGATGAAATCATTTCGCCAGTAACATATCCTACCAGTTGGGTGAACAATCTACAAATCGTGGAAAAACCGAACGGAAAACTGAGACTTTGCCTAGACCCCAAGCCTTTGAATAACGCAATTAAACGAGAACATTATCTAATCCCGACCATAGATGATTTCATGGTACAGCTATCCCGTAAAAAAGTTTTTACAATCTTAGATTTGTCTCACGGATTCTGGCAAATGGAACTGGAAGAAGCAAGCTCTGATTTGACGACGTTTATTACTCCTTTCGGCCGGTACAAATTCAATCGTGTTCCATTTGGAATTAATAGTGCCCCCGAAATGTTTCAGCGCAATATGATACAGATTTTTGGGGACATACCAAATGTAATCATATACTTTGACGATATTGGAATATTAGGAGACACTTTTGAAGAACACGATGAAACATTGCAGAAGTACTAGACCGCGCAATGTGCAATGGGGTACGATTTAACCCTGACAAAGTTCAATATAGAAAGCAACAAGTCGAGTTTATGGGTCGTATTCTGTCAGATGGGCAAATCAAACCACAAAGGAAGCATCTTGAAGCAATTCGTAATATTAAATTCCAGAAGACAAAAAAGGTGTATTGCGCATACTTGGTTTATTCAAATATTTAGCAAAATTTATTCCAGACCTGTCTTCAAGAACCGCAAAACTTAGAAATCTTACTAGAATTGATACCAAGTTTGAGTGGAATAAGGAACATCAAGACGAGCTTGATGATTTACTCAAAAGCATATCGAGTAATCCAATTCTAGCAGTCTATGACAGTACAAAGCCTGTCGTAATTCAAACTGATGCTTCCAAAGATGGACTTGGATGTGTAATTCTGCAAAACGGACATCCAATTAGTTTTGCTTCACGTACACTGACAAAAAGTGAGCAAAAGTGGGCTCAAGCCGAAAAGAGCTGTTAGCAATTGTATTCGCATGCGAAAGGTTTCACTATTATGTTTATGGTCGAGAATTTGTAGTTGAAAGTGATCATAAACCGTTAATAGTTTTATTACAAAGAGACATTGACTCTGTAACCATGCGATTACAAAGAATGCTTTTATATCTACTGAAATATTCAAAAATGACTGTGAAATATACGCCAGGTAGGGACATGCTTGTAGCAGACTGCCTGTCACGAGCTCAATTACCCGAAGAAGGCGAAATTTCGGAATTGGCTAACGTAATTCATATTGTAACAAAAGCAGCCTGCTTATCAGAAGACAACTATGATTTTATCTTAAGGTCTTAGAAAAGGATGAAAATTACGCAAGAATCTGTAGTTTTGTCGAAAAGGGATGGCCATCTTTTCACAAACTGGACAGATTCTGTCAGGAGTTTTATAAAATCAAAGCAGAGCTACATTTTGAAGAGGGTCTTCTTTTCCGATCATGCAGATTAGTAATCCCATCTAAGTTGCAATCACAAATTCTTAAACAGATTCATGAGTCCCACTTGGGTATCGAAAAAACGCTGGCACGCGCGTGAAATCTTTATTACTGGCCAAATATGAATTCACAGATCAAGGAACTAGTGTATTCTTGCGAAATATGTGAAAAATTTCGCAGAAACAATCAAAAAGAGCCATTGTTAGTTGTTGTTGTTGTTGTTTATTTCAATTTTTGATGCGTACTCTAACTTCTTATTTGTGAATCAGCTTAAAGGGAAGTCAGTAGAATGTGTCATAGGAGAGTTAAGAAAAACTTTTGATAGCTATGGTTATCCATCAAAATTAAAATGTGATAACAACCCTTTCAATTCGTTTATGTTTAAAAGTTTCGCAAATGAGTTCAATATAATATTGCAATTTTCAAGTCCAAGATACCCTCAGAGTAATGGATTGGCTGAAAAGGGAGTAGCGATTGCAAAGAACATCTTAAAGCGATGTTCTGATATCAAAGACTATCGGTATAGAAGCCTTGAGTATAATGCCACCACAGTAGTAAGTTTGAATCTTGCCCCATGTGAATTGTTCCTTGGTAGAATGTGTAAAACAAAAATGTTAATTAAAAAATCCGAACTGTATCGCAATGAGATTGATGAACAGACGGTAATAAACAAAATCTTTGACAAAAAGACCACACAAAAATATTACTATAACATGCACTCAAGAAATTTACGTCCATTTAACATAGGTGATAAAGTCCAATTTAAAAACTAGAGGGAAAGGCTATAGTCGAGCGCCCGACTATAGAATACCCGTTACTTATTTTAATTAATTTTTAAATATTTTTTATTGCATGCTTTTAGGCACTTATATTTTTTAAAAACTGTAATTAGCCATTACCACCTTTCTATTTGTCCGCTCTTGTTACGATTTAGTAGGATGATAGGTAATAATAGTAGTTAACGATAATAAGTAAAAAAATTTTTAATATCTTGAAAACTGTGCGTGTGGTGGTTTTTTGCAATTTGCGAAGGCGGAAAGGGGCGTGGCAAAATTTTGAAACAAACTTGATCTGCGTGGGGTTTATAGAAATCTGTGTTCCAAATTTGGTTGCTCTAGCTCTTATAGTCTCTGAGATCTAGGCGCTCACACGGACGGACAGACGGACATGGCTATATCGACTCGGCTGTTGATGCTGATCAAGAATATATATACTTTATAGGGTCGGAGATGCTTCCTTCTCCCTGTTACACACATTGCAACGAATACAATATCCCCTTTTACTTATTTTTATAAGTAACGGGTATAAAAATTTACATCGAATTTTAGCTTATGATGCAATTGCCATATGATGTTTAAGGTAGGAGTGATGGTGCAGGTGGAAGACATATTTCTAGAGAATTTGAAAACGTGAGTTCAAATGATATACGAATTATTTTTTTTTTTTCAATATCATTTTTAATAATAATTTGTTAGGAACATATATATTTTTATGGAATTCCTTGAGTGTTTATTATCTGATCAGACCGATTTTATGGGTCGTATTCTGTCAGATGGGCAAATCAAACCACAAAGGAAGCATCTTGAAGCAATTCGTAATATTAAAATTCCAGAAGACAAAAAAGGTGTATTGCGCATACTTGGTTTATTCAAATATTTAGCAAAATTTATTCCAGACCTGTCTTCAAGAACCGCAAAACTTAGAAATCTTACTAGAATTGATACCAAGTTTGAGTGGAATAAGGAACATCAAGACGAGCTTGATGATTTACTCAAAAGCATATCGAGTAATCCAATTCTAGCAGTCTATGACAGTACAAAGCCTGTCGTAATTCAAACTGATGCTTCCAAAGATGGACTTGGATGTGTAATTCTGCAAAACAGACATCCAATTAGTTTTGCTTCACGTACACTGACAAAAAGTGAGCAAAAGTGGGCTCAAGCCGAAAAGAGCTGTTAGCAATTGTATTCGCATGCGAAAGGTTTCACTATTATGTTTATGGTCGAGAATTTGTAGTTGAAAGTGATCATAAACCGTTAATAGTTTTATTACAAAGAGACATTGACTCTGTAACCATGCGATTACAAAGAATGCTTTTATATCTACTGAAATATTCAAAAATGACTGTGAAATATACGCCTGGTAGGGACATGCTTGTAGCAGACTGCCTGTCACGAGCTCAATTACCCGAAGAAGGCGAAATTTCGGAATTGGCTAACGTAATTCATATTGTAACAAAAGCAGCCTGCTTATCAGAAGACAACTATGATTTTATCTTAAGGTCTTAGAAAAGGATGAAAATTACGCAAGAATCTGTAGTTTTGTCGAAAAGGGATGGCCATCTTTTCACAAACTGGACAGATTCTGTCAGGAGTTTTATAAAATCAAAGCAGAGCTACATTTTGAAGAGGGTCTTCTTTTCCGATCATGCAGATTAGTAATCCCATCTAAGTTGCAATCACAAATTCTTAAACAGATTCATGAGTCCCACTTGGGTATCGAAAAAACGCTGGCACGCGCGTGAAATCTTTATTACTGGCCAAATATGAATTCACAGATCAAGGAACTAGTGTATTCTTGCGAAATATGTGAAAAATTTCGCAGAAACAATCAAAAAGAGCCATTGTTAGTTGTTGTTGTTGTTGTTGTTTATTTCAATTTTTGATGCGTACTCTAACTTCTTATTTGTGAATCAGCTTAAAGGGAAGTCAGTAGAATGTGTCATAGGAGAGTTAAGAAAAACTTTTGATAGCTATGGTTATCCATCAAAATTAAAATGTGATAACAACCCTTTCAATTCGTTTATGTTTAAAAGTTTCGCAAATGAGTTCAATATAATATTGCAATTTTCAAGTCCAAGATACCCTCAGAGTAATGGATTGGCTGAAAAGGGAGTAGCGATTGCAAAGAACATCTTAAAGCGATGTTCTGATATCAAAGACTATCAGTATAGAAGCCTTGAGTATAATGCCACCACAGTAGTAAGTTTGAATCTTGCCCCATGTGAATTGTTCCTTGGTAGAATGTGTAAAACAAAAATGTTAATTAAAAAATCCGAACTGTATCGCAATGAGATTGATGAACAGACGGTAATAAACAAAATCTTTGACAAAAAGACCACACAAAAATATTACTATAACATGCACTCAAGAAATTTACGTCCATTTAACATAGGTGATAAAGTCCAATTTAAAAACTAGAGGGAAAGGCTATAGTCGAGCGCCCGACTATAGAATACCCGTTACTTATTTTAATTAATTTTTAAATATTTTTTATTGCATGCTTTTAGGCACTTATATTTTTTAAAAACTGTAATTAGCCATTACCACCTTTCTATTTGTCCGCTCTTGTTACGATTTAGTAGGATGATAGGTAATAATAGTAGTTAACGATAATAAGTAAAAAAATTTTTAATATCTTGAAAACTGTGCGTGTGGTGGTTTTTTGCAATTTGCGAAGGCGGAAAGGGGCGTGGCAAAATTTTGAAACAAACTTGATCTGCGTGGGGTTTATAGAAATCTGTGTTCCAAATTTGGTTGCTCTAGCTCTTATAGTCTCTGAGATCTAGGCGCTCACACGGACGGACAGACGGACATGGCTATATCGACTCGGCTGTTGATGCTGATCAAGAATATATATACTTTATAGGGTCGGAGATGCTTCCTTCTCCCTGTTACACACATTGCAACGAATACAATATCCCCTTTTACTTATTTTTATAAGTAACGGGTATAAAAATTTACATCGAATTTTAGCTTATGATGCAATTGCCATATGATGTTTAAGGTAGGAGTGATGGTGCAGGTGGAAGACATATTTCTAGAGAATTTGAAAACGTGAGTTCAAATGATATACGAATTATTTTTTTTTTTCAATATCATTTTTAATAATAATTTGTTAGGAACATATATATTTTTATGGAATTCCTTGAGTGTTTATTATCTGATCAGACCGATTTTATGGGTCGTATTCTGTCAGATGGGCAAATCAAACCACAAAGGAAGCATCTTGAAGCAATTCGTAATATTAAAATTCCAGAAGACAAAAAAGGTGTATTGCGCATACTTGGTTTATTCAAATATTTAGCAAAATTTATTCCAGACCTGTCTTCAAGAACCGCAAAACTTAGAAATCTTACTAGAATTGATACCAAGTTTGAGTGGAATAAGGAACATCAAGACGAGCTTGATGATTTACTCAAAAGCATATCGAGTAATCCAATTCTAGCAGTCTATGACAGTACAAAGCCTGTCGTAATTCAAACTGATGCTTCCAAAGATGGACTTGGATGTGTAATTCTGCAAAACGGACATCCAATTAGTTTTGCTTCACGTACACTGACAAAAAGTGAGCAAAAGTGGGCTCAAATCGAAAAGAGCTGTTAGCAATTGTATTCGCATGCGAAAGGTTTCACTATTATGTTTATGGTCGAGAATTTGTAGTTGAAAGTGATCATAAACCGTTAATAGTTTTATTACAAAGAGACATTGACTCTGTAACCATGCGATTACAAAGAATGCTTTTATATCTACTGAAATATTCAAAAATGACTGTGAAATATACGCCTGGTAGGGACATGCTTGTAGCAGACTGCCTGTCACGAGCTCAATTACCCGAAGAAGGCGAAATTTCGGAATTGGCTAACGTAATTCATATTGTAACAAAAGCAGCCTGCTTATCAGAAGACAACTATGATTTTATCTTAAGGTCTTAGAAAAGGATGAAAATTACGCAAGAATCTGTAGTTTTGTCGAAAAGGGATGGCCATCTTTTCACAAACTGGACAGATTCTGTCAGGAGTTTTATAAAATCAAAGCAGAGCTACATTTTGACGAGGGTCTTCTTTTCCGATCATGCAGATTAGTAATCCCATCTAAGTTGCAATCACAAATTCTTAAACAGATTCATGAGTCCCACTTGGGTGTCGAAAAAACGCTGGCACGCGCGTGAAATCTTTATTACTGGCCAAATATGAATTCACAGATCAAGGAACTAGTGTATTCTTGCGAAATATGTGAAAAATTTCGCAGAAACAATCAAAAAGAGCCATTGTTAGTTGTTGTTGTTGTTGTTTATTTCAATTTTTGATGCGTACTCTAACTTCTTATTTGTGAATCAGCTTAAAGGGAAGTCAGTAGAATGTGTCATAGGAGAGTTAAGAAAAACTTTTGATAGCTATGGTTATCCATCAAAATTAAAATGTGATAACAACCCTTTCAATTCGTTTATGTTTAAAAGTTTCGCAAATGAGTTCAATATAATATTGCAATTTTTAAGTCCAAGATACCCTCAGAGTAATGGATTGGCTGAAAAGGGAGTAGCGATTGCAAAGAACATCTTAAAGCGATGTTCTGATATCAAAGACTATCAGTATAGAAGCCTTGAGTATAATGCCACCACAGTAGTAAGTTTGAATCTTGCCCCATGTGAATTGTTCTTTGGTAGAATGTGTAAAACAAAAATGTTAATTAAAAAATCCGAATTGTATCGCAATGAGATTGATGGACAGACGGTAATAAACAAAATCTTTGACAAAAAGACCACACAAAAATATTACTATAACATGCACTCAAGAAATTTACGTCCATTTAACATAGGTGATAAAGTCCAATTTAAAAACTAGTGGGAAAGGCTATAGTCGAGCGCCCGACTATAGAATACCCGTTACTTATTTTAATTAATTTTTAAATATTTTTTATTGCATGCTTTTAGGCACTTATATTTTTTAAAAACTGTAATTAGCCATTACCACCTTTCTATTTGTCCGCTCTTGTTACGATTTAGTAGGATGATAGGTAATAATAGTAGTTAACGATAATAAGTAAAAAAATTTTAATATCTTGAAAACTGTGCGTGTGGTGGTTTTTTGCAATTTGCGAAGGCGGAAAGGGGCGTGGCAAAATTTTGAAACAAACTTGATCTGCGTGGGGTTTATAGAAATCTGTGTTCCAAATTTGGTTGCTCTAGCTCTTATAGTCTCTGAGATCTAGGCGCTCACACGGACGGACAGACGGACATGGCTATATCGACTCGGCTGTTGATGCTGATCAAGAATATATATACTTTATAGGGTCGGAGATGCTTCCTTCTCCCTGTTACATACATTGCAACGAATACAATATCCCCTTTTACTTATTTTTATAAGTAACGGGTATAAAAATTTACATCGAATTTTAGCTTATGATGCAATTGCCATATGATGTTTAAGGTAGGAGTGATGGTGCAGGTGGAAGACATATTTCTAGAGAATTTGAAAACGTGAGTTCAAATGATATACGAATTTTTTTTTTTTTTTCAATATCATTTTTAATAATAATTTGTTAGGAACATATATATTTTTATGGAATTCCTTGAGTGTTTATTATCTGATCAGACCGATTTTTTTTTGCGCAGGTAAATGATAACCCAAAATATTTATGTTGAAAATATGAAATGCTTATCTTTAATATTAATAAAGATATTCCAAAAAGACTTTTATAAAAAAATTTAAACTATAAAAGTCTTTAAAGACTTTTATGATTTCAAATCAAAAATAATAGTTATTTGAGACTTTTATTTTTTTTCCTCACAAATAAAAGTCTTTCGAGACTTTTGTTTTTTTTAATTAAAAATAAAAATCTTTAAAGATTTTTATTCAAAAAAGTTGTGAATAACTCTTATTTTTTTTTTTATTTTATTCAAAAAGTTTGAATAACTCTTATAAAAAACTGAAAAAATAAAAATCGTTATTAGTTATTATTAACGACTTTGTCGCCGCACTTCGGCGTATTTTTATATTTTATATTTTTTCTTAATTTAAGTTGTTGTATTTTCATGAAGTCTAGTGTTAGTTAGGTTTAGGGCGAAGCGAGAGCGCAATAAAGCTTTCGTCATTCGCTTTGAGAGCGAATTCGCCTCGCTTCGCCACCGTAGGGTAAAGCTAGGCTTAAGAAAAATGAAGTAACTAGTTGTCGAAATACAATTATAACGTACGCACAATCGCACTGTCGCTGTTTAAAGTTTCTTTAAAAGCCACCACTTTTCGAACTTTATTTAATAAATAATATTAAATAATTCATAAAAACTCTTATGAATTTTCATGGCGCCCCCGGGTGGACAATTTTAAAGTGTATTTTATTTTTTTTCGAGTGACAACAATTTAAGTTCGAAGTGCTATTTTATTGAACAGTGCAAACAAAAAATATACATATATATATTATTTGATTTGTGTGGCCCGCGACGCGAAAAAATTTATAATTTAAATTAATAATTAAAAATTATTCGCGCCGGTCGTGCAAATATAGTTGCTGCAAATTTAAAATCTGCACTGGACATCGTTCTTGGATTCCCTTTTAACTTCGAGTTGAAAGACGATATTTTGTGGAAATGCCAAGGAAAGTTGCGTCGGCAATTAAAAGTCCGGAACAGCAGGTACTGTGCTAAAAATTGAAAGCCAAACAACCACAAATTGCATTGGTTGTGCTAATAAAGCCAACGCTTTCAATTCTTGGCACATATGTAAAGTAGTTGAGCATTTCTTAATTTATAGATTGTATATATGCATGCACTAAGTAACCGCTTTGGAGATTGTTAATTTTGTCAATAATTATTATTGTGCGATTAGTGCTCTGAGCTTCTGTTAAATTATAAGCATTATTAATTGCTTATTAATTTCACTTCGCTCAGTCGTTCGTTCCCCCCTCTCTTGCCTACACTTGCAGTCACTGGAAGTTGACCAGTTGACTGACACCAGCGCACATACATACATACACTCACACGTACATAGCAGCGAAGCTGCAGTCCGCTATTTTCGTTTTCGTCTTTCGTTTTGCTTAGCGACAGCTGTGCAGTTGTTTGTGTGCATTTTAGTTGGCGCGCTTTGGGCAAGCATCACTCGCTCCCCTACATTGTTGGTCAGGCATATTCATTTTCAAAAGTCGTTTGTCAATTGATAGCGCTCGTTTACTTTTTTGCTTCTTTTAACGTTTAACGTATAACCGAGTGCTATAATAGTTAAATTCAATCATATTTTAATATATTAAATATTATCGAATTTAAATATTGCCATGACAAACGCTAAGGAAAATCTTGAAGATTCTAAGAGTAAACGCAATATTTGCGTAAAAAGCTTACTCCGTTTGTTTGACCAAATTACCAAGGGTAAACTAAACCTTGAAGCTACAGAATTGGAATGTAGATTAGAAATGTTAGATTCTCACATAGAAACAGCGTTAAAATATCAGACTCGAGTAGAATCATTTGACCCAGACGATGAATATCGTGGCGAGTTGGAAGAGCTTTGCATCACGACAAAGGCTCGTTTAAAGTCTCTCATTAAGGGACTTACTCCTGCTACACAAGCAGTTGTTCCGGTTGCGGCTCCACGCACACGTCTTCCTCATCTGGCACTTCCCAAGTTTAGTGGAAAATACTCCGAGTTCAAAAATTTTATTAGTCTGTTTGAAACCCTCGTCCATAATGACACGACAATTCCAGCTATTGAGAAATTTAATCATCTCATATCGTGTCTGTCCGGTGAAGCTCTAGGAACTGTAAGAGCATTCCATGTAGATGAGGAAAATTATCCGAAGGCATTGGACAGGCTAAAGACAGTGTATGACAATGAGTGTCTAATATTTAATGATAATATTAACGCTCTCTTTAGCCTTCCAAAAATAGCGCAGCCTTCTGCTGCTGCTTTAAGATCGAGAATAGACACTGTCTCAGCCATATATGGCTCACTTCTCTCGATAGGTGACGATAAAAAGATTTCAAACGCAATCATCGTTCACCTCGTTATGAACAGCGTTGACCCAATGACCAAAGACAAATGGGAAGACCAACGCGATTATGCAACTATTCCAATGTGGAGTGATTGCGAAGCAGTCTTGAATCGGAGATATCAGCATCTTATTGCTGGAACATCGTCCAAAAATTCATCCGATAGCTCTAAGTCAGAGCCAAAGACTGCTTCTAAAAACAATAATCGCAGTTTGTTCTCGTGTTCTGTGGCCAGTGCTAGAAACGACCAGGTGTCCCCTAAATGTTTATATTGTAGTTCCGAAGACCATTCAATATTGAATTGCTCTGCATATGCCGCACAATCAGTGCAACAGCGGTTTGAGTTTGCTAAGGCAGCTCCACTATGCATTAATTGTCTTCGGAAAGGACACACTGTTGCCAGATGCAAAGCGAACAAATGCAGAGTTTGCAGTCGTTCGCATAATACCCTTTTGCATAGATATGCTGCCGTTTCTAACACTAGAGCGTTACCACCACCCCTTGACTCCGCCCAGGATCAACCTTCGACATCACATGCCATGCATGCGAATGTGTCTGATAGTGTGATCCTAGCTACAGCAGTTGTTAAAGTCAAAACGAAAAGTGGCGATTTCGTTTTGGCCAGGGCTCTGCTTGATTCTGGGTCGCAAATTAATTGCGTAACAGACGAGCTAGCTCAGCGATTGCAGCTGCGTCGAGAAGAGGCTAGTATCAGCTTGCTTGGAATTGCTCAATGCAACACACAAGTTAAGAGCAAGATACATACTGTGGTGAAGTCGCGAGTCAATTGCAGTGAGTTCTCTCTAGATCTGTGGATCTTAAAGACCATTTCTGGATACCAGCCTGACCACACGGTCAATGTTAGTGGTTGGAAAATCCCTGAGAACCTGCAGTTGGCTGATCCATGTTTCCACAAGCCACAGAAGATCGACATGCTCATCGGAGCTGAAACGTTCTTTGAACTGCTCTCTGTCGGTCAAATAAAACAAGGTCCGAATTGTCCGATTCTGCAAAAAACTCTGGTCGGTTGGATCGTGTCAGGGCGCTATACGCCCACAGGTCCGAAGACAGCTCAGATAGTAAATCTGAGTTGTCAAGAAGATTCTTACACCTCTATAGACACCACATTGCAGAAATTCTGGTCATTGGAAGAGTTGCCTTCGGTAAAAAAGGTGCGTACAGTTGAGCACCAGTTATGTGAGACCCACTTTCTAGATAATTTGAAAATATTGCCGTCAGGTCGATTTGAAGTACGACTACCATTTAAGTCGGATCCAAATCAGCTTGGTAACTCTTTCGAAGTTGCCAAGCGTCGTTTTTTGTCGCTTGAGAGACGCTTAGGTCGTGATCCCGAACTTAAGCGTATGTATTTGGAATTCATGGAAGAATATCTTTCACTTGGTCATATGTCTGAAATAGGCGACCAGATTCCAAGTACTTCTCACTATTTCATTCCGCATCAATGTGTTCTACGACCACAAAGCACATCGACGAAGTTACGCGTTGTTTTTGACGCATCTTGTCGTACTTCGTCTCAAGTTGCGTTGAATGACCTTTTGATGGTTGGACCGACCATTCAAGAAGAGCTATATTCGACTCTGCTTCGATTTAGATTGCATAAGTATGCACTGACAGCTGACATCAAAAAGATGTACCGGCAAGTCATGGTGCATGAAGCAGATCGAGATTTCCAGCTAGTAGTGTGGAGAAAGAACCCATCTGACTCTTTGAGGTCCTTCAGGTTAAACACCGTAACGTATGGCACTGCGCCAGCTCCATTTTTGGCTATACGGTGTTTGACAAAGCTTAGTGACATGGTGGAATCGTCACACCCAAAAGCTGCTGACGTTATCAGGCACGATTTTTATGTCGATGATTTATTAACTGGTGCTGCTTGCGTAGAGAACCTTCAGATTATCAAGTCTGAGGTTTCGCAAATTTTGCAAGGCGCAGGTTTCGAGCTAACCAAATGGTTTTCGAATTCGCCTGAGTTCTCCGCAACAAATGCAGCTAAGCCGATAACGATCTCAGAGTCTGACACAACCAAAACATTAGGCGTGTTGTGGTTGCCAACTGAAGACGTCTTTCAATTTAAGATTGACGATTCATTTATGGGTCTTAGAGCGACTAAACGGAACATTCTCTCGGTTTCATCGCGGTTATTTGATCCGCTTGGCCTGTTAAGCCCTCTGATTATCAAGGCAAAGATCCTGCTCCAAGAGCTCTGGCTTCAAAAGCTAGACTGGGATGAATCCATCCCACTGAGCTTGGACAACTCGTGGCAGCAGCTGAAATCAACTTTGATTCAGTTGCAAAGAATCAGAATACCACGATATGTTTTTACAGAGCCAACATTACCGATCGAGATTCATGGCTTCGCTGACGCCTCAATGCGAGCGTTTGGCGCATGCGTGTATGTACGCAGCCATACTGCAGAAGGTTGTCATGTTTCCTTGCTGACATCTAAGTCCAAAGTAGCCCCCCTCAAGACTAAGACTCTTCCTAGACTTGAGTTGTGCGCGGCTCACCTTCTCGCAGATCTCTGTCACCGAGTCAAAAATCTTTTAAGATTACCAATTGAACGGACTGTTCTTTGGTCTGATTCTGAAGTTACGCTTCATTGGATTAAGACACACCCTTCGTCCTTGGCAACCTTTGTGTCGAATCGTGTGGCTGAAATCCAAGAGTGGACGGAGAACGCTGAATGGCGCCATGTACCTACAAAGCAAAACCCAGCAGATATCGTTTCGAGAGGCTGCGATGTAGACGAATTGGTCACATCGATTTGGTTTGATGGTCCTTCCTTTCTAAAGGAACCAAGAGATTCCTGGCCGGTTAACCAGCATCTGGTGACGGACGAGATGCGTACTTTGGAGGTACGCAAAACAGCTGTTGGACTGACAGCTATGGTAGACCGCCCGGATCTTTTGGAAACCATCGATAGTTATTCATCGCATGCCAGGCTGCTTAGAGTTTTCGCTTATGTGTTCCGTTTCATTAAGAAATGTAAAAACAAAAATGAAGTTTTCGAGAAGATACCTACGGCACAGGAAAGAAAAGAAGCTTTTGAGAAAATTGTTGAAGTCATCCAACAAGTTGAATTTAAAGATGACATAGATAGGGTTCGAAAGGGCACGCGTGTAGGTCATAGCCTACAGCGTCTCAATCCGTTTATACATGAGTATAACGGATCTTGGTGCTCCTTTAAGATACTGCGAGTGGGGGGACGACTTGCTAATGCTCCTCTTTCATATGATGCTAAGTTTCCGATGCTCCTTCCTAAAAGCTCGCAATTTGCTAGAAGCTATATTAGATACCTGCATTTGACGAATTGTCATGCTGGCCCAAGAGCGCTCGTGAGTCTTCTTCGTGAGCGAATTTGGTTAGTCAACGCTCAAGAGGTCTGTCGTCAGACAGTGAGATCCTGCATCCCTTGCTTTAAATGCAAGCCTCGTCTGTTAACTCAAATAATGGGCAATTTGCCAGCAGACCGACTCCGAGCCCTCCGCCCATTTTCGATTTGTGGCGTTGATTTTTGTGGCCCAGTTAGCACGACCTTTCGAATGCGTGGAAAGCCTACGTATAAGTCGTACATCGCACTTTTTGTTTGCTTCGCCTCCAAAGCGGTTCACTTAGAACTAGTATCCGATTTATCGACTAACACATTTCTTATGGCTTTTCAAAGGTTCGTCGGCCGTCGAGGAGTCCCACAGACCGTCCATTGCGACAACGCGACGAATTTCGTCGGAGCAAGTCGCCAGTTTCGGGAGTTGCGGGCCCGAATCGAGGAGGAGGCGGGCGCAATTCAAGAATTCGCATCAAGAAGCGGATGCGAATTTGCGTTCATACCGCCCAGGGCTCCGCACTTCGGGGGTCTGTGGGAGGCAGGTGTGAAGTCTGCAAAGCACCTACTCCTACGGACGGTAGGCAGCCTGCTGTTGACGGCAGAGGAGTTGCAGACGACGCTCGTCGCAGTGGAGGCCGTGCTCAACTCACGGCCAATAGGAGCGCTAAGCGACGACCCCAGCGACGGCGAGGCACTGACACCGGGCCACGCACTAGTGGGAGGCCCATTGACCGCGATGCCAGCAGGAGGGGCCCCGGACCAGCAGGGCCTGACCTGCTTAAGTCGATGGCGAGCTGTCTCGTCGCTCAGGCGACAGTTCTGGCGGCGATGGTCCAAGGAGTACATTCTGGGACTCCAAGCCAGGAGCAAGTGGCACCATCGCATGCCAGACGTCGTCGTGGGAGAGCTGGTGGTCGTCGCAGAGGACAATCTGCCGCCTCAGAAGTGGCTGATCGGCAGAGTCACGGCGGTGCATCAGGGAGAGGACGGCGCCGTTCGCGTCGTTGATTTGAGGACGGCAACCGGAGGCGTGTTTAGAAGGCCCATTCATAAGCTGGCGCGGCTTCCAATTGAATGAAGCACGGGGCTTCATGGGGGCCGATGTCGCCGCACTTCGGCGTATTTTTATATTTTATATTTTTTCTTAATTTAAGTTGTTGTATTTTCATGAAGTCTAGTGTTAGTTAGGTTTAGGGCGAAGCGAGAGCGCAATAAAGCTTTCGTCATTCGCTTTGAGAGCGAATTCGCCTCGCTTCGCCACCGTAGGGTAAAGCTAGGCTTAAGAAAAATGAAGTAACTAGTTGTCGAAATACAATTATAACGTACGCACAATCGCACTGTCGCTGTTTAAAGTTTCTTTAAAAGCCACCACTTTTCGAACTTTATTTAATAAATAATATTAAATAATTCATAAAAACTCTTATGAATTTTCAGACTTATTTAATAAAAAATCAAATTTAATTATTATTTTTAATTTATAAAATAAAAATCAATAATAATAATAATTTGTAATTTTTATTTCTTTAAGTCACAAAGAGATACTGTTTTTACCAGAGCTCGCAAATAACAGTTAACACTTATTTCTATTTCGATCTGTTCACTGAAAAAACAGAAAAAAAGTAAAACCCAGTAGATTTATCACTGAGAGAAACACTTACTTCTTTTCGTTTGTGCTCTCTGCTCTCTGCTCTCTGCATTTTCCATTTAGAAAATAAATTATTTCTGTATACTAATAACAGTTAAAAAAGACTTTTTAGCTAGTGCTCCCGGAATAACTGTTAGAAAATGAGTAAAACACAAAAGTGTTAGTCAGAAGTGTCTTTTCAAGTTGTTGTTGTGTTAGGTGCGCAAAAATCGACACAAACTCCCGAAAAAGCAACACACCCACAGAGATCAAGATAACTTTTTTTGGTAACTTTTTTTATTTACAATAACAATTGTTATTTGGAATTAAGCTTTACAATTAAAAGTGAATTAATATTTTCCGCACTTAGAGAGCTACGTTTTTCGGTTAGTATAAAATTAAGCGCAGAAAAGGCTCTTTCAACCGAGACTTATGTTGCCGGTGTAGCCAGCACCACCTGAGCGAGCGCACTTAAATGCGGTGATTTTAGTTGTATATCGTCAAAAAACTTTAGAATGTTCGAATTCAATGGCAACCGGCCATAAGTCATGTCGAAGTTTTCAATGTCTGTATAAATTTTCATCAATTTTTCATTGACCGACTCTTCTTGGGCTCTGGACAGCGGCTTAACAGCATCCAAATATGTTGAATACAGTGATATTTCTTCGGTTTCCTCAGTTTCTTCGGTTTCCTCAGTTTCCTCGGTTTCCTCAGTTTCCTCGGTTTCACTGATTGGTGGCTCGTCTTGAGGATAACTGATTTCCATATAAGAGTTTGATTCCATATTTTGATTAGTGCAATGTACCTTGAAATTTTGAATGATAAATGTATGGTTACCACATTTGACAAGGACAATCTTATTTGTTAAAACATTTACTCAAAACTACGAATAATACAAATATAATACGAATATTGGCTATAAACAGGACTTGCACTTCAACAACATTTATATTAATTATAATTTGGTTCTCTTCCTTTCTTTAACTGAAGAATACGATGAGCTATTTTTTTTAAATTTTGTTTTGCCAAAATTTTTTGTTGGTCATTTAACACCGCATTTGAACGGGGATCCATGTATATAGCAGACAGAAGCGCGTCATTCTGAAGCAACTTACTTTCTCTGATTTTAAGGTTGGCTTACAACATTTTTTTAATGGGATTTTGGCTTTTTTCGCATTTTAATTTAAGCTCCATCCATACTATGAAAAAATCACTAAACAGAAATTGCTCCTGTTGCAATTTTAGTGTTGTTTCATACGCGTCTTTGAATGCATCTAAATAAAGCAAAATCCACATCCAGTCAACGTCAAATTTCATAAGAGACTGTGAATCGAACAACTCCTTCAATTGATATAATTTGTGCAACATTATATATGTGGAATTCCATCGTGTTATTACATCAAGAGATGGAATACTTTTATTGTGCTCTATTAAAAATCGTCTGCGAATGTCAATTTGTGATTATATACTTCATAAAAATAATAAAGGTAAACATATTAGTTTACATACCTATAGGCTCCAGTAGGCAAAGCTTTGCAAACTTTTCGGCAATTATTGACCTTTTCGCTTATTTTGTTCTTCTTATTTACATCAAATACGCATAACTGAAGTGTGTGCGCAGCACACCGGACAAGATTAATATTGGCTAATTTAATGGTACCTAGCTTTTCCATGAGATCGTCTTCGGTCTTTTCGTCGTCGAGAAGTGATTCTTGCGATTCTTGCGATTCTTCTGTTTCATCATTTAGTATCTCAATGGCCTTAATCATATTTTTTCCATTATCCGATGTTATGCTATACGTAAAGTTTTTCTTTATTAAAGACAATTAATATTCAATGTCTAAAACTTAATACTCACCTAAATATTTGATCCAGCTCTATATCGTAATCCTGTAGAATATTGATAATCTTCTCCTTAATGTATATTCCGGTATGTGAATGATGCAGCTGTATCATTCCTAAAGTTTTAATTACTATTTCAGATTTGCTCTGCGTGAATTGAATTATTTGCAAATTCACACCTAGTATGGATCTCTCCATTCTAGTTGCAACGTCTATTTTCAGGGATAAAAGCTTCCCTTTTGTAAGAGCTTTGATGTTAGTTTTTATAGCAAGCTCTCTGGTTTGCACAAAACCCATTACATTCCGAGAAGTTATCGGGTTCATAGACAGCGCATTATAAATCGGGTCTACGATTTCCCGAAAACCTTCACTGTCCAACAGCAAAAATGGCCTGCCATCGGTTGTAACTATTTTGACAATAGATGCAACTAATGTCTCTTCATTTGTTGCATAGGCAATTTTTCGCTTTTTTGCAACTTGTACCACATCGGTGCTGCTGTTGTCCTCCAAGTCTTCAAAAACATCAGAATGTTTTGTCCTCAAATGACGTCTTAAATTTGTTACATGCGTTCCAGTTAATTGTTTGCCACACACGTTGCATTCAGAATTTTTTA
Organism: Drosophila quinaria; assembly: GCA_035047525.1. NCBI lineage: Eukaryota > Metazoa > Arthropoda > Insecta > Diptera > Drosophilidae > Drosophila > Drosophila quinaria. The sequence continues at coordinate 220,622 of JAWNPO010000026.1, forward strand.
ATTTGCCATCATATTTAAAAAAATAATGAGCTATGCTTTTTGGACGACCCATTTTACAAAAAATTGTAGCAAAAAAAAACGTTTTAAATTTTCAAAAGGCACTTTTGATGTTTTCTGCAGACGAATCAGTTTTTGAATGACACAACCATAAGGAAACAAAATTAAATGTTATTTCTTGACTGATAAGCCTACTGAGAAAAAAACAGAAATTAATGTTTTGTTTTTATCCCTTTTATCATTCTGTCAGCTAATAACTGTTATTTTCCGACACACTGAAAGTGTTAATTGTTATTTGCGAGCTCTGGTTTTTACAAACAGTTCTAAACCAAAATCGCATTAGTCCTTCTATGTGATTTTTTTAGTTGAAGTTTTGATCAATAACAGTTATTTTCAGTCCCTGCTTTTACCCAGAAGTTTTTAGTACACAATTTTTATGGTTGAAACGCGGAAACGCAATGCACGCAATTTTTGTGGAGCATCACAGCAGCGAGAATTTCGTGGCTCTCAGCTCGAAAAGTTTAGGGATTTTTGTGTCTATCTTAGAACGGAATTTCACGCGGCTACTAAGAAAGGCATCGTGTCGCCGATACCCTATAACGAAATTTGTGGCAGTATGGACTTGAATGCCAGTTGTTGGCGTGAGTTCCGTACCCAGCAAGCCATCGTTTTTTTTTTTTTTTTTTTTTTTATTTATTATAATAATTTGGATGTTTGACTTAATAAATAGAAGTACAATTCATTTTTAATCTTATGCTAGTCTCTGATCGAGCTCTCGGGCATTAATTAATCTTATGTGGAATCTTTCTTTTCAAAAAGAAGGTTTAATTATGTACTAATAACTAAGTATAGTGGCGAGCAGGAGTTGAAGGCTATGGTTAAAGATGAAATCATTTCGCCAGTAACATATCCTACCAGTTGGGTGAACAATCTACAAATCGTGGAAAAACCGAACGGAAAACTGAGACTTTGCCTAGACCCCAAGCCTTTGAATAACGCAATTAAACGAGAACATTATCTAATCCCGACCATAGATGATTTCATGGTACAGCTATCCCGTAAAAAAGTTTTTACAATCTTAGATTTGTCTCACGGATTCTGGAAAATGGAACTGGACGAAGCAAGCTCTGATTTGACGACGTTTATGACTCCTTTCGGCCGGTACAAATTCAATCGTGTTCCATTTGGAGTTAATAGTGCCCCCGAAATGTTTCAGCGCAATATGATATAGATTTTTGGGGACATACCAAATGTAATCATATACTTTGACGATATTGGAATATTAGGAGACACTTTTGAAGAACACGATGAAACATTGCAGAAGGTACTAGATCGCGCAATGTGCAATGGGGTACGATTTGACCCTGACAAAGTTCAATATTGAAAGCAACAAGTCGAGTTTATGGGTCGTATTCTGTCAGATGGGCAAATCAAACCACAAAGGAAGCATCTTGAAGCAATTCGTAATATTAAAATTCCAGAAGACAAAAAAGGTGTATTGCGCATCCTTGGTTTATTTAAATATTTAGCAAAATTTATTCCAGACCTGTCTTCAAGAACCGCAAAACTTAGAAATCTTACTAGAATTGATACCAAGTTTGAGTGGAATAAGGAACATCAAGACGAGCTTGATGATTTACGCAAAAGCATATTGAGTAATCCAATTCTAGCAGTCTATGACAGTACAAAGCCTGTCGTAATTCAAACTGATGCTTCCAAAGATGGACTTGGATGTGTAATTCTGCAAAACGGACATCCAATTAGTTTTGCTTCACGTACACTGACAAAAAGTGAGCAAAAGTGGGCTCAAATCGAAAAAGAGCTGTTAGCAATTGTATTCGCATGCGAAAGGTTTCACTATTATGTTTATGGTCGAGAATTTGTAGTTGAAAGTGATCATAAACCGTTAATAGTTTTATTACAAAGAGACATTGGCCGTGTTCACCAGAACTAATCAATCAGTAATCATGTATCACAAATCAAAAAATTTTTGATGGGCTTCTGGTGAACGCTTTGATGAAATTTAAGGCAACGCCGTTGAAATTAAAGTGAGGCCTCGAAATCTTGAAAGTTATCGGTTTTCTTAGTTTAAACTATCGGTGTGTCTGTCAAATTCATTTGTATTGGTGAACGAACGAAATGGAAAATCAACGTAAGTTTTAGCAAATAAAATTACTTAAACAAATACATTATCTATTATTCTGCAGTGGATGAGAAAAAATGGAACTCCGCCAAAATCAAATTACTTTTGGCCCTATATGGCGAGAGAAAGTCAAGCTTCCGTGATCCAAAAAAAAAAAAAAATTAGTATGGCGGGAGATTTTGAACGAAATGGAAGAACGTGGAGTCAAAGGTCTAGATGAGCAGCAACTTGACCGAAAAATTCGCAATTTAAAGGCGTCCTACATTACAATTTGTAAAAAAAACAAGAGTACCGGCGATAGAAGGACAAGTTGGGAATTTTTTGACGACATGGAAAATATATTCGGTGGCGACCTAGCAGTGTCGGGGTGCCGCACGTTGGCCACATTGGTAACAGAGGAGAAAAGTACATTACCAATGTTTTATGCCGAGAACTTCGAGATAGAGGTATGAAATAATTATAATTTTTTTCATGATTATTATAAATGCAACTTCTCTACAGCTTAATGCCGAAGACTTCTCGAACGAAAAGAGCTTTGAAGAGCAAGCACAAAGCACTAACTCAGGGAGGCGCAAGCGAATGGCAGACGAGGCAAAAAGTTCATATTACCACAAAAAAAAAGATAATTGAAGCCGATGCTACTCGCACCGAAGAGCTCCGAAAGCTGAGAGTTGCAATGGAAGAAAATAACACTATTCAGTTGGCTCGAAACAACTTGCTGGAAAAACTTGTAGAAAAAATATCAGCCCAGTCCAGCCAACCAAATTAATTTGAATAAAAAAATTATTTTATAAACGAAACTGTTTTAGCTTATATTATTTTATTTTTAATTAGATCTCGTTTTCTTGAAGCTTCTGAAGCAGTTCTTTCTGAAGTACCTAAGATCTCCGAATATGACACTTCCTCAATATCTATGTCTTCGTTTTCCATCCAGTCTTCATCCTCAAATTCAGTGTCCAGCTGAATGTAATTATGCAACATGCAACATGCCATTATAATGAAGTTCCCAAAAGTAGGATATTTTATATCGAGGTACTTAAGACGACGAAATCTTCCCTTAAGATGACCAAATGTCCGTTCAATAACTGCTCTTATTGCTGAAAATCTGACATTAAACCTTATTTGGGATGCGTTAAGATGTCCATTGTCCCTGTAAGGTGTTAGTAAATAAACACTTAATGGATACGCTGAATTCGTCCAGACTATAATCCTGCACTGTGTCTTCATAATATAACTGGGAGCGTACTCGCGGCTTTTCTTTTTGAGAAGTATCCTTTCCAAGCTATCCTCATCCATAATTTTTACCACGGCTTCCAAAATATTGTTGGAGTTCCCGGTATCCGCCAATTCAGTTATTAAAATTATAGTTTCCTCCGTATTCATTTTGTTAATTTCGGTTTAAGCTGACAGTTGCAATTTTGTTTTTGTTGACGTTTGGTTTATCGATAAAAAAGCATCACAATCAGAGAACTTCAGCGTACTATTTTGGTGATGAAATTTTCAGTCATCATAATCACAAAATTTTAAATCATGATTGCTAATCACTGCCGTTCACCAGAATAATCATTAAAATTTCATCGATATTCTGTTGTCGATTTGTTCTGGTGAACACGGCCAATGACTCTGTAACCATGCGATTACAAAGAATGCTTTTATATCTACTGAAATATTCAAAAATGACTGTGAAATAAATATACGCCAGGTAGGGACATGCTTGTAGCAGACTGCCTGTCACGAGCTCAATTACCCGAAGAAGGCGAAATTTCGGAATTGGCTAACGTAATTCATATTGTAACAAAAGCAGCCTGCTTATCAGAAGACAACTATGATTTCTATCTTAAGGACTTAGAAAAGGATGAAAATTACGCAAGAATCTGTAGTTTTGTCGAAAAGGGATGGCCATCTTTTCACAAACTGGACAGATTCTGTCAGGAGTTTTATAAAATCAAAGCAGAGCTACATTTTGAAGAGGGTCTTCTTTTCCGATCATGCAGATTAGTAATCCCATCTAAGTTGCAATCACAAATTCTTAAACAGATTCATGAGTCCCACTTGGGTATCGAAAAAACGCTGGCACGCGCGTGAAATCTTTATTACTGGCCAAATATGAATTCACAGATCAAGGAACTAGCGTATTCTTGCGAAATATGTGAAAAATTTCGCAGAAACAATCAAAAAGAGCCATTGTTAGAAGATGAGAGGCCAGAATACCCTTTTCACATGGCAGGAATGGACATATTTGAATATGGGGGAAGAAATTTTATTTCAATTTTTGATGCGTACTCTAACTTCTTATTTGTGAATCAGCTTAAAGGGAAGTCAGTAGAATGTGTCATAGGAGAGTTAAGAAAAACTTTTGATAGCTATGGTTATCCATCAAAATTAAAATGTGATAACAACCCTTTCAATTCGTTTATGTTTAAAAGTTTCGCAAATGAGTTCAATATAATATTGCAATTTTCAAGTCCAAGATACCCTCAGAGTAATGGATTGGCTGAAAAGGGAGTAGCGATTGCAAAGAACATCTTAAAGCGATGATATCAAAGACTATCAGTATAGAAGCCTTGAGTATAATGCCACCCCAGTAGTAAGTTTGAATCTTGCCCCATGTGAATTGTTCCTTGGTAGAATGTGTAAAACAAAAATTCCAATTAAAAAATCCGAACTGTATCGCAATGAGATTGATGAACAGACGGTAATAAACAAAATCTTTGCCAAAAAGACCACACAAAAATATTACTATAACATGCACTCAAGAAATTTACGTCCATTTAACATAGGTGATAAAGTCCAATTTAAAAACTAGTGGGAAAGGCTATAGTCAAGCGCCCGACTATAGAATACCCGTTACTTATTTTAATTAATTTTTAAATATTTTTTATTGCATGCTTTTAGGCACTTATATTTTTTAAAAACTGTAATTAGCCATTACCACCTTTCTATTTGTCCGCTCTTGTTACGATTTAGTAGGATGATAGGTAATAATAGTAGTTAACGATAATAAGTAAAAAAATTTTAATATCTTGAAAACTGTGCGTGTGGTGGTTTTTTGCAATTTGCGAAGGCGGAAAGGGGCGTGGCAAAATTTTGAAACAAACTTGATCTGCGTGGGGTTTATAGAAATCTGTGTTCCAAATTTGGTTGCTCTAGCTCTTATAGTCTCTGAGATCTAGGCGCTCACACGGACGGACAGACGGACATGGCTATATCGACTCGGCTGTTGATGCTGATCAAGAATATATATACTTTATAGGGTCGGAGATGCTTCCTTCTCCCTGTTACATACATTGCAACGAATACAATATCCCCTTTTACTTATTTTTATAAGTAACGGGTATACAAATTTACATCGAATTTTAGCTTATGATGCAATTGCCATATGATGTTTAAGGTAGGAGTGATGGTGCAGGTGGAAGACATATTTCTAGAGAATTTGAAAACGTGAGTTCAAATGATATACGAATTATTTTTTTTTTTCAATATCATTTTTAATAATAATTTGTTAGGAACATATATATTTTTATGGAATTCCTTGAGTGTTTATTATCTGATCAGACCGATTTTTTTTTGCGCAGGTAGATGATAACCCAAAATATTTATGTTGAAAATATGAAATGCTTATCTTTAATATTAATAAAGATATTCCAAAAAGACTTTTATAAAAAAATTTAAACTATAAAAGTCTTTAAAGACTTTTATGATTTCAAATCAAAAATAATAGTTATTTGAGACTTTTATTTTTTTTCCTCACAAATAAAAGTCTTTCGAGACTTTTGTTTTTTTTTAATTAAAAATAAAAATCTTTAAAGATTTTTATTCAAAAAAGTTGTGAATAACTCTTATAAAAAACTGAAAACATAAAAATCGTTGTTAATTATTATTAACGACTTATTTAATAAAAAATCAAATTTAATTATTATTTTTAATTTATAAAATAAAAATCAATAATAATAATAATTTGTAATTTTTATTTCTTTAAGTCACAAATATAAGTTTATTGGCTTTTTGCAGAGATACTGTTTTTACCAGAGCTCGCAAATAACAGTTAACACTTATTTCTATTTCGATCTGTTCACTGAAAAAACAGAAAAAAAGTAAAACCCAGTAGATTTATCACTGAGAGAAACACTTACTTCTTTTCGTTTGTGCTCTCTGCTCAGCATTTTCCATTTTGAAAATAAATTATTTCTGTATACTAATAACAGTTAAAAAAGACTTTTTGGCTAGTGCTCCCGGAATAACTGTTAGAAAATGAGTAAAACACAAAAGTGTTAGTCAGAAGTGTCTTTTCAAGTTGTTGTTGTGTTAGGTGCGCAAAAATCGACACAAACTCCCGAAAAAGCAACACACCCACAAAGAGATCAAGATAACTTTTTTTGGTAACTTTTTTTATTTACAATAACAATTGTTATTTGGAATTAAGCTTTACAATTAAAAGTGAATTAATATTTTCCGCACTTAGAGAGCTATGTTTTTCGGTTAGTATAAAATTAAGCGCAGAAAAGGCTCTTTCAACCGAGACTTGTGTTGCCGGTGTAGCCAGCACCACCTGAGCGAGCGCACTTAAATGCGGTGATTTTAGTTGTATATCGTCAAAAAACTTTAGAATGTTCGAATTCAATGGCAACCGGCCATAAGTCATGTCGAAGTTTTCAATGTCTGTATAAATTTTCATCAATTTTTCATTGACCGACTCTTCTTGGGCTCTGGACAGCGGCTTAACAGCATCCAAATATGTTGAATACAGTGATTTTTCTTCGGTTTCCTCAGTTTCTTCCGTTTCCTCAGTTTCCTCGGTTTCCTCAGTTTCCTCGGTTTCACTGATTGGTGGCTCGTCTTGAGGATAACTGATTTCCATATAAGAGTTTGATTCCATATTTTGATTAGTGCAATGTACCTTGAAATTTTAAATGATAAATGTATGGTTACCACATTTGACAAGGACAATCTTATTTGTTAAAACATTTACTCAAAACTACGAATAATACAAATATAATACGAATATTGGCTATAAACAGGACTTCCACTTCAACAACATTTATATTAATTATAATTTGGTTCTCTTACTTTCTTGTTTTGCCAAAATTTTTTGTTGGTCATTTAACGCCGCATTTGAACGGGGATCCATGTATATAGCAGACAGAAGCGCGTCATTCTGAAGCAACTTACTTTCTCTGATTTTAAGGTTGGCTTACAACATTTTTTTAATGGGATTTTGGCTTTTTTCGCATTTTAATTTAAGCTCCATCCATACTATGAAAAAATCACTAAACAGAAATTGCTCCTGTTGCAATTTTAGTGTTGTTTCATACGCGTCTTTGAATGCATCTAAATAAAGCAAAATCCACATCCAGTCAACGTCAAATTTCATAAGAGACTGTGAATCGAACAACTCCTTCAATTGATATAATTTGTGCAACATTATATATGTGGAATTCCATCGTGTTATTACATCAAGAGATGGAATACTTTTATTGTGCTCTATTAAAAATCGTCTGCGAATGTCAATTTGTGATTATATACTTCATAAAAATAATAAAGGTAAACATATTAGTTTACATACCTATAGGCTCCAGTACGCAGAGCTTTGCAAACTTTTCGGCAATTATTGACCTTTTCGCTTATTTTGTTCTTCTTATTTACATCAAATACGCATAACTGAAGTGTGTGCGCAGCACACCGGACAAGATTAATATTGGCTAATTTAATGGTACCTAGCTTTTCCATGAGATCGTCTTCGGTCTTTTCGTCGTCGAGAAGTGATTCTTGCGATTCTTGCGATTCTTCTGTTTCATCATTTAGTATCTCAATGGCCTTAATCATATTTTTTCCATTATCCGATGTTATGCTATACGTAAAGTTTTTCTTTATTAAAGACAATTAATATTCAATGTCTAAAACTTAATACTCACCTAAATATTTGATCCAGCTCTATATCGTAATCCTGTAGAATATTGATAATCTTCTTCTTAATGTATATTCCGGTATGTGAATGATGCAGCTGTATCATTCCTAAAGTTTTAATTACTATTTCAGATTTGCTCTGCGTGAATTGAATTATTTGCAAATTCACACCTAGTATGGATCTCTCCATTCTAGTTGCAACGTCTATTTTCAGGGATAAAAGCTTCCCTTTTGTAAGAGCTTTGATGTTAGTTTTTATAGCAAGCTCTCTGGTTTGCACAAAACCCATTACATTCCGAGAAGTTATCGGGTTCATAGACAGCGCATTATAAATCGGGTCTACGATTTCCCGAAAACCTTCACTGTCCAACAGCAAAAATGGCCTGCCATCGGTTGTAACTATTTTGACAATAGATGCAACTAATGTCTCTTCATTTGTTGCATAGGCAATTTTTCGCTTTTTTGCAACTTGTACCACATCGGTGCTGCTGTTGTGCTCCAAGTCTTCAAAAACATCAGAATGTATTGTCTTCAAATGACGTCTTAAATTTGTTACATGCGTTCTAGTTAATTGTTTGCCACACACGTTGCATTCAGATTTTTTTAATTTGCCATCATATTTAAAAAAATAATGAGCTATGCTTTTTGGACGACCCATTTTACAAAAAATTGTAGCAAAAAAAAACGTTTTAAATTTTCAAAAGGCACTTTTGATGTTTTCTGCAGACGAATCAGTTTTTGAATGACACAACCATAAGGAAACAAAATTAAATGTTATTTCTTGACTGATAAGCCTACTGAGAAAAAAACAGAAATTAATGTTTTGTTTTTATCCCTTTTATCATTCTGTCAGCTAATAACTGTTATTTTCCGACACACTGAAAGTGTTAATTGTTATTTGCGAGCTCTGGTTTTTACAAACAGTTTGATGTATTCTAAACCAAAATCGCATTAGTCCTTCTATGTGATTTTTTTAGTTGAAGTTTTGATCAATAACAGTTATTTTCAGTCCCTGCTTTTACCCAGAAGTTTTTAGTACACAATTTTTATGGTTGAAACGCGGAAACGCAATGCACGCAATTTTTGTGGAGCATCACAGCAGCGAGAATTTCGTGGCTCTCAGCTCGAAAAGTTTAGGGATTTTTGTGTCTATCTTAGAACGGAATTTCACGCGGCTACTAAGAAAGGCATCGAGTCGCCGATACCCTATAACGAAATTTGTGGCAGTATGGACTTGAATGCCAGTTGTTGGCGTGAGTTCCGTACCCAGCAACCCATCGTTTTTTTTTTTTTTTTTTTTTTTTGGACTCGATATGATTACCCATGGGGCAGATTATCGTCTCTTAAAGGATTTGTCCCTTTTAGAGGAGCCAGTTTTGTCGTTGAAAAGAGCAGATAACTTGGCCTTATTGCGAAAGGATTTACAAGTCAATATTCGCCATGCGTATGAGCGTAATGTAGCCCAATATAATTTGCGTTCCAAGCCTGTTTCCTTTAAGGAGGGACAAGAAGTGTTTAGAAGAAATTTTGCACTTAGCAAGTTCTCACAAAACTTCAACGCTAAGTTGGGACCGCAATTTGTAAAATGTAGGATTCGAAAGAAGCTTGGTAATAGTTTCTACCAATTAGAGGATTTGCAAGGAAAAGAAATCGGTACTTATCACGCAAAAGATATTCGAAGCTGATTCCCGCTAATATGTCCGTCTAGCGGTGTAATATTATCGGGTGGTGTAATGGTCGGTTAGCAATACGTATAAATTTATATAGTTACAGCGCTTCATTTTCGACAAATTTGTCGCCTGCGTTGTAACCGCCAATATATCAAGCTTGTAGTCCACTTAATGTGCAAGACAAGAGCTTTTATGCTAAACTAAGCTTATGCAGAGCCGTCTTTATGTACAGCATACTTTTGCATGCTGTAACATTCTATTAATATAAATCGGTTAATGAGCTTCGCTAATCGCACCCGACTTAACGCTCTCCACTCGGAAAGCTTTTTCATTACTGACCTATAAAAGCCACGGCAGCGCAGCATAAGTCCTCTTCTTGCCGATCGAAAACCTCTTTGAAGTTGTCAAGTGCCAGCAGCATAATTTGGCCACTGGACACCGCGTGCTCCACTATTTTATACTCCGTGTGAGCTGACACGAGCCCTATTTTTTCTGAAGAAAAAAAAGGAAGTCCGACGGCCCCCTAAATCCCTGGTTTGGATTTGGCCAAAACCAGTGGTTCTGGCAGCTACGGTATTACAGACTCTCACGTGGTAAAATAAAACCAAATCCGGAGGCATCCGCAAACTGGTGTACTTAAAAAGGCTTTTTCGTACTCTTCTGTACTCTCACCCGCAAAGGTATGATCGTATTGCTAAAATTTTGGCTTCACGTAAAAACTAATTTTTACTTCAATTATACTATAGTGCTCCACTTTTTGCGTTATCATACCAAGACGATTAGCGTGGCCACTAAAGCTGACAATTGGATTCACTTCGTCATCTGGCTGGAAGAGCCCAACGAGGGTTACTTACTCATCAAAATTCTTTCGACAACAACATCTCATCTAAACCCCCAAATTCTGCAAGAAAAATTATTAACCAGTGAAGTGTGTGTGGTATAGGAGTTGGTCAAGAGAATATAATTTTCTTATAAGCATATATATCTACGTATATATATTAGCCAATGCAGTTAGTTGATTAAATAAGACAATTTTTTTTGCCTTGCCAATTTTTTTTGCCTACAAAACGAAAAGAAAACTGTGGAAAAGAAAAAAAAATTCTTTTATGTGTGTGATCGCCTCAGTCAGTAAAAGAAAAAAACATATTTAAAAAGTCACGTTGCATTCAGATTTTTTTAATTTGCCATCATATTTAAAAAAATAATGAGCTATGCTTTTTGGACGACCCATTTTACAAAAAATTGTAGCAAAAAAAAACGTTTTAAATTTTCAAAAGGCACTTTTGATGTTTTCTGCAGACGAATCAGTTTTTGAATGACACAACCATAAGGAAACAAAATTAAATGTTATTTCTGACTGATAAGCCTACTGAGAAAAAAACAGAAATTAATTTTTGTTTTTATCCCTTTTATCATTCTGTCAGCTAATAACTGTTATTTCCGACACACTGAAAGTGTTATTGTTATTTGCGAGCTCTGGTTTTTACAAACAGTTTGATGTATTCTAAACCAAAATCGTTAGTCCTTCTATGTGATTTTTTTAGTTGAAGTTTTGATAATAACAGTTATTTTCAGTCCCTGCTTTTACCCAGAAGTTTTTAGTACACAATTTTTATGGTTGAAACGCGGAAACGCAATGCACGCAATTTTTGTGGAGATCACAGCAGCGAGAATTTCGTGGCTTCAGCTCGAAAAGTTTAGGGATTTTTGTGTCTATCAGAACGGAATTTCACGGGTACTAAGAAAGGATGAGTGCCGATACCTATAACGAATTTGTGGCAGTATGGACTTGAATGCCAGTTGTTGGCGTGAGTTCCGTACCCAGCAACCCATCGTTTTTTTTTTTTTTTTTTTTTTGGACTCGATATGATTACCCATGGGGCAGATTATCGTCTCTTAAAGGATTTGTCCCTTTTAGAGGAGCCAGTTTTGTCGTTGAAAAGAGCAGATAACTTGGCCTTATTGCGAAAGGATTTACAAGTCAATATTCGCCATGCGTATGAGCGTAATGTAGCCAATATAATTTGCGTTCCAAGCCTGTTTCCTTTAAGGAGGGACAAGAAGTGTTTAGAAGATTTTGCACTTAGAAGTTCTACAAAACTTCAACGCTAAGTTGGGACCGCAATTTGTAAAATGTAGGATTCGAAAGAAGCTTGGTAATAGTTTTAAATTAGAGGATTTGCAAGGAAAAGAAATCGTACTTATCACGCAAAAGTATTCGAAGCTGATTCCGTAATATGTCCGTCTAGCGGTGTAATATATCGGGTGGTGTAATGGTCGGTTAGAATACGTATAAATTATATAGTTACAGCGCTTCATTTCGACAATTTGTCGCCTGCGTTGTAACCGCCAATATATCAAGCTTGTAGTCCACTTAATGTGCAAGACAAGAGCTTTTATGCTAAACTAAGCTTATGCAGAGCCGTCTTTATGTACAGCATACTTTTGCATGCTGTAACATTCTATTAATATAAATCGGTTAATGAGCTTCGCTAATCGCACCCGACTTAACGCTCTCCACTCGGAAAGCTTTTTCATTACTGACCTATAAAAGCCACGGCAGCGCAGCATAAGTCCTCTTCTTGCCGATCGAAAACCTCTTTGAAGTTGTCAAGTGCCAGCAGCATAATTTGGCCACTGGACACCGCGTGCTCCACTATTTTATACTCCGTGTGAGCTGACACGAGCCCTATTTTTTCTGAAGAAAAAAAAAGGAAGTCCGACGGCCCCCTAAATCCCTGGTTTGGATTTGGCCAAAACCAGTGGTTCTGGCAGCTACGGTATTACAGACTCTCACGTGGTAAAATAAAACCAAATCCGGAGGCATCCGCAAACTGGTGTACTTAAAAAGGCTTTTTCGTACTCTTCTGTACTCTCACCCGCAAAGGTATGATCGTATTGCTAAAATTTTGGCTTCACGTAAAAACTAATTTTTACTTCAATTATACTATAGTGCTCCACTTTTTGCGTTATCATACCAAGACGATTAGCGTGGCCACTAAAGCTGACAATTGGATTCACTTCGTCATCTGGCTGGAAGAGCCCAACGAGGGTTACTTACTCATCAAAATTCTTTCGACAACAACATCTCATCTAAACCCCCAAATTCTGCAAGAAAAATTATTAACCAGTGAAGTGTGTGTGGTATAGGAGTTGGTCAAGAGAATATAATTTTCTTATAAGCATATATATCTACGTATATATATTAGCCAATGCAGTTAGTTGATTAAATAAGACAATTTTTTTTGCCTTGCCAATTTTTTTTGCCTACAAAACGAAAAGAAAACTGTGGAAAAGAAAAAAAAATTCTTTTATGTGTGTGATCGCCTCAGTCAGTAAAAGAAAAAAACATATTTAAAAAGTCACCTGTTACAAAAAAAAAGTTAAAGCTGTTAAAGTTGCATATGTGAGTAAAGAATTAAGTCAAAGTGCTCAAGAAGGGGAAGAGGTGAAAAAAAAATAATAAATCCAAGTGCAGAAACAAAGAAAAAAAAAATAATTAAAGCAAGTGAAAACAAACACAAATTACAACTATACGAATTAAAATACCCTTAAACGGGTAACAATTTAAAATCCATCGTTGGAAGGCCTTTCACCGCATCGAATTAAATTGTACGTAAGTCCACACCTTTTATTAACTATTATTTTCTTCTTGTGTAAATGGCTGAATTTCTGCTGCGTTAGTGGAGTATATACTTTCATATGGGTAACACCTATATGTAAGTGTGTGCTGGCGGTAAGAGTATTTAGCCATCGACTTTCTTTTATCCTATATGCAATTTTATAATCTAAGAAAAAAAAAATCTAAAACCAAGAGCTTTAACTGTACACAGTTAACAAACAGCTGAGCACGTGCAATCATACACATAAAAGACGTCACAACAGCATAAAACGGTTAATTTACTGACATAATATTAACTAAAAGTATTCGTCCACCTGATAAATAAATATTAGAAGAAATAAAATACAAATTAAGGAGAAAGCTAAAAGGAAGAAAAAAATCGGTGCAAGAGAATTATATTTAGAAAAAAAAAATTACGAAACAAAGAAAAACTATAATGAAGTAACTCAAACTGTTTGAAAATAATTTTTTTGTTGGAAATAAAGGCATATATTTGATAAACTATTATAAAGTTATATACCTAGATCTGAAAAAAAAAAATTAGGAATAGATAAATATTGCACACTGTCCGAAACCCACATACACGCACTGTACTAAAACGAACAAGACAAACAATGTATCACGCTCTTATTCACTCGTTTAAGTAACTATTAAAATGTAACAATTAGTTAAAGTTATAATCAAAAGAATTACTCGAAATGTTTGTCAATAAATAATTTAAGTAACAAATGGAAATTGAAATGATTGCTTAAGTTTTTATTTCTTATGGGGGCTGCATAGGAATTTGATGTGTTAGATTTTTTTTTTGGGAGTCTCTAATTATTCGCTCCAGAGGCTCATGGTGGGTGGGTACAGACCGCGAGGATCGACTTTCATCTTAGATCCCGCAAATTTCAACAGCGACAAAATAGTTTGAATTCAATTGACTTTTGTTTATGCGAACAAGAAAACTCATTCTACATTGGCTTTTGATTTATATGAGTAGTTCGCTTGAAAGGTTTGTTTCTTTTCAGTTTAGGCTCAGGAGGGACTCTACAATAATTAAGTTTATGTAGTCAGAGCCGTCGAACACAGCAACCCCACCCCATCCCGAAAGAGCTAGGGTATAAAAGGGTCCCGAACTCCGCTGTGAAACATGGTTCATGCCCAACTGATACACTACATTTTTATACCCGTTACTTATAAAAATAAGTAAAAGGGGATATTGTATTCGTTGCAATGTATGTAACAGGGAGAAGGAAGCATCTCCGACCCTATAAAGTATATATATTCTTGATCAGCATCAACAGTCGAGTCGATATAGCCATGTCCGTCTGTCCGTCCGTGTGAGCGCCTAGATCTCAGAGACTATAAGAGCTAGAGCAACCAAATTTGGAACACAGATTTCTATAAACCCCACGCAGATCAAGTTTGTTTCAAAATTTTTCCACGCCCCTTTCCGCCTTCGCAAATTGCAAAAAACCACCACACGCACAGTTTTCAAGATATTAAAATTTTTTTCTATCCTACCTATCATCCTACTAAATCGTAACAAGAGCGGACAAATAGAAAGGTGGTAATGGCTAATTACAGTTTTTAAAAAATATAAGTGCCTAAAAGCATGCAATAAAAAATATTTAAAAATTAATTAAAATAAGTTACGGGTATTCTATAGTCGGGCGCTTGACAATAGCCTTTCCCACTAGTTTTTAAATTGGACTTTATCACCTATGTTAAATGGACGTAAATTTCTTAAGTGCATGTTATAGTAATATTTTTGTGTGGTCTTTTTGTCAAAGATTTTGTTTATTACCGTCTGTTCATCAATCTCATTGCGATACAGTTCGGATTTTTTAATTGGCATTTTTGTTTTACACATTCTACCAAGTTACAATTCACATGGGGCAAGATTCAAACTTACTACTGGTGTGGCATTATACTCAAGGCTTCTATACTGATAGTCTTTGATATCATCGCTTTAAGATGTTCTTTGCAATCGCTACTCCCTTTTCAGCCAATCCATTACTCTGAGGGTATCTTGGACTTGAAAATTGCAATATTATATTGAACTCATTTGCGAAACTTTTAAACATAAACGAATTGAAAGGGTTGTTATCACATTTTAATTTTGATGGATAACCATAGCTATCAAAAGTTTTTCTTAACTCTCCTATGACACATTCTACTGACTTCCCTTTAAGCTGATTCACAAATAAGAAGTTAGAGTACGCATCAAAAATTGAAATAAAATTTCTTCCCCCATATTCAAATATGTCCATTCCTGCCATGTGAAAAGGGTATTCTGGCCTCTCATCTTCTAACAATGGCTCTTTTTGATTGTTTCTGCGAAATTTTTCACATATTTCGCAAGAATACACTAGTTCCTTGATCTGTGAATTCATATTTGGCCAGTAATAAAGATTTCGCGCGCGTGCCAGCGTTTTTTCGATACCCAAGTGGGACTCATGAATCTGTTTACGAATTTGTGATTGCAACTTAGATGGGATTACTAATCTGCATGATCGGAAAAGAAGACCCTCTTCAAAATGTAGCTCTGCTTTAATTTTATAAAACTCCTGACAGAATCTGTTCAGTTTGTGAAAAGATGGCCATCCCTTTTCGACAAAACTACAGATTCTTGCGTAATTTTGATCCTTTTCTAAGACCTTAAGATAAAATCATAGTTGTCTTCTGATAAGCAGGCTGCTTTTGTTACAATATGAATTACGTTAGCCAATTCCGAAATTTCGCCTTCTTCGGGTAATTGAGCTCGTGACAGGCAGTCTGCTACAAGCATGTCCCTACCTGGCGTATGTTTCACAGTCATTTTTGAATATTTCAGTAGATATAAAAGCATTCTTTGTAATCGCATGGTTACAGAGTCAATGTCTCTTTGTAATAAAACTATTAACGGTTTATGATCACTTTCAACTACAAATTCTCGACCATAAACATAATAGTGAAACCTTTCGCATGCGAATACAATTGCTAACAGCTCTTTTTCGATTTGAGCCCACTTTTGCTCACTTTTTGTCAGTGTACGTGAAGCAAAACTAATTGGATGTCCGTTTTGCAGAATTACACATCCAAGTCCATCTTTGGAAGCATCAGTTTGAATTACGACAGGCTTTGTACTGTCATAGACTGCTAGAATTGGATTACTCAATATGCTTTTGCGTAAATCATCAAGCTCGTCTTGATGTTCCTTATTCCACTCAAACTTGGTATCAATTCTAGTAAGATTTCTAAGTTTTGCGGTTCTTGAAGACAGGTCTGGAATAAATTTTGCGAAATATTTGAATAAACCAAGGATGCGCAATACACCTTTTTTGTCTTCTGGAATTTTAATATTACGAATTGCTTCAAGATGCTTCCTTTGTGGTTTGATTTGCCCATCTGACAGAATACGACCCATAAACTCGACTTGTTGCTTTCTATATTGAACTTTGTCAGGGTTAAATCGTACCCCATTGCACATTGCGCGGTCTAGTACCTTCTGCAATGTTTCATCGTGTTCTTCAAAAGTGTCTCCTAATATTCCAATATCGTCAAAGTATTTGATTACATTTGGTATGTCCCCAAAAATCTGTAATATATTGCGCTGAAACGTCTCGGGGGCACTATTAATTCCAAATGGAACACGATTGAATTTGTACCGGCCGAAAGGAGTCATAAACGTCGTCAAATCAGAGCTTGCTTCTTCCAGTTCCATTTGCCAGAATCCGTGAGACAAATCTAAGATTGTAAAAACTTTTTTACGGGATAGCTGTACCATGAAATCATCTATGGTCGGGATTAGATAATGTTCTCGTTTAATTGCGTTATTCAAAGGCTTGGGGTCTAGGCAAAGTCTCAGTTTTCCGTTCGGTTTTTCCACGATTTGTAGATTGTTCACCCAACTGGTAGGATATGTTACTGGCGAAATGATTTCATCTTTAACCATAGCCTTCAACTCCTGCTCGTCACTATACTTAGTTATTAGTACATAATTAAACCTTCTTTTTGAAAAGAAAGATTCCACATAAGATTAATTAATGCCCGAGAGCTCGATCAGAGACTAGCATAAGATTAAAAATGAATTGTACTTCTATTTATTAAGTCAAACATCCAAATTATTATAATAAATAAAAAAAAAAAAAAAAAAAAAAAAAAAACGATGGCTTGCTGGGTACGGAACTCACGCCAACAACTGGCATTCAAGTCCATACTGCCACAAATTTCGTTATAGGGTATCGGCGACACAATGCCTTTCTTAATAGCCGAGTGAAATTCCGTTCTAAGATAGACACAAAAATCCCTAAACTTTTCGAGCTGAGAGCCACGAAATTCTCGCTGCTGTGATGCTCCACAAAAATTGCGTGCATTGCGTTTCCGCGTTTCAACCAAAAAAATTGTGTACTAAAAACTTCTGGGTAAAAGCAGGGACTGCAAATAACTGTTATTGATCAAAACTTCAACCAAAAAAATCACATAGAATCACATTTTGGTTTAGAATACATCAAACTGTTTGTAAAAACAGTATCTCTGCAAAAAGCCAATAAACTTATATTTGTGACTTAAAGAAATAAAAATTACAAATTATTATTATTATTGATTTTTATTTTATAAATTAAAAATAATAATTAAATTTGATTTTTTATTAAATAAGTCGTTAATAATAACTAATAACGATTTTTATTTTTTCAGTTTTTTATAAGAGTTATTCACAACTTTTTTGAATAAAAATCTTTAAAGATTTTTATTTTTAATTAAAAAAAAACAAAAGTCTCGAAAGACTTTTATTTGTGAGGAAAAAAAATAAAAGTCTCAAATAACTATTATTTTTGATTTGAAAAAATAAAAGTCTTTAAAGACTTTTATAGTTTAAATTTTTTTATAAAAGTCTTTTTGGAATATCTTCATTAATATTAAAGATAAGCATTTCATATTTTCAACATAAATATTTTGGGTTATCATCTACCTGCGCAAAAAAAAATCGGTCTGATCAGATAATAAACACTCAAGGAATTCCATAAAAATATATATGTTCCTAACAAATTATTATTAAAAATGATATTGAAAAAAAAAAAATAATTCGTATATCATTTGAACTCACGTTTTCAAATTCTCTAGAAATATGTCTTCCACCTGCACCATCACTCCTACCTTAAACATCAAATGGCAATTGCATCATAAGCTAAAATTCGATGTAAATTTTTATACCCGTTACTTATAAAAATAAGTAAAAGGGGATATTGTATTCGTTGCAATATATGTAACAGGGAGAAGGAAGCATCTCCGACCCTATAAAGTATATATATTCTTGATCAGCATCAACAGCCGAGTCGATATAGCCATGTCCGTCTGTCCGTCCGTGTGAGCGCCTAGATCTCAGAGACTATAAGGGCTAGAGCAACCAAATTTGGAACACAGATTTCTATAAACCCCACGCAGATCAATTTTGCCACGCCCCTTTCCGCCTTCGCAAATTGCAAAAAACCACCACACGCACAGTTTTCAAGATATTAAAAATTTTTTACTTATTATCGTTAACTACTATTATTACCTATCATCCTACTAAATCGTAACAAGAGCGGACAAATAGAAAGGTGGTAATGGCTAATTACAGTTTTTAAAAAATATAAGTGCCTAAAAGCATGCAATAAAAAATATTTAAAAATTAATTAAAATAAGTAACGGGTATTCTATAGTCGGGCGCTTGACTATAGCCTTTCCCACTAGTTTTTAAATTGGACTTTATCACCTATGTTAAATGGACGTAAATTTCTTGAGTGCATGTTATAGTAATATTTTTGTGTGGTCTTTTTGGCAAAGATTTTGTTTATTACCGTCTGTTCATCAATCTCATTGCGATACAGTTCGGATTTTTTAATTGGCATTTTTGTTTTACACATTCTACCAAGGAACAATTCACATGGGGCAAGATTCAAACTTAGTACTGGGGTGGCATTATACTCAAGGCTTCTATACTGATAGTCTTTGATATCATCGCTTTAAGATGTTCTTTGCAATCGCTACTCCCTTTTCAGCCAATCCATTACTCTGAGGGTATCTTGGACTTGAAAATTGCAATATTATATTGAACTCATTTGCGAAACTTTTAAACATAAACGAATTGAAAGGGTTGTTATCACATTTTAATTTTGATGGATAACCATAGCTATCAAAAGTTTTTCTTAACTCTCCTATGACACATTCTACTGACTTCCCTTTAAGCTGATTCACAAATAAGAAGTTAGAGTACGCATCAAAAATTGAAATAAAATTTCTTCCCCCATATTCAAATATGTCCATTCCTGCCATGTGAAAAGGGTATTCTGGCCTCTCATCTTCTAACAATGGCTCTTTTTGATTGTTTCTGCGAAATTTTTCACATATTTCGCAAGAATACACTAGTTCCTTGATCTGTGAATTCATATTTGGCCAGTAATAAAGATTTCGCGCGCGTGCCAGCGTTTTTTCGATACCCAAGTGGGACTCATGAATCTGTTTAAGAATTTGTCATTGCAACTTAGATGGGATTACTAATCTGCATGATCGGAAAAGAAGACCCTCTTCAAAATGTAGCTCTGCTTTGATTTTATAAAACTCCTGACAGAATCTGTCCAGTTTGTGAAAAGATGGCCATCCCTTTTCGACAAAACTACAGATTCTTGCGTAATTTTCATCCTTTTCTAAGTCCTTAAGATAGAAATCATAGTTGTCTTCTGATAAGCAGGCTGCTTTTGTTACAATATGAATTACGTTAGCCAATTCCGAAATTTCGCCTTCTTCGGGTAATTGAGCTCGTGACAGGCAGTCTGCTACAAGCATGTCCCTACCTGGCGTATATTTCACAGTCATTTTTGAATATTTCAGTAGATATAAAAGCATTCTTTGTAATCGCATGGTTACAGAGTCATTGGCCGTGTTCACCAGAACAAATCGACAACAGAATATCGATGAAATTTTAATGATTATTCTGGTGAACGGCAGTGATTAGCAATCATAATTTAAAATTTTGTGATTATGATGACTGAAAATTTCATCACCAAAATAGTACGCTGAAGTTCTCTGATTGTGATGCTTTTTTATCGATAAACCAAACGTCAACAAAAACAAAATTGCAACTGTCAGCTTAAACCGAAATTAACAAAATGAATACGGAGGAAACTATAATTTTTTAATAACTGAATTGGCGGATACCGGGAACTCCAACAATATTTTGGAAGCCGTGGTAAAAATTATGGATGAGGATAGCTTGGAAAGGATACTTCTCAAAAAGAAAAGCCGCGAGTACGCTCCCAGTTATATTATGAAGACACAGTGCAGGATTATAGTCTGGACGAATTCAGCGTATCCATTAAGTGTTTATTTACTAACACCTTACAGGGACAATGGACATCTTAACGCATCCCAAATAAGGTTTAATGTCAGATTTTCAGCAATAAGAGCAGTTATTGAACGGACATTTGGTCATCTTAAGGGAAGATTTCGTCGTCTTAAGTACCTCGATATAAAATATCCTACTTTTGGGAACTTCATTATAATAGCATGTTGCATGTTGCATAATTACATTCAGCTGGACACTGAATTTGAGGATGAAGACTGGATGGAAAACGAAGACATAGATATTGAGGAAGTGTCATATTCGGAGATCTTAGGTACTTCAGAAAGAACTGCTTCAGAAGCTTCAAGAAAACGAGATCTAATTAAAAATAAAATAATATAAGCTAAAACAGTTTCGTTTATAAAATAATTTTTTTATTCAAATTAATTTGGTTGGCTGGACTGGGCTGATATTTTTTCTACAAGTTTTTCCAGCAAGTTGTTTCGAGCCAACTGAATAGTGTTATTTTCTTCCATTGCAACTCTCAGCTTTCGGAGCTCTTCGGTGCGAGTAGCATCGGCTTCAATTATCTTTTTTTTTGTGGTAATATGAACTTTTTGCCTCGTCTGCCATCCGCTTGCGCCTCCCTGAGTTAGTGCTTTGTGCTTGCTCTTCAAAGCTCTTTTCGTTCGAGAAGTCTTCGGCATTAAGCTGTAGAGAAGTTGCATTTATAATAATCATGAAAAAAAATTATAATTATTTCATACCTCTATCTCGAAGTTCTCGTCATAAAACATTGGTAATGTACTTTTCTCCTCTGTTACCAATGTGGCCAACGTGCGGCACCCCGACACTGCTAGGTCGCCACCGAATATATTTTCCATGTCGTCAAAAAATTCCCAACTTGTCCTTCTATCGCCGGTACTCTTGTTTTTTTTACAAATTGTAATGTAGGACGCCTTTAAATTGCAAATTTTTCGGTCAAGTTGCTGCTCATCTAGACCTTTGACTCCACGTTCTTCCATTTCGTTCAAAATCTCCCGCCATACTAATTTTTTTTTTTTTTTGGATCACGGAAGCTTGACTTTCTCTCGCCATATAGGGCCAAAAGTAATTTGATTTTGGCGGAGTTCCATTTTTTCTCATCCACTGCAGAATAATAGATAATGTATTTATTTAAGTAATTTTATTTGCTAAAACTTACGTTGATTTTCCATTTCGTTCGTTCACCAATACAAATGAATTTGACAGACACATCGATAGTTTTAACTAAGAAAACCGATAACTTTCAAGATTTCGAGGCCTCACTTTAATTTCAACGGCGTTGCCTTAAATTTCATCAAAGCGTTCACCAGAAGCCCATCAAAAATTTTTTGATTTGTGATACATGATTACTGATTGATTAGTTCTGGTGAACACGGCCAATGTCTCTTTGTAATAAAACTATTAACGGTTTATGATCACTTTCAACTACAAATTCTCGACCATAAACATAATAGTGAAACCTTTCGCATGCGAATACAATTGCTAACAGCTCTTTTTCGATTTGAGCCCACTTTTGCTCACTTTTTGTCAGTGTACGTGAAGCAAAACTAATTGGATGTCCGTTTTGCAGAATTACACATCCAAGTCCATCTTTGGAAGCATCAGTTTGAATTACGACAGGCTTTGTACTGTCATAGACTGCTAGAATTGGATTACTCAATATGCTTTTGCGTAAATCATCAAGCTCGTCTTGATGTTCCTTATTCCACTCAAACTTGGTATCAATTCTAGTAAGATTTCTAAGTTTTGCGGTTCTTGAAGACAGGTCTGGAATAAATTTTGCTAAATATTTAAATAAATCAAGGATGCGCAATACACCTTTTTTGTCTTCTGGAATTTTAATATTACGAATTGCTTCAAGATGCTTCCTTTGTGGTTTGATTTGCCCATCTGACAGAATACGACCCATAAACTCAACTTGTTGCTTTCAATATTGAACTTTGTCAGGGTTAAATCGTACCCCATTGCACATTGCGCGATCTAGTACCTTCTGCAATGTTTCATCGTGTTCTTCAAAAGTGTCTCCTAATATTCCAATATCGTCAAAGTATATGATTACTTTTGGTATGTCCCCAAAAATCTATATCATATTGCGCTGAAACATTTCGGGGGCACTATTAACTCCAAATGGAACACGATTGAATTTGTACCGGCCGAAAGGAGTCATAAACGTCGTCAAATCAGAGCTTGCTTCTTCCAGTTCCATTTTCCAGAATCCGTGAGACAAATCTAAGATTGTAAAAACTTTTTTACGGGATAGCTGTACCATGAAATCATCTATGGTCGGGATTAGATAATGTTCTCGTTTAATTGCGTTATTCAAAGGCTTGGGGTCTAGGCAAAGTCTCAGTTTTCCGTTCGGTTTTTCCACGATTTGTAGATTGTTCACCCAACTGGTAGGATATGTTACTGGAGAAATGATTTCATCTTTAACCATAGCCTTCAACTCCTGCTCGCCACTATACTTAGTTATTAGTACATAATTAAACCTTCTTTTTGAAAAGAAAGATTCCACATAAGATTAATTAATGCCCGAGAGCTCGATCAGAGACTAGCATAAGATTAAAAATGAATTGTACTTCTATTTATTAAGTCAAACATCCAAATTATTATAATAAATAAAAAAAAAAAAAAAAAAAAAAACGATGGCTTGCTGGGTACGGAACTCACGCCAACAACTGGCATTCAAGTCCATACTGCCACAAATTTCGTTATAGGGTATCGGCGACACAATGCCTTTCTTAATAGCCGAGTGAAATTCCGTTCTAAGATAGACACAAAAATCCCTAAACTTTTCGAGCTGAGAGCCACGAAATTCTCGCTGCTGTGATGCTCCACAAAAATTGCGTGCATTGCGTTTCCGCGTTTCAACCATAAAAATTGTGTACTAAAAACTTCTGGGTAAAAGCAGGGACTGAAAATAACTGTTATTGATCAAAACTTCAATTAAAAAATTCACATAGAAGGACTAATGCGATTTTGGTTTAGAATACATCAAACTGTTTGTAAAAACCAATAAACTTGTATTTGTGACTTAAAGAAATAAAAATTACAAATTATTATTATTATTGATTTTTATTTTATAAATTAAAAATAATAATTAAATTTGATTTTTTATTAAATAAGTTGTTAATAATAATTAACAACCATTTTTATGTTTTCAGTTTTTTATAAGAGTTATTCACAACTTTTTTGAATAAAAATCTTTAAAGATTTTTATTTTTAATTAAAAAAAACAAAAGTCTCGAAAGACTTTTATTTGTGAGGAAAAAAATAAAAGTCTCAAATAACTATTATTTTTGATTTGAAATCATAAAAGTCTTTAAAGACTTTTATAGTTTAAATTTTTTTATAAAAGTCTTTTTGAAATATCTTTATTAATATTAAAGATAAGCATTTCATATTTTCAACATATATTTTGGGTTATCATCTACCTGCGCAAAAAAAAAATCGGTCTGATCAGATAATAAACACTCAAGGAATTCCATAAAAATATATATGTTCCTAACAAATTATTATTAAAAATGATATTGAAAAAAAAAAAATAGTTCGTATATCATTTGAACTCACGTTTTCAAATTCTCTAGAAATATGTCTTCCACCTGCACCATCACTCCTACCTTAAACATCAAATGGCAATTGCATCATAAGCTAAAATTCGATGTAAATTTTTATACCCGTTACTTATAAAAATAAGTAAAAGGGGATATTGTATTCGTTGCAATGTATGTAACAGGGAGAAGGAAGCATCTCCGACCCTATAAAGTATATATATTCTTGATCAGCATCAACAGCCGAGTCGATATAGCCATGTCCGTCTGTCCGTCCGTGTGAGCGCCTAGATCTCAGAGACTATAAGAGCTAGAGCAACCAAATTTGGAACACAGATTTCTATAAACCCCACGCAGATCAAGTTTGTTTCAACGCGCCCCTTTCCGCCTTCGCAAATTGCAAAAAACCACCACACGCACAGTTTTCAAGATATTAAAATTTTTTTACTTATTATCGTTAACTACTATTATTACCTATCATCCTACTAAATCGTAACAAGAGCGGACAAATAGAAAGGTGGTAATGGCTAATTACAGTTTTTAAAAAATATAAGTGCCTAAAAGCATGCAATAAAAAATATTTAAAAATTAATTAAAATAAGTAACGGGTATTCTATAGTCGGGCGCTCGACTATAGCCTTTCCCACTAGTTTTTAAATTGGACTTTATCACCTATGTTAAATGGACGTAAATTTCTTGAGTGCATGTTATAGTAATATTTTTGTGTGGTCTTTTTGTCAAAGATTTTGTTTATTACCGTCTGTTCATCAATCTCTTTGCGATACAGTTCGGATTTTTTAATTGGCATTTTTGTTTTACACATTCTACCAAGGAACAATTCACATGGGGCAAGATTCAAACTTACTACTGGGGTGGCATTATACTCAAGGCTTCTATACTGATAGTCTTTGATATCAGAACATCGCTTTAAGATGTTCTTTGCAATCGCTACTCCCTTTTCAGCCAATCCATTATTTTGAGGGTATCTTGGACTTGAAAATTGCAATATTATATTGAACTCATTTGCGAAACTTTTAAACATAAACGAATTGAAAGGGTTGTTATCACATTTTAATTTTGATGGATAACCATAGCTATCAAAAGTTTTTCTTAACTCTCCTATGACACATTCTACTGACTTCCCTTAAAGCTGATTCACAAATAAGAAGTTAGAGTACGCATCAAAAATTGAAATAAAATTTCTTCCCCCATATTCAAATATGTCCATTCCTGCCAAAAAGGGTATTCTGGCCTCTCATCTTCTAACAATGGCTCTTTTTGATTGTTTCTGCGAAATTTTTCACATATTTTGCAAGAATACACTAGTTCCTTGATCTGTGAATTCATATTTGGCCAGTAATAAAGATTTCGCGCGCGTGCCAGCGTTTTTTCGATACCCAAGTGGGACTCATGAATCTGTTTAAGAATTTGTGATTGCAACTTAGATGGGATTACTAATCTGCATGATCGGAAAAGAAGACCCTCTTCAAAATGTAGCTCTGCTTTGATTTTATAAAACTCCTGACAGAATCTGTTCAGTTTGTGAAAAGATGGCCATCCCTTTTCGACAAAACTACAGATTCTTGCGTAATTTTCATCCTTTTCTAAGACCTTAAGATAAAATCATAGTTGTCTTCTGATAAGCAGGCTGCTTTTGTTACAATATGAATTACGTTAGCCAATTCCGAAATTTCGCCTTCTTCGGGTAATTGAGCTCGTGACAGGCAGTCTGCTACAAGCATGTCCCTACCTGGCGTATATTTTACAGTCATTTTTGAATATTTCAGTAGATATAAAAGCATTCTTTGTAATCGCATGGTTACAGAGTCAATGTCTCTTTGTAATAAAACTATTAACGGTTTATGATCACTTTCAACTACAAATTCTCGACCATAAACATAATAGTGAAACCTTTCGCATGCGAATACAATTGCTAACAGCTCTTTTTCGATTTGAGCCCACTTTTGCTCACTTTTTGTCAGTGTACGTGAAGCAAAACTAATTGGATGTCCGTTTTGCAGAATTACACATCCAAGTCCATCTTTGGAAGCATTAGTTTGAATTACGGCAGGCTTTGTACTGTCATAGACTGCTAGAATTGGATTACTCGATATGCTTTTGAGTAAATCATCAAGCTCGTCTTGATGTTCCTTATTCCACTCAAACTTGGTATCAATTCTAGTAAGATTTCTAAGTTTTGCGGTTCTTGAAGACAGGTCTGGAATAAATTTTGCTAAATATTTGAATAAACCAAGTATGCGCAATACACCTTTTTTGTCTTCTGGAATTTTAATATTACGAATTGCTTCAAGATGCTTCCTTTGTGGTTTGATTTGCCCATCTGACAGAATACGACCCATAAACTCGACTTGTTGCTTTCTATATTGAACTTTGTCAGGGTTAAATCGTACCCCATTGCACATTGCGCGGTCTAGTACCTTCTGCAATGTATCCTCGTGTTCTTCAAAAGTGTCTCCTAATATTCCAATATCGTCAAAGTATATGATTACATTTGGTATGTCCCCAAAAATCTGTATCATATTGCGCTGAAACATTTCGGGGGCACTATTAATTCCAAATGGAACACGATTGAATTTGTACCGGCCGAAAGGAGTCATAAACGTCGTCAAATCAGAGCTTGCTTCTTCCAGTTCCATTTGCCAGAATCCGTGAGACAAATCTAAGATTGTAAAAACTTTTTTACGGGATAGCTGTACCATGAAATCATCTATGGTCGGGATTAGATAATGTTCTCGTTTAATTGCGTTATTCAAAGGCTTGGGGTCTAGGCAAAGTCTCAGTTTTCCGTTCGGTTTTTCCACGATTTGTAGATTGTTCACCCAACTGGTAGGATATGTTACTGGCGAAATGATTTCATCTTTAACCATAGCCTTCAACTCCTGCTCGCCACTATACTTAGTTATTAGTACATAATTAAACCTTCTTTTTGAAAAGAAAGATTCCACATAAGATTAATTAATGCCCGAGAAGTCGATCAGAGACTAGCATAAGATTAACTAGTCGACGGTGCTACAGTCGAGCATACTCGACTGTCGGAGACCACGTACTTACTATGCAAAAGCAAACCCTGCTAAAAATAATATAAGTCGCTACAAGTATTTAATATATTTTAACCAAAAATAAAACAAAATAACACAAATATCGAATTGATGTAAACATACATTTATAAAAATGTAATTAAAATTTTCATTAATCATAAATCAAAAAAAAAACATCTGTCCAACGTGAGATTCGAGCCGCGGACCAATGTTCTAAAAAGTCTGCTAATAAGAAATAATTTTTAAAAAATTTGTTTGTGGTGGGAATTGAACCCGCGACTCCCGATCATTGCAAAATTGACGGGAATTTAGCACCATAGGCCACCAAAGCCCATGGGAGGACGTGGCCAAAATACAAATATGTTAAGACTTCAGCGACTTTATATTTCGCAGTTAGGAACTCTGCCAACACCCTTTTAAAATTGAATAGCATTTAAAAAAAAGTATGCCGATCATATACTAACAAATTAATTGAACATAAAATATATTAACAAAAAAAAAAATTTGTCTGTCCTAGAGTTCGAACCCGAGACCCGAACTCAGAAATCCGACGCTCTGCACATCGCGCCACTGCCTGCCTTGGAAATCGATGGCTTTACGATAGATTTCATTCTTACTAGAGTGTAAGCCAGATGCAATTGTTATCTAGTTGTGATTGTTGTTGTTGTTATTGTTGCTGATAAGACAAGGCAAATAAAGGAGATTTTAATTGCTTGATATCTTGGCTGTTTATTATCCGATCGCGATGAAATTTTCAGCAAATGTGAATAATAATGGTTTCTTCGTCTATGCCTTATTAGGAATGTCTATCTTTTAAATTGTCGCTATAATTAAGATATATCTAATTTGTGGGCGTTTAAGGGGGCGTGGCCAAAAT
This sequence comes from Drosophila quinaria, assembly GCA_035047525.1. NCBI lineage: Eukaryota > Metazoa > Arthropoda > Insecta > Diptera > Drosophilidae > Drosophila > Drosophila quinaria. The sequence continues at coordinate 248,778 of JAWNPO010000026.1, forward strand.
CTAAAACAAACTCGATCTGCGTGCAATAAAGACGAACCTAAATACCAAGTTTGGTATCTCTAGCTCTTATAGTCTCTGAGATCTAGGCGTCAATACAGACGGACAGACGGACAGACGGACATGGCTATATCGACTCGGCTATTGATGCTGATCAAGAATATATATACTTTATGGGGTCGGCCACGCCTCCTTCTGCCTGTTACGCACATTTTTTTTGTGACAAAGTTAATAGACCACTGTACTTTTTTAAAGTACGTGGTCTAAAAAAAAAATTTGTCTGTCCTAGAGTTCGAACCCGAGACCCGAACTCAGAGTTCCGACGCTCTGCACATCGCGCCACTGCCTGCCTTCGTAAGCGATGGTCTTACGATAGATTTCATTCTTACTAGAGTGTAAGCCAGATGCAATTGTTATCTAGTTGTGATTGTTGTTGTTGTTATTGTTGCTGATAAGACAAAGCAAATAAAGGAGATTTTAATTGCTTGATATCTTGGCTGTTTATTATCTGATCGCGATGAAATTTTCAGCAAATCTGGATAATAATGTTATCTTCGTCTATGCCTAATTAGAAATGTCTATCTTTAAAATTGTCCGAATAATTAAGATATTTCTAATTTATGGGCGTTTAAGGGGGCGTGGCCAAAATCGAAAACAAACTCGATCTGCGTGCAATAAAGACAAACCTACATACCAAGTTTGGTATCTCTAGCTCTTATAGTCCCTGAGATCTAGGCGTCAATACAGACGGACAGACGGACGGACGGACAGACGGACGGACGGACAGACGGACATGGCTATATCGACTCGGCTATTGATGCTTATCAAGAATATATATACTTTATGGGGTCGGCCACGCCTCCTTCTGCCTGTTACGCACATTTTTTTTGTGACAAAGTTAATAGACCACTGTACTTTTTTAAAGTACGTGGTCTAAAAATGAATTGTACTTCTATTTATTAAGTCAAACATCCAAATTATGGATGATTGGTGCAAAGAGGATCGTAATGCACACGAAATGGCTGAAATATTTTTATCCCAATCTGTTTGGTCTGCCTTTAGATAAGCACGAACTGCAGCGAGAAGCGAACGATTCACACGTTCTGCCGCATTGCTTTGTGGCGAATACAACGCTGTATAGACATGTCTTATGCCTAGCTCAGTAAGGAACGCGTTAAAATCATTAGCTCGAAACTGTTGGCCATTATCACTCACTAGAGTCTCGGGCACTCCAAAGCAGTGAAACACCTGTTTTAACAAAAAGTCTTGTATTGCAGATGAGGTAAATTTCTTGAGTGGATGGAGCCAATGAAATTTACTGAAATGATCTAAGACTATCAATAGTCCAACATTTCCGTTTTTACTTCTTGGATAAGGCCCTAATATATCAACATAGAGCCTCTGAAAAGGTCTACATGTGGGGGATTGTAATCCCATGGGAGGTCGAAGGACATGGTTCGGCGCTTTTGTTTCTTTACATGTGTCGCAGTTACGAATGTAATTACGTACATCATTTGCCAATCCAGGCCAGTAAAGATTTCTGCGCAGCTTTTCAATTGTCTTTTGCATCCCACAGTGCGATGAAACCACACTATCGTGAGCTTGCTTGAGAACGTCTGCTCTAAGTCTGGTGGGAACCCATAATTTCCACAAGCTCTTATCCTGAGCTTCAATACCTGTAGCATGTTCGGTTTTTATGTATATAAATTGATCAGCTATTTTGATATCGGGAAATTTGGATTGTTGAAGAACAAATTTATCTTTTAATTCCTTATAGTCAGAGTCAAAGAAAGCAGTGGATTCCAAGTCAATGGTTGGACCAATTTCCAGCTCTGCCACTTCATCATCACTTATTCTCGACAAGGCGTCGGGCACAATGTGATCTTTTCCTTTCCTGTGCGAAATTGTGAATTTGTAAGGCTGCAAACGGAAAATCCATCGAGCAAGTCTTCCGGCTGCGTTTTGTTGACGCATTAACCATAAGAGACTCGAGTGGTCAGTTACAACCTCGAATTCTTGTAACTCTAAATAACACCTAAACTTTTCAATGGCCAAGATGACTGCCAGGCACTCTCGCTCTGTCACACTGTAATTTCGTTGAGCACGACTCAACTTTTTAGACATATACGCGATTGGCAGTTCATCCTTCTCAGGCGATAACTGAACTAGAATGGCACCAATTCCAAAATTACTGGCGTCGCAGTGAAGGTAAAATTTCTTCTGAAAGTCAGGGTTCTGTAAAACCGGTGCAGAGGTGAGAATGGCTTTTAATTTTTCCATCGCCTCTTGTGCTTCTGCTGGCCAAACAAACTTCTTCTTATTGGATAACACATCCGTTATTGGACATGTCAAGTCTGCATAATTGTGGATAAAACGTCTATACCAACCACATATTCCAAGGAATCCACGAACCTGCTTGAGATTCTTAGGTGGTGGCCAGTTCTTGATACAATCGATTTTTGCGGGATCTGTGCAGATACCACCGCTACCAATAACGTAACCTAAATAGTTGACGCTATTTACACAAAAATGGCTTTTGTCAATATTTAAAGTTAAATTTGCTTTACGGAATTGTTCTGCGAGACGAACCAAAACGGATAAATGTTCGGAAAAATTTTCGGAAACAATACAAACATCGTCTAAATAACCAAACACACAATGACGAAGATCTGGGGGAATCAGATCGTCCATGAGTCGACACATTGTAGCAGGAGCATTGCAGAGTCCAAAAGGCATAACCTTAAATTGGTACAATGGTCTGCCCGGGATAGTGAACGCCGTCAATGGTCTCGATTCTTTCGTCAACTCGATTTGCCAATAGGCATCTTTAAGATCGAGCTTGGAAATAATATTAGCTTTTGGCATACGCGCAAAGATTCCCTCAATGCTTGGAAGCGGAAATGCGTCTTTCTTGGTAGCATCATTAAGTTTGCGTGCATCTTAACAGAGACGGATTTTGTTGGGTTTCATAACAAGTCGCTTAGGTGAGCTCCAGGCACTGACAGAAGGCTCTATAACCTCAAGTTCCAACATCCGGTCAATTTCTTTGTAAAGAAGAATTTCAACTGCTGGGCTGACAGGGTAAAAACGTTGTTTTACGGGTCTTGAATCACCAATATCGATGTGGTGTTGAATTAACGAAGTGCGACCTAATCTTTCTCGGCAGTTTGGAAAGAGATTTTTCACCACCTCCAACTGCTGTAATTGGACACTTGACAACGGATATAAATTTGTGTCAGCTACTTCACTAGTACAAAGACGTTTCTCAGACTCAGTAGATGTGGATTCGATAGCACTAATTACATGAGGAGCTAACGAAAATATTTTCCAAAAATCTACACCTAATATGAGCCTTTGTTTTATCGCAGGGATTATGTACAACTGTATTGGTTTAGTCATGTCTTTATAATTCATCGCTACCGTGATAACGCCGATAACCTCGTGAGAATTTCCATCAGCTGATTTCACGTGCGATTTAAGGGGCTTAAATTCAGGTAAAGCAGAAAATTGTTCCAACGCTTATGAGGAACCAACACAACTTACGTTTGCGCCGGTGTCTAAAAGACCGTGCTCTGTAAATTGTAAAAATGATACTTCTGCATAACAACGCGAGTCATTTCGATTATTGAATATAGCAGAAACTAATAGTTTGCCATAATGCTTTATGCGCTTAAAATAATTTTTACATCGAACTGTATTTCTAGATTTTAAAGGACTAATTTCATTAAAAATTCTATGTCTAACTTCTAAATAATTTCTAAGTCGCTCATGATAGGGGCGACGATGCAAAAAGTCATCCGGAGTATTCTGTTCACCCTGTAATCTTTTCAAAATTGTTACAGGCGGAGAGGATTCTACGGAAAGACTGGGGACTATGTCAGTGGCAATCAATCGGTCGGGGGCATCCTGTTGTTGGTGGACGCTCCCTTCTGACGGTTTTCCTATATACGCTGAATACATTTCTTGCATTGTGGCTTATACACATTAAGTGCACCACAACCATAGCAAAATATTCGACGCTGAGCAAGACAGTTTTCCCATACATGTCCCTGCACATCGCAATTCCAACAGGTGGCATTTGAATGGCGAATTGCAGCGATCTCTTGTTCTGAATTAATATCTACACTTAAGTCATCTTCTGTATCTACTTCTTCCACTGCGTATACTTGACGTCGCTGTAGAGGCTGTTTCGGCTTGGGAACACCTCCAGCACAACTGCTTATCTCAGTGACTAAGTTCTCGTGCATCTGTACTAACTTTCGCAACTGTCCTACAGAATGCACAGGTTGATATAGTAGCTTGTGACGTGCTTCTGGAAGCAGATTGTTTTTAAGAATTTCAATCAGTTCTTCCTCTTCAATTCGGACAGACGACTTATCAATTAGAGAAACCACGCTCTCATAGAAATTGGCAAAACTTTCACCATGTTTTTGCTTACGGGAACGTATTTCCTCTTTGCTGGCAAACTCTGATTTATAATCTCTATATTGTTGACGTAAGGCAAGACAAAACTCAGACCAGATAATGCGATCCACTTTCTTGTGGTAACGCCAATACCAATCCCGCGCTCTTCCTACAAATAGGATATGCATATGCTTGCACAAGGCGCTTAAATCTCCATCTAAAGTTTCATCGGTTAGCACTTTTACCCGATACTTGAATTCATCTACACTCAAACCTTCAGCAGAGCCATCGAACTGTATGTTCCATTTCTGCATTATCTGGGCAACTTTACTAGGAGGCAACGATGTGCGACTTGCTGATGAAGTCTGGGCTGATGGTGATTGCTGAACGTGAGCAGCATGATTAGGGCTCACGGCTAGTGAAGTCATTAATCGTGTCACCGTTTGCTCTATCATATTCTGTATCACCGAATAATCAATAGACACAGGCTCTTCTCGGCGCGTGTTGACTGAACGATAGGGACGTCCCCTTCTTCTTGGATTTCCTCCACGGAACGAAGAACGGTCAGGTGGATTAGTACCATTAGTACCATTGCTTGCATCTAACTCTGGCAACGGATCATCACTCACTTCCAAATGGCGAGGATCTGCAGAAACTCCTTGAGTTGCGACTTCCTGCATAGTTCTAGCTAAGTTTCGAGTGACCATACGATTACTAGGACCTGCACCTGTTGGATCTGCTGGCTTTGGACGAGGAGAACAGTTTCCTATAACAACTTTTAGATCTTGTAAATGTACCGGAGTGGCACAATCTGGACAAGTATTGTTGGTTTGTAACCAACCCTCAAGACAATTTTTACGAAAAATGTGTTTGCAAGTTGCAATTGCAACTGATCATGTAACATGATTCAGTATCTGTCATAATCTGTTTACAGATATTGCAATTCTTTGCGGGAGCATCAGAAGATGCTGGCGTGAGCTGGGGACTATGTGTAAGAGTCATAATAATTCCAACTAAAATTTTAATAGGGGGCAAACATAATGATTCGAGTGAATAGAAATTAATGTACAAAAACAGCTTTTGATAACGAAATAGAATGATATTTTAATACTGGGCTATTGCACTTAACATCAGATAGATTGATAGTGGTTGTGTATAAATTTTCCAAAGGATTTTCCTTTCAGAAAAATGCACCAGGAATATTTTTAAAACTTTACCAAATCTTCCAATTTTATCCTTTAACGGATATGAAAACCAAATTATCACTTCAAATAATATTAGCGAGCTCACAAAACAGCTGATGTATCCTCATTCGGCAGAGTATTCAATCTCAGCTAAATACACAAGATTCCAGAAAAAAGGTACTACAGTCCTTTGCAGACTTACTGAATAAAATTGAAAAAAAACGAAAATGGTAATCGAAGACAAACGAGCTTTGGTTGCAAGCGCTGCAATAGCTATAGTGTCGAAGGCTACGATAGATCATTTACTTTTCACAAATGGTTGTATATTGTCATTAACCATATATGTCGGCAATGCATTCGATCTCAGCCAAATGCTAAAGTTTCAATACCTATACGCTCAATACAACTGTCTACCATTCACCTACTAGTATAGAGTAATCATAATACCAGTATCACTGTAAAGCAAAATCTCTCAGCTACTCACAAATCCGGGATGTGTGGCTACTAACTAAATATCGACAACATATACTAATATATCCGCACAATATAAATGTTAGCATGCCCCACGTTTCTGGGCGCCAAAACTTATGTAGTGTATCAGTTGGGCATCGCATTTAAAAAAAAGAAAAACACGAAAGCCTTTCCATGAACCATGTTTCACAGCGGAGTTCGGGACCCTTTTATACCCTAGCTCTTTCGGGATGGGGTGGGGTTGCTGTGTCCGACGGCTCTGACTACATAAACTTAATTATTGTAGAGTCCCTCCTGAACCTAAACTGAAAAGAAACAAACCTTTCAAGCGAACTACTCATATAAATCAAAAGCCAATGTAGAATGAGTTTTCTTGTTCGCATAAACAAAAGTCAATTGAATTCAAACTATTTTGTCGCTGTTGAAATTTGCGGGATCTAAGATGAAAGTCGATCCTCGCGGTCTGTTCCCACCCACCATGAGCCTCTGGAGCGAATAATTAGAGACTCCCAAAAAAAAAATCTAACACATCAAATTCCTATGCAGCCCCCATAAGAAATAAAAACTTAAGCAATCATTTCAATTTCCATTTGTTACTTAAATTATTTATTGACAAACATTTCGAGTAATTCTTTTTATTATAACTTTAACTAATTGTTACATTTTAATAGTTACTTAAACGAGTGAATAAGAGCGTGATACATTGTTTGTCTTGTTCGTTTTAGTACAGTGCGTGTATGTGGGTTTCGGACAGTGTGCAATATTTATCTATTCCTAATTTTTTTTTTTCAGATCTAGGTATATAACTTTATAATAGTTTATCAAATATATGCCTTTATTTCCAACAAAAAAAATATTTTCAAACAGTTTGAGTTACTTCATTATAGTTTTTCTTTGTTTCGTAATTTTTTTTTTCTAAATATAATTCTCTTGCACCGATTTTTTTCTTCCTTTTAGCTTTCTCCTTAATTTGTATTTTATTTCTTCTAATATTTATTTATCAGGTGGACGAATACTTTTAGTTAATATTATGTCAGTAAATTAACCGTTTTATGCTGTTGTGACGTCTTTTATGTGTATGATTGCACGTGCTCAGCTGTTTGTTAACTGTGTACAGTTAAAGCTCTTGGTTTTAGATTTTTTTTTTCTTAGATTATAAAATTGCATATAGGATAAAAGAAAGTCGATTGCTAAATACTCTTACCGCCAGCACACACTTACATATAGGTGTTACCCATATGAAAGTATATACTCCACTAACGCAGCAGAAATTCAGCCATTTACACAAGAAGAAAATAATAGTTAATAAAAGGTGTGGACTTACGTACAATTTAATTCGATGCGGTGAAAGGCCTTCCAACGATGGATTTTAAATTGTTACCCGTTTAAGGGTATTTTAATTCGTATAGTTGTAATTTGTGTTTGTTTTCACTTGCTTTAATTATTTTTTTTTTCTTTGTTTCTGCACTTCGATTTATTATTTTTTTTTCACCTCTTCCCCTTCTTGAGCACTTTGACTTAATTCTTTACTCACATATGCAACTTTAACAGCTTTAACTTTTTTTTTGTAACAGGCGACTTTTTAAATATGTTTTTTTCTTTTACTGACTGAGGCGATCACACACATAAAAGAATTTTTTTTTCTTTTCCACAGTTTTCTTTTCGTTTTGTAGGCAAAAAAAATTGGCAAGGCAAAAAAAATTGTCTTATTTAATCAACTAACTGCATTGGCTAATATATATACGTAGATATATATGCTTATAAGAAAATTATATTCTCTTGACCAACTCCTATACCACACACACTTCACTGGTTAATAATTTTTCTTGCAGATCTTGGGGGTTTAGATGAGATGTTGTTGTCGAAAGAATTTTGATGAGTAAGTAACCCTCGTTGGGTCCTTCCAGCCAGATGACGAAGTGAATCCAATTGTCAGCTTTAGTGGCCACGCTAATCGAATTTGTATGATAACGCAAAAAATGGAGCACTATAGTATAATTGAAGTAAAAATTAGTTTTTACGTGAAGCCAAATTTTTAGCAATACGATCATACCTTTGCTGGTGAGAGTACAGAAGAGTACGAAAAAGCCTTTTTAAGTACACCAGTTTGCGGATGCCTCCGGATTTGGTTTTATTTTACCACGTGAGAGTCTGTAATACCGTAGCTGCCAGAACCACTGGTTTTGGCCAAATCCAAACCAGGGATTTAGGGGGCCGTCGGACTTCCTTTTTTTTTCTTCAGAAAAAATAGGGCTCGTGTCAGCTCACACGGAGTATAAAATAGTGGAGCACGCGGTGTCCAGTGGCCAAATTATGCTGCTGGCACTTGACAACTTCAAAGAGGTTTTCGATCGGCAAGAAGAGGACTTATGCTGCGCTGCCGTGGCTTTTATAGGTCAGTAATGAAAAAGCTTTCCGAGTGGAGAGCGTTAAGTCGGGTGCGATTAGCGAAGCTCATTAACCGATTTATATTAATAGAATGTTACAGCATGCAAAAGTATGCTGTACATAAAGACGGCTCTGCATAAGCTTAGTTTAGCATAAAAGCTCTTGTCTTGCACATTAAGTGGACTACAAGCTTGATATATTGGCGGTTACAACGCAGGCGACAAATTTGTCGAAAATGAAGCGCTGTAACTATATAAATTTATACGTATTGCTAACCGACCATTACAAAAAAGCCAACGAATGGGCACATGGGGTAGTTAATAAAAGAGTAAATGAAAGATCATATATTATAAAGGATGATCTCAATAACTTTTATAGAAGAAATAGAAGACTAATGAATAAGAGTGAAAGTATAAATAGTGACAACGAAGACTATCTTTATGAATGTATTCCTGTAAATAATAACAATAAAAAAAATGAATCTAAAGTTGCATCTGAAAGTAAAAATGGAACTGAAAATATTAATCTACGTCAAACTGAGAATGAAACTGAAATTGTTAATTTAAGTCAAACTGAAAATTTTAATTTAAGTCAAACTGAAACTGATAATGTAAATCTTGAAATTGAAATGGATAGTACTATTGTAAATGAAATTGACCCCAATCTTACTGATGAATATGAAACCCCAAACAGTTTCAGCTCAGATGAAGAATCAGAGCCTATATCTAATAATACTAAAGTATCTCGATCTGGTATATCAATAAGACCTCCTAAAAGATATGGATGGGACTAAAATGTATTTATTTATTTATTTAAAAAAGAAAAAAGCGTGTAATAATATCGATATTATACCATTTAAATTGTATTGTAAAGAAGTTGTCAGGTCGCCAATGTAAAGAAGTAGTCCAGTTTGTGTTTCATTGGACAAGACGTCAGTCTTGTCTGTTGGTTATTTATTGAATGAATTCTTAGAGTTAGAGCTGTCCACCATGAAGCAGTGAGCAGCCGTTTTACATACATTTAAGACTTATTATATATAGCAAGAGAGTCAGAGAGAGTCATGCGTGCACATATGTGTACATAGCGACGGTCAAGCGTGAGAACGCTGACTTAGCTATTTGGGCGGTCGTTGATATCAAGTACGGATCATATTTCGTCTGCACTTGAATATGCGCAGCGGGCACTTAGCGTTAAGCGCGCTGCGACAAAGTCGCTGCTATGTTTACGTATGCATTCTGTTGGCATAACAACAAAGTGTTGCAGCCTTATTCATATGTATGTATATATGTATGTACGCATGCAACATCTCCCTCCTTTTAAAAAATAACGTAATTTATGTAGTTATTTTAAGTATTAATGTTAATTATTTTTGTGTGTTTTTTTTTTCTCTTTTTTTTTTAATTTTTTTTTGTTTATATTATTTTAATATAAAAATTTTGTTTATATGTACGTGTAAATGCATATGTTTAAAACTATGTGTATTAAAAAAAATATATATGTATGTGTTAGTAATTTATTTTAATTGTTGTCTCTTTTTATAAAAGAAAAGAATTTTTCTTTCTTTTTTGAGTTTCCTTTTCTTAAATTCCATTTTCCTTTTTATTGTTTTGTATTATTTTGTTCGAACAATTTTCTTTGTTTATATTAAAGTTTTCAATTCAATTATTATAAAGTTCTAATCTATCCTTATGTACTTTTTGTTTTTTTTTTTAGTATTATTATTTTTTTCGTTAATAATTGTAAAGGTTAATAAACCGTTTTTTTCTGTTTGTTTTCATAAAAATTTTCAATCATTGTACCATCATTGTTATGTTATCTATTTTTTTGAATACTTGCATAAGTCAGTTATAATGGAATTTTTGTATTCTGTTCCCATGTCCGTAATGAACGTCTTCATTGGACCGTACTTCAGAATAAAAGATTCAAAGATTCAAAATTGGGTATTAGGAGTTTTTTGAATATTTTGTCGTTTTTGACATCAGGCTTTTTGGAAATTTATTTATGTGAGAATAATATGATAAAAGTGTCTTTTTACTTCATTTTAATGCCTGTACTCCTTGTATTTGTAAATCAAGTTTTGTAGACAAAATTGCTTCTCTTTTTATCTGGGTCACCGGCTGAGTAGCGCTACTCTTTATACTTATATTCATTATATATTTGCCCATTTATTTATAAGATTCTATTGAAATTGCTTCAAAGATTTTTTGCTCGGTGCCTCTTTGAGTTGGCCGATTTTAGGTACACCGGCTTGCCTTTCAAGCCTTTGGAAAAACTGACCTAAGTCGAGAATTCCATTGGAGTACAAATCGCTAACATCAATTCTTGCAATAACTATATTCAATGTTCTTAAACATTTATATTTTGTTACTTGCAAGGTCACTACATTTCGTACTTAATCATTTGAAATGATTTCATGTACGTTGGGCATAGAAGCTTTTAGAGATATTGCCCAAGCAATTCTTCTTATTTATTTATTTCCTGCGCAGGACTTTTGTCTACTTGAATTTATTGTAGTGACTTTATTTCTTTTTCATGTTTGGGTTTTTTAAATTTTGGTATGCATTGGAATGCATTAAAATCATTAGTTTATGAAATATTAACAAATTATAATAAAGAATTATAAAAAGAAAACCTTAAAACAGAGACTATTTAACGCCAACCATGCCATGTAAAATCAAACAGTCTTATCTTAATTGACCATGTAATAAGTGTTTCGCCCTGTTTGCAAATTCAGGGTCATTTTTATATGCTGTTCTTTGTTTGAGGAGCTGTTTGAGGAGCTGCGAATACTACTTTAAATTATGTCAAAGACTGTGTGCTTCAATTGAGCTGAAAAAAAAAATACATTTTGAAATATCCAAAAATATTATCCATACTATATTCAAATAGTTGTCAAATTTTGTGCAACGAGTTCAAACAACTTTGTGCTAATAAGAACTAAACCATAACGTGAAGTGGACATGTAATAATAGATGTAAATAATAGATACAACTGAACGTTGGAAGCGGCACCTTCGCTGCTCCAAAACAAATAAAGAACAAATTAACAAACCAAAGAAGTTGTTCACTTTACATGTAATAAGTGTAATGTAATAAGTGGACAAAGAATATAAAAAGTTATTTACATCTGAAACTTTCGACAGAAACTGCAGCAACTTTCGACAGAAACTGCAGCAACAAGACCTACAAACGTCAGACAAGCAAAAGAAATAAAAAAAAAACAAATATAATATGCAATTGTATTTTCTAATGAAATCTAGTCCAAGAATTCCATCGCATGGTATAGTTTTGATTTATATGTGAATCTAAATTGTTATTTTTTTAATATTGAGACATTTGCTCCTGTATCTATTAATAATGTAAGTGATACATTATTTTTCTGGTTTTGGATTTTAATGATATTACTGAGACTAAGATTTATATTTAGTATTTTTACTGTTGGTTGCTCAAGGGGGCTGGTTGGTTCTCCGAGTTACCTCGAGAATTACCTTTTCCATAATTGTATCGGTTGCCGTTATTGTTGTTATATCTGAAGCCGCCTCTGTTATGAGGTCGGCCCCTGTAATTACCTCTGCCGCGACTTCCGCCACGTTGAGAGTAATTTTGGTAGTACAGGACAGTGTTGGTGTTTCCAGTTGCTTCGGTGCAACTGTCGACAAATTTTGAAATGGCATCATTCATATTGTTGAATGTGCCAGCTTGCATGATGAGTTTTACTCTATCAATAGCGCAATTCTTAGTCATGGCCATATCTGATGTTAAACCATCATTAATATATGCTTTATCAAATGTCGTTTTAAAATTTTGGATTCGCTCAGAAAGTTCTGACCATTCCATAATATTGACAAGCTACTTTGGTTTTCAAAATTATTCTGGGATTTTTTTTTTTTTTATTTATTTAGTTTAATTTGTATCTTATAGCTATTATGATATTGTCAATTACGGTTAATCATTGTTGTTTTGTGCTGTGCAAGTTTAAATTTTGTCCAAATCATTTGCTTGGCTCATGAATCTTTTGTTTAGGCATTTGTTATGCAGTTTATATATTTTATAAAAACAATTTACACACATTATGACAACTATGATTATCAGTAATATATTTGTTAATTCCATGTCTGTGTTGTTTGATTCAACTTTATTTATAACGTTAGCAGTGGAATCCACTGACTTAACGTCTACTAATCCCATTTTGGAGTTCTGTTCAGAATTATGATTTGATTCAATTAGGAAATCTTCGGAAAATTTACTTATTGCATTACTTTTCATAAATAGAAAATTTTTCCTGCCTATGGCTTTAATTTAATTCAAAATTTGTTTTGGTTTCTAATTAAACTGACTGAACTGAAAACTTATTATTTTTTTTTAATTTTTTTTTTTAAATTTAAAATTTATTTGGAATTTAAGATTTGGATTAATTTGTTTGCTACTGGGTAATTTACCCAGTGCCTGAGACGTGTACAAATTTTTTTTTTTTACATATGTCCTACCTAATGGTTCGCATAGCTTTACGGGCTATGCTGCTAATCGGGCGGAAATGGTTCCGCGCGATTTTACAAATATTTTTTTTTTTTTTAAATATCCAATGTATGCATCGTAGTGCAATCAAAAAAATTATGCAACGCAGTGCAAAGATAAAAAAAAAATTATGCGTTCTCTGAAACGCTGTCGGTTCTCTAATCCGTGGTCTGGCTTGATACGCCAGACGGGGCCGGTGCTGGCTGCACAGGCTACTTTTTCTTTGATGGGGGCCCGGTGCCGGTAGCACAGGTGTACTCACAATGCAGTGAGTTTAGCGGTCCCTCGCAGTCCTTCGGGCAGAGTTTCGGTCTCTTCGGCAGTTGCTTTGGGGATGGAGGTTTAGTTAATTTCACGTTGTTTATTACTTGTATATTAGCTGAGTGAGTTGCGTGTATTGGGTTTTTCACTTCGAGACTTGTTTTCAAATAGTCAAGCTCGGACTGCAATTTTTGTGCAGTTATCCACGCGGGAGGCGGCGTTTTTGTGTATAATAGCCACTTAATGTGTGCTATTCTTTTATTCACTTTATTCTTTAGGCCTCCGCGTCTACCCATTTCTCGCACTCTACTCACTCAGACTTTATATTTTGGTATCCGCCACTGCTGCCATTGTTGTTGTCGATGCCGTTGCTGCTGTTGCTATTGTTGGTGTTGCTGCTGCCGTTTAGTTCGCTGTAAATCCCACGTTGACGAAGTCGGCGGTCTGCCTACCTCGCGTTAATATTACAATTATTGTCGTTGGTTTTGTTCTACTTTTCTGCTCCTGCGGATCTGCGATGCTGTTGTCCTTGGTCGTCCAGGACCAATGTCACGGTCGCCATGTAAAGAAGTTGTCAGGTCGCCAATGTAAAGAAGTAGTCCAGTTTGTGTTTCATTGGACAAGACGTCAGTCTTGTCTGTTGGTTATTTATTGAATGAATTCTTAGAGTTAGAGCTGTCCACCATGAAGCAGTGAGCAGCCGTTTTACATACATTTAAGACTTATTATATATAGCAAGAGAGTCAGAGAGAGTCATGCGTGCACATATGTGTACATAGCGACGGTCAAGCGTGAGAACGCTGACTTAGCTATTTGGGCGGTCGTTGATATCAAGTACGGATCATATTTCGTCTGCACTTGAATATGCGCAGCGGGCACTTAGCGTTAAGCGCGCTGCGACAAAGTCGCTGCTATGTTTACGTATGCATTCTGTTGGCATAACAACAAAGTGTTGCAGCCTTATTCATATGTATGTATATATGTATGTACGCATGCTACAGTATCACATTAGATATATCGATAGTTCGATATAACGATAGCATAGAAAATAGAGACGCTTCACTTTAGCAGCGATCGTGAATAAAGTAACACATACGTTTGAGCAAGAAAACTTAATCTTTTATTAAATTGCCAATCAGGCTTTTTACAGTATGGCTTTTCTGGTATGCCAGTTGTTGGGTTAGTTCCGTACCCAGCAAGATATCGGAGTATGCACGGTGTTTCATTAGGGCTTCCTGTCCTATTTCTCGTAGGGAAGCTCCGAAAAGTTCCCCAAAAGAGCATATCCAACGGGGAAAAGTGTCTTTACGATAGATATGAAAATTTTAGTGATTTCGGCGTGCTAGATTGCTCGTTCAGATAACCCGCATAGACTCCGTGCGGACTCCTATTAGCTTATGGTTTTTTTGAAAGGGACTCCTCCAAAGATAACGTAGAGTTTTGGGATTGGTTTCGTGCTCCGATAATGCTCCGAGTAGTCCCTACGGTTTCTTAAGAGGCTTAGGTAACCATCCCTTATACATATTCTGCCGGTTAGGTTCAGATATCTCAAACAACAGAAAAGTTTTTTTACTAAGACTTGATTTTCGACTGATCGTTCCTATGGCAGCTATATGATATAGTAGTCTGATTTACACTAAATTTGGTCAGGATCTATGGTACCATCTTATATGCTTATTCTGTCAGTTTGGGTCAGATATCTCAAACAACAAAAGAGTTTTTCATACTAAGTCTTGATATATATGATATAGTCGTCTGATCCAAAATCTAAAACAAACTCGATCTGAGTGCAATATAGAATCTCTAGCTCTTATAGATATAGGCGTCAATACAGACAAACAGACGGACATATATCGATTCGGCTGTTGATGCTGATCAAGAATATATATTCTTTATGGGGTCTGCCAAACCTCCTTCTGCCTGCTACGCACTTTTTTAGACCACGTACTTTAAAAAAGTACAGTGGTCTATTAACTTTGTCACAAAAAAAATGTGCGTAACAGGCAGAAGGAGGCGTGGCCGACCCCATAAAGTATATATATTCTTGATCAGCATCAACAGCCGAGTCGATATAGCCATGTCCGTCTGTCCGTCTGTCCGTCTGTATTGACGCCTAGATCTCAGAGACTATAAGAGCTAGAGATACCAAACTTGGTATGTAGGTTCGTCTTTATTGCACGCAGATCGAGTTTGTTTTAGATTTTGGCCACGCCCCCTTAAACGCCCACAAATTAGATATATCTTAATTATAGCGACAATTTTAAAGATAGACATTCCTAATAAGGCATAGACGAAGATAACATTATTACCCACATTTGCTGAAAATTTCATCGCGATCGGATAATAAACAGCCAAGATATCAAGCAACTAAATTCGCCTTTATTTGCCTTGCATTATCAGCAACAATAACAACAACAACAATCACAACTAGATAACAATTGCATCTTGCTTACACTCTAGTAAGAATGAAATCTATCGTAAGACCATCGATTGTCAGGGCAGGCAGTGGCGCGATGTGTAGAGCGTCGGAACTCTGAGTTCGGGTCTCGGGTTCGAACTCTAGGACAGACAAATTTTTTTTTTTTTTTATATATTTTATATTCAATTAATTTGTTAGTATATGATCGGCACACGTTTTTTTAAATGCTATTCAATTTTAAAAGGGTGTTGGCAGAGTTCCTAACTGCGAAATATAAAGTCGCTGAAGTCATAACATATTTGTACTTTGGTCACTTCTGACCGTGGACTCCGGTGGCCTAAGGTGCTAAATTCCCGTCAATCTTGCTTGGAAGTCGCGGGTTCAACTCCCATCACAACCAAATTTTTTAAAAATTATTTCTTATTAGAAGACTTTTTAGAACATTGGTCCGCGGCTCGAATCTCACGTTGGACAGATGGTTTTTTTTTGATTTATTATTAATGAAAATTTTAATTACATTTTTATAAATTTTGTATGTTTACATCAATTCGATATTTGTATTATTTTGTTTTATTTTTGGTTAAAATAGATTAAATACTTGTAGCGACTTATATTATTTTTAGCAGGGTTTGCTTTTGCATAGTAAGTACGGGGTCTCCGACAGTCGAGTTTGCTCGACTGTAGCACCGTCGACTAGTTTTTAACAAAGTTAATAGACTCCTGTACTTTTTTTAAGTACGGGGTCTAACTAGTCGACGGTGCTACTGACGAGCATACTCGACTATCGGAGACCCCGTACTTACAATGCAAAAGCAAACACTGCTAAAAATAAAATAATATAAGTGGCTATATTTTAACCAAAAATTAAACAAATATTAACATTGAATTGATGTAAACATACAACCTTAAACGGGAGTCTGGAGCGAAGTTAATTATTATTTGAAGTAAAATTAGCTTTTTACTTAGGAGGTCTTGAAGACTCGGTTAAGGACGAGTCCTACTTGCAGTAGGAACAGGAGCAGTTTTGCTGAAGGAGCAAGAAGTGCTTGTTTGTTTGTTGAATGTATCTTGGCCGGCTTAACGCAAGGCGGAATGGTATGTAGAGGGCGACAATAAGTCTTCTGGCTTCAATATTAAAGTGTCGACTAAGTCTAACAGCATGGCTAGCAGAAAATTTTTCATAATCATCCTCGATAGTGTTGATTTTGAGGTCACGACGGATTGTGGAGTTTCTGGTATACCATTGAGCGTTAGTAATTAGTCTAAGAGTTTTATTTTGAAAGATAGTTACTCTGTTGACCTGTGTTTGGCTCGACAGAGAGCCCCAGATAGGGGGAGCGTACTGCCAAATGGGGACAATACGTTGCTTATAAAGCAGGGTTTTCAGTTAAGGTGGAGCCGGCTATTTTTATAAATAAGCCATTATAGTTTCGATCTGCGGCTTTTTAGTTAAGAAACTAATGAGCTGATGTGTTTACAGAAATTTAGTTTTTTATCGAGTTTGACACCAAGGTAAGCAGAATCTTTAGTGGATATTGGCTGGCCCATAATTTTAGGTGAGGGACATGAAAACCTGAATTCTGAAATATCTCGTGGGGTGTAGATCACGTGCGCAGTTTTACTCGCATTGATTTTAATGCACCATTTATTAGTCCAGGTGGTAAGAGAATCCAAAATGGTTTCGACTTGGCAAACAGAAGTGGTGACAGAATCAGAGGCTGATATCACAACAGTGTCATCAGCATAGGTGGCTAGCAAGTGAACAGAATTACGAGGAGGGTTCACAAATGTAGTATCGGGAGTTGGTAGATCAGCAGTGTAAACTGTGTAGAGCAGCGGTGGGCACGAAATCTAAATTCGTTAGCAGCCGCTGGCTCCCGGAGCCATTGCGTGCCCACCGCTGGTGTAGAGGATAGGACCCAAGACACTATCCTACGGAACACCAGCCAAAATACTTTTGGGAGTCGATCTTGCACCCTTGTGGGATTCAACCATAAAAGACCGGTCAGTTAAATAATTAGACAGCACCGAATATAGGGCAGGAGATAGGATGGATTTAAGCTTGTAAAGAAGGCCAGGATGCCAGACTCGATCAAATGCTTCTTGGATATCCAGAAAAACAGTAGAGCAGAATTGGTTGCTTTCAAAAGCTTTAAGTACAAATTGAGTGACACGGATCAACTGCTGATCACAGCTATGCTGGTAGCGAAAGCCGAATCGATGGTTATCAATATACTTAGAAAGGGCTGGAGATTCAAATAATCGCTTTAGTAAGAGGCGTTCCAGAATTTTGGAGAAACCAGAAAGAAGGCTGATTGGCCTATAGGAAGCAATTTCCTCAGTGGGTTTGCCAGGTTTGGGTATCATTGTATCAACAGCTATTTTCCATTGTTGAGGAAAATGACTGTAGCGGAGGACATTATTAAAGATTAGGATGAGGTATAAAAGAGCAGAGTATGGAAGACACCTGATGATTGACAACAGAGCCAATTTTATCAAGACCAGGAGCTTTATTGATGAAGAGGCTTTTGATTATGATTTCAGGAAGGGTAACGGAACGAGAAATAGGTATATCCTGCAGAGGCAAAGTGGAGGTGGCTAAGCAGTTTTCAATATCAATACGTTCAGAGTTGGTATTTAGCAGAAGAGGTTTAAATCTCTCTTCGAGGTGGAGGGAAAAGGCTTCAGCTTTTTCTAAAGGAGTTTTACACTAGCTAAGAGCATCTCTGGAACAATGGACATAGTGTCGGACTGGAAGGTTAGGCATTGGCTGTCTTTTTATTTGCTTGGTAAATTTACAGAGTTTCTGCATACTATAACGATCTTTGGGATCAGTGGATAAGAGGGTACGATCCATGCGTCTAGCTTTATTAGCTTCGAGAGCCTTTTTAAGACTTTTAGAGGTTATTCTATGCAAACTTCTGGCTTCAGCCTTACGAAGCATTAGGAATTCAGCATTAAAGAATCTTTTAGCAATAAGTAAATTTTGAATACGACGATGGCAAGTAAGCAGAATTGTTAGAACCAAAGGTGGCTGCTTGGTGAATGTTTCTAGTAAGAATATCAACAGCATCATCAATGTCAATACCAGAAGCGATTTCAGTGTTTAGATGAACATTCTGATTGAGCCATAGGTGGAATTTCTTAATACAAGCATTAGCCGAGAGGGTTGGTTTTTTGAAAGGAATTAAATTCGGTTTGTTAGAAAAGTTAATTGTCAATGGAAGATGATCAGAACCAACGTCAAGGAAAGATTCGATATGTAAACAGTTAGTGCGGATGCCACAGAAAATTGCAAAATCAATAGCAGACGGGTGACTGCGCCGGGCGTATGGGAAGCGGGTAGGGGAGCCAGTGAGAAGAATGTTATAATTGTGATCCCTGAGGCAAGCAATGATTTCATTACCTCGATAGCAGGCAAGAGAATTACCCCACCAGCTGTGTTTGGCGTTCTAATCACCGCCAATGAGGAAGCGTGGTTCAAATAATTTGAATATGAGCTCAAAAGCTGCAAATGTAAAACCATTAAGAGGAGGACAATAAATAGCAGCTAAGTTAAGTAATGGTTGATCAAAGAATAATAAACTAATGGGAACACATTGGACAGCTTGAGAAATGATGGTAGGGAGAGCCAAATGGTCAATATTTTGATTGACAATTATGGCAGAGCCACCTCGTCGATTGTTTGATGGGTGGTTGGCAGTATAAGCGTGGTAGCCGTCGATAATGAGTGAGTTGGAACTAATTAGGTGAGTTTCTGATATGATGGCTATGTCAATGTCATGCTGGCGAATATGAGACTCAAGCTCAGCGAGTTTATTTAAGACTCCTGCAGCATTCCATAAGACAATTTTTAGGTTATTCATTGCGGCTTTAGAATTTTTGACTTAAAAAAGGGCCGGTGGAGAATGGAAGAGAATGAATTATAGCAAGGATTAGTAAGAATGACCCTGGCGTGTTCCAGGGAGGATTACTACCACGGTATTTGTATTTGCAAGCAACTAACGCCCCTAAGAGATGGATGCAGTGGCTTCCACCTCCTAGGTACCAATTCGAGTGCACAATGTCGGTTTTACACCCACCCTTGGTGAGGGCCGAAGCATCTAGCGCTTCTCTCCGGCGTTGAGACGCAACGCTACGTAACCAC
Organism: Drosophila quinaria; assembly: GCA_035047525.1. Classification (NCBI taxonomy): domain Eukaryota; kingdom Metazoa; phylum Arthropoda; class Insecta; order Diptera; family Drosophilidae; genus Drosophila; species Drosophila quinaria. The sequence goes on from JAWNPO010000026.1 coordinate 268,563, forward strand.
AGCCACCACGAACTCCCACTACGGGAGATGTCTTGGAGAATCCATCTCAACCCGTGGCACCAAAATTAAGGGATCGGTATCCCTCCAAATTTAGCTCCAACAAGCTCGGACGCTGAGTCGACGTCTTGTAAACACGACATCGGCAAACGCATCCAGCAGCTGCATCCGCTCCTGGGATTCCGTCACTCCAGCCACTTTCCAGACTCCACGTTCAGCTCGGATTCCGAGTCCATCGAGGAACCGCATATCTGCATAGAGTGGGCATACACATAGGACGTGAAGCCAGTCTTCACGATCAGCACCACAAGTACATGTGGGCGTCTCGCTCAAATTTCTTCCATGCAGAAATGCATTTAGCGATCCATGGCCAGTCAGCAAAAATCCATCGCGCAGGGTGAACCGAAAGTCCCTTTTGTGGTAGATGAAGCTTGCGTCCGGGAAAAACTCATGAGTTAACCCGTCCGGTATCTCCGTTATCTCATCGGCGTTACCACTCGCCCAACAAGCATTCATCTAACCGCGCCTCCTTCTGCTCCCAATCCAGTCCAGCAATGTCCTGGTTGTACAGCCAATCGCCTTCCTCCAACGGGTAGTTGCGCTTGAGTTTAAACTTGACTGCCAATTTCTTGGCAACCAAGTCAAACGGGGGAGCTCCAGCAAGAACCTGCAGTGCCAACGTTGACACTGTACGGCATACCGGGAGGCATCCTAGCAGGATGAGCCTCTGGCAGGCATTGAGATGCTTCCGAGCACCTGTCTGACGGTCCATCAAGCCGTACCAAACCGAGGGACCGAATAGTGCACAAGGCACCATGAGTCCGGCATAAATGGTTCGCTTGTCGCGAGGACTGACACCCCAGTCGACTAGCAGTACGCGTGCCAAGGCAACGACGACTCCAGCCAGACGAGATCGGAGTGACCTAACATGTGCATGATAGCTCATCCGCTCGCTGACCGTGATGCCAAGGTACCGGAATTTTGCAACATACTGTAGACTCGCTCCAGCGAATCTGACAGCAGGATGCCGATTGGCAGAGAATCTGCCCTTCAGCATCATGCATGCCGTCTTGCTGGTTGAAACGGCCACGCCAACTTCTGCTACCCAAGCGCCTACGATGGACATCAGTTGCTCACCTCGTAACTCAAGTTCCTGGCGGGAACTTTCCTCGACGAAGAGTAGCAAGTTGTCTGCAAACGCGCTGAAAACACAGTGTGCTTCCAGACGCTGCAGAAGCGTGACCATCATCATGTTCCATATAAATGGACCACTGATGGAACCCTGTGGGCAACCTCGTATCACCGGAACAGAGCCTTCTCCATACCTGCTGACGATGCTTGCACTCCTGCCACAGAAGAAGCTTCTCTCAAGCTGGCTTCTTGGCATCCTAAGTCAACGAGGCGGCGCAGCGCTGCGTCCCACTCCACGTGGTCGAAGGCACCCTTGAAATCCACGAAGATACCGAGCAAGTATTTAAACCGGCTGGCCTCAACACTGCTCACGACGTGTCTCCAAGCGTCCTCCACGCAACGTCCTGATTGGAATCCGAACTGCCATCTGCATCCTGCCGGTAGGACATCTCGTAGGCGGGTTACCATGATACCCTCAAGCACTTTGCCAAAAACTGGAAGCAGACAGATACCTCGATAAGAGCCAGGGTCGCACCTGCCCTTATCGGGGCCCTTGAGCAGTGCAACTACTCTCAAGCGTTTCCACTCATCGGGAAAGTATCCTTCTGTGATGCATCGAGCATACAGCGCCGTCAGGCGCTGAGGGATGGCACGCCATACCACCTTGCATATTCTGTCAGTGATTCCGTCCATGCCAGGGGAGCGCCTACTCCTCAGCTTGGAGGCTCCTCACTCGGGATGGTAACGAGTGCATTTGACTCCGCAACTGGAAAAAAGTTACGAAGGAGCAGCTCGGCGCAGTCGTGCCAGGTTACGACCAGCCTGCCATCCGAGCGAAGGCATCCAAAACTGGCATCCTTCTTGCGTCCTCGGCAGATCCTGTATACAGCGCCCCAGGGATCATTTGTGCTGTTCCATCCCACGAAGTCACGCCAATCCTTCTCATTCACCGCCTGGATACACTTCTTGTACTCCGCTGAGGAGGTCCTCAACGAAGCTACAAGAAGTGCGGCATCGTCATCGTTTCCACGACGACGAGCATCCTGGAGCCGGCGACTCAGTCTCCTGACCTCTCGGCGCTTAGCGGATAGTTCGGCATTCCACCAAACTACACGTCGCTTGGCTCTCGGTGCTCTGCGGCCTAACACAAGATCGCACACATCGTGTACGACTGAGCGTAGTGCAGAGACTTGGTGATTCAACGATGTCTCCGTATGATCCACTGGGAATTCGCTGACTTTCCTTGCCACTTCGTCACCGAACAATCGAAAACGTGCATTCTTGAAATTCCAGGATGGCACAGGAGCAAAGCTCTCAACTGTGTTGTCTGGGTCAGGCGTAACCATAACATTGATAATGTTGTGGTCGCTCGTATCCAACTCATCTACTCTCCAGTCACATGTGGCAAGCATAGACGCTGCATGGTTGACGATTGTTACGTCGATATCGCTTCGCCGTCCGTATAGGCCTCGCATGGTACATTTAGCAGTCCGACGTGGGCATTGCACGGCTGTGATTCAGCAAGCTCTCGCCAAGGCGAGGTGTTTTGCTGTGCCACATGGGTGATGCATCGTTCGCGTCGGTGCCGATGATGACTGGTGAACTGCTGGCCAGCAGCAGTACCTCATCCATGTACGCGATGAATGGCTCTATACTCTCGCTAAACTTGCAGTACACGGAGCTCAGGAAGATTGTGCCAAATCTCCCACTGACACTCACGCATACTCCAAAGTCGGAGACGAGTGGCTCTACAGGCATGCAGATGGCATCTGGGTCGTCGACGATGACAGCAGCTCCAGCACGACGATCCGCAAACACACGCATCCCGCAAGGGAATCCCGTGATGCGGTGAAAGTTGTCGGCATAGGGCTCCTTCAGCAGTGCGAACTGATGTCCGCACTCTCTCATCCGGACACCGAGCTCGATGGTGGCAGCTCGGCCTCGACCACAATTCGCTTGAATGAAGCTAAACATTGTTAATGTCTAGCTTGCACCCTCGCCAGCACAGCGCCGTAAATCGGGCATGCTCTCGAAAGCATACAATGCCCCGAAGGCAATGCCTTAAAACGACAATTCCGACAGTCCACCGGATTTGTGCATTTGGCTGCGATGTGGCCGGTCTGTCCGCATTGACGGCAAACTGCGTCCTTCAGGCGGCATTGGGAGACCATGTGGTCGAATCCCACGCACCTATGCAGGCATAGGTGTGGACGAGCGACCGGCATCGGTATGAAAACCACTTGATGTATACCCGTCCGGTACCATCAAGTATGGCCAGCGCTTTCTCGTCAACCTCCAGGTTGACGTTGATCGTCTCGCCTGCAGATTGCGTCCACTGCTTCGACTCCAGATGTACGCTTCTCTTAAAAGTGGCCTCCGTCATATGCTGCTTGAAATTGCTTGCAAAGAGCTCCTCCATGAACTCTTCGGTCTTGATGGCGGTGTCGACGTCAAACACCATCACCTTCGGCCTGAGGCTACGGTTCGGCTGAACCTCAAGTCCGACCTCAGCAAATTTCTGGCTGGCCTTCACTTTCCTCAACTCACTTGAAGATGGTGTGCGAATAATCGCGCCATCACGCTTCAGCTCACGCACCTCGTGCACTCGCACGTTGAGAGCAGGCGCCACCTCGTTGCGCACTTTCTCAACGACCTGCTTGGCCGTCATGTTCGGGTCAGGACACGAAACGACAGCCGTCCACGTCTCCACCGGCCTCCTGGCCTGGGGATGTGCTGCGGCTGCAACAATAGTGGTGGCTGGACGGCCCGAAGCGGCGGAGGCAACAACTGTGGGGACAGCAGCTGGAGCACTGTTGCTCTGGGCGGCGAGGGTGGCATTCTGCACCGCCAATGCCGTGATGAGGTCATCATACCGGCATAAATCGCACACGCGGCATTGGGGTCAACCACACCCCGTGCTACGGCTTCCTTTACACTGTACTGCACAGCGGAAATCTCGGCCAGAATGGCCGACGTACACTTGGCGGCAATGCTCCATGCATTGATGCGCGGTGGCGGGCCACGGGCCCCAGCGGGGGCAGCAGCGGCGTTAGTCGCGCTAGCAGAAGCAGCCGTAGACTTACCTGGTCCCCGATCCCAGCTTGGCGCGGCCACGGCCACGCCCCTTGCGCTTTCCCTTCCTCTCGACTCCCACGGCGGTGTCAGACGTCACCATGGCAGAACTCTCTGCGCTGGCGACGCTGGCTGAGCGGCTCCGTATGGGCGGTGCCATATCCACACTATATGTGTGTAAAAACACACACACACGCGCACTCAAAAAACAAAAAACACACAAAAGTTTGCTTAATTAGCACAAAAAATGGGCAAAACAAGCACTGCTTATCAGCAAAGTACCGTTTGTTAGTCAAAGTACCGCAAAATGTCGTTGTGACTTCACACATCTGTTTGTATACCAATACAAAGACACACGTACGAAACACGGACACACGTCTGCTCACGACGAACGACGACAGCAAACTGCTAGTAAGAATGACAGTAGAAAAGCTTAATCAAGGAGAACAAATCCAACAAAAAATTACAGAAACAGCAACCGTTCGACCCTAGACTGACCGGCCCCCTTGCCGCAACTTAGTTTTAAAAAATTATCGTACAATAGATAGGCAAAGACTTACGTGATTTATCAGTTGTGCTTTGAATAACTTTGTTAAAACAGAGTTAAGGTCAACTGGATCAAGTACTTAGCTGGAGCCGTTGAGCCGCCCAGACCTGGAGGAGGTTAGATCCCGTCTTCCAGCCAGCCTCCCTGAACCTTGCCACTTGATTTTAACCCTGTATCGGGAATACGAAAATTAGCTCATTTGGATTAGGATTTTATTTCAGTGTATGAATCAGTGTATATATGGGCCGCGGGTGGCAGAGCTTGGGCCGCGGGTGGCGTATCGGAAAAAAAAGGCGCTGCGTCAACGAGGCCTGGAAACTCTGGAGCCCGACAGCCTGGATAGCCGATTTAAGGCAGGCCGGTTCAGCAGCGGTGCAGTCACGGAAAGAATGTCCAAAACGCTGGCACCTAAAGCATTGCAAGACAAGTTTCTTACGCCTAAAGTTCCTCGATTTTAACTTGGAATGTACCAAGAGACCTTAACTTTAGAAAATCCCAATTGTTCTTCTGAAATTGAAGTTGGACCCTGAAGTTGTTTGTTGGTTGTGACGTTATGCTGTCTATGACATTGGTTACGCTGAGCGGTGTGTATCCAAGCGCCGTTATTTTTGCAGCAACCCAGTCTGTTGATAGGGAGGCAGGCAGCCCGTTGACTGTGGCCAAGATCCTTGGCCTAAGAAAGTCTTCGCCATCTTTGCTCTTCAGATTCAGGGATCGGGCCAGATCCGAAATAGCCTCTATAGCTGATTGAAGATGAAATTCAATTATGATGGCGCCCCTAGAGCACACTCTTGATGAGACGTTGCTGCCGACTGCTTCAATTGACTTGTCTATAAAGTCCCCGATGTTGTCGATGCCAAAAACCACCACGGACGGTGAGACCGCAGGTCGTTGACGTTTAGCAGGCGGTGGCGTCAAGCCGCCAGCAGAATCATCGCCTGGTGCTTCATCACTCAGAGCCAAGTTTTGGTCATTAAAAGGGTTTCTTGTTATAATTGAACTTCTGTATGCTTCAGCAGCTGTGGTCAGCTCCTCCAAAAAAGCCTTTGCTCAGCTACTGAATGTGAAGCTACTGCTTCTGGTGAAGGCGTATGGTTAAGTCGATGCTGTTGCTGCTTTTGCAGTTGATGTAGATGTCTCTTGTAGGGGCTGCTTAGAAAAACTATATTAATTTGGAGCATCAGACACCAAAAGACTAAGGAACTTAGTTTTTTCAAAAAGACCCGAAGTCTGCGAACAACATTATAGCATTGCAAACAATTACTATATTGCTTGTAGTATGTTGTATGTCAAACAAGCATATGCTCACAGTATTGTAGTGTATACAATTAATCAAGTGGACATATGCCTGACTTAAAGAAAGAATATCATACTCATAACATAGCGACACTTTGTTGCTTTGTTTATACAATCATAAATATACATAAGTGCAGAAATACGCTCAGGCACTTATGCGGACTGGCAGCAGCGTGGGATCGCTAACGTAAACACTTTTCAAGTGTGTGCCGTCTGTGCATATATACATATCTATACATAGCCACATACGTACGTACACACTGCAACTCTCTCTCTGCCGACGTTCTTGGCGAAAGAGCTCCCTTAGAATATTCTATGTAATAAGCCTCAGATTAAAACTGAATAAAGGAGAGCAAACACTCTCAAATAAACCTCAAAGCTAACAAGACGTGTTCTTCTCTAAAACATATTATAACATATTATGTTCTTGATAAAACATATTATAACACGGCGACCGTGACAAGTGTCACGAACATGTTAAATATATTCAACTAGCTGACCCGGCGAACTTTGTTCCGCCTTAATGGCAATAAATAAGCAGATTTTTTTTTTTATTGGAAAAAATACAAAAAAATTAAATACCTTTATTAATCATTCATTATTATTTCTGTATTTTAGTACATAGGTTCACTTAAGTACCTTGTGATACACGACATTTTTTGTTTTATTATCTGGCGCAAAAACAAACAACGCAGATGGTCTTCCGACCCGTGAACATGCCACGTATAATTGACCATGTGAAAAACATGAATGTTCTAGATTTAAACCACAAACTTTTAAGGATTGTCCTTGTGATTTGTTGATGGTCATGGCAAATGCAAGACGTATCGGAAATTGAAGTCTTTTAAATTCAAACGGCATATCGGTTGGGATCATCGGGATCCTCGGAATAAGAACTTCCTCACCTTTGAATTTTCCTATCATTATCGTAGCGTAAATTACATTGTTCGTCAATTTTCTAACCACCAAACGCGTTCCGTTGCACAGTTTTGGTTGGTTTATGTTTCGAAGCATGATTACCACGGAGCCAACCTTTAGGCGTAAATTGTGCGGTGGTAAGCCAGGCACGTCCAAAGAGTTTAAAAATTCAATTGGATAGTTGGTGGCTTCATCTTCATTTGTGACGCAGTCAATAGATTTGAATGAATGCATTGTTCCAATTATCTTATTTTGAATTATGTAGTTCAGGTCATCTACATCTTTATTCTTAGCCGCTAAAATTGCTCGCTCACTCAACCATTCATTATTTTTGTAGTTAGAAATAAAGTTTGGAAATACATTGTTGATTAGCTCGTCTTTTGTTGAGACAAAATTACAGAAATTATTTGGAAATGATATTAATCCGCTCGATTCATCGACAGGTACTTGACCATTACCGATAGTCAGCAATTGCTTCGAGAAATCTTTGGCAGATGTATCATTAAGCAATGTAACTCTCATGTTTGTTGTCAGCTGCAGTTTCTTCACATAGCGCCATAGATTTGACGATTTGAGGCTAGCGTTTATTTCGTCGGCAGCCGTAGATCTTGGAATTACTGGCAGTATTTGGCGGAAATCGCCAGACAGTAAAATCATTGCTCCTCCAAAACATCTCGAGTCATTGCGTAAATCTTTTAATGTTCGGTTAAGTGCTTCTAATGCACGTTTATGCGCCATTGTGCATTCGTCCCAGATGATGATTTTCGATGCCGCTAAAACTTTGGCCATTGCTGAGTGTTTTGCAATATTACACGTTGGTTCTTCAATAGTTTGAAGATTTAACGGTAATTTTAATGCTGAATGAGCCGTACGGCATCCTTCTAACAATGTGGCTGCTATTCCAGAAGAAGCAACTGCAATCGCTATGTTTGATCTCGCCCGAACAGTTGCTAAAACTAATGACATGAGGAATGTCTTGCCAGTTCCACCAGGGGCATCTAGGAAATATAAACCACCATTTTCATCATTGATTGCCTTCATTAAAGTATCATAAACTTCCTTTTGTTGGTAATTCAAGAGGGGTACATTCGTTTGAACTACTAAATCTAATTCCTGGTGATCATATTCACGTTCCCGTTCCAATTCTCGATTAAATGCGTCATTCATTTCACGATATGGCGCTGGCATTCCTAACCTGATCACTGCGGACGGCAGTCCGCGCTAGTGACGAAAGCAGCACGAAGGGTGCGAAGGCGACTAGCATATATACACAGGAAGAATGGAAAATTTGCTACGACTGTCCGATCAGGTCGAGTTATATACCGATCGAAAGGTATTAACTTAACTTACAAATGTGCATACTAAGACTTTTAGAAACTCCCCTCGTTCGTGAGATAAACAGGTGTAAGTGGGAGGGGAAAAATTTAAATTATTTGAGCTAATAGGGCCGTTGGAGCCTTTTTGAATTTTCTTTGAATTTTTTACAATTTTCATTAAAAATATGCGTCGAATGACACCTCGATCATCGAAATCGGACAACTGGTTCGAAAGATAATTAATTTTGAAATTTTTGGTGCCCTTCTCAAAACGAGATGAAAAGTCAGTCTGTTTGTTTGTCTGTTTGTTTGGATCAAATCGTAAATTTAGCTTAAAAGTTTGAATGAGGACTTGTTCCCGATCAAAAATCTAGAAACGTTTGTTCTACGACTTTTTCGAAAAAAAGCTAGTTTAGCGGGAAATCGCTAAAAACCGTTAAAATTAAAACATCCAAACGATATGAGCTACAGACGTGATCTATGTTATAAAAAAATTAATTTTTAAAATAATAAAAATTTTATTTTTTATTTTTTTTATTATTTTAGGGTAAAAATAATTGTTGGAAAGGTATTTTGAAGGGCTTTTAGGCAAACCTTCAAACTTTTTTTCTAAAGTGCATAGGTAAAAATCAACAGGTGAAATAAGATATTTTGTCCCAGATTTTGGCGGTTTTTGAGAAAACGCTGCCTACGATTTTTTTTAATTTGCAATATGTTTGAGCTTGTAAAATTTCGCGTTTTTTGATATATCATTCAAAAATTTATGTTGATTGGTTTTGAAGATATAACCTATTAACTGAATATATACGTTTTACTTTGAATTGAAATAGGACAGCAGCAGCAATTACATTTGACTAACAGTCCAGTAACAATGAAATCTATAATTAGACAGTCGATCTTAATGATCGCCAGTGGCGCAAGGTGTAGAGCGTCCGATTTTTGCATGAATTCTCAGCTCGGGTTTCGGGTTCAAATCCTGGCACGGACAAAACTTTTTTTTTTTTTAATGTTTATATGCAATTAATTTGTTAGTAGATTATTATCGTGCATACATTTTTGTTGATTGGTTTGGAAGATATATCCTATTAACTGAATATATACGTTTTACTTTGAATTGAAACAGGACAGCAGCAGCAATTACATTTGACTAACAGTCCAGTAACAATTAAATCTATAATTAGACGACCGTTCTTAAAGATCGCCAGTGGCGCAAAGTGTAGAGCGTACGGTTTTTGCATGAATTCTCAGCTCGGGTTCCGGGTTCGAATTCTAGCACGGAAAAATTTTTTTTTTTTTTTTAAATTTTTAAATGCAAATAATTTGTTAGTATATGATCCGCTAAGGTTTTTTTTATTGTTTTTCAATTTAAAAAAGGTGTTGGCTGAAATCTTAGCTGCAAAATAAAGAATCGCTGTAGTCAGATCTGTCTGTGTGTATATCACTGCGGACGGCAGTCCGCGCTAGTGACGAAAGCAGCACGAAGGGTGTAAAGGCGACTAGCATATATACTAGAGATGGGCACGGGCCTCCTTCTTAAGGCCCGGCACGGCCCGGGCCCGAAATAAATCTTTCTTGTCCGGTCCAGGCCCGGCCCGGTCAAATTTTCAAGAGACCCGGCCCGACCCGAGCCCGGTCAAATTTCACGAGGCCCGGCCCGAGCCCGGCCCGAAACAACTACAATTTTTTTTTAAATTAATTTTTTTTATTCATATTTTTTTAATGTCAAAAAAAGTGTTTTTTTTTTTTCATTCAAAAGTTACATATTTTTATGTAAAAAGATTAACTTATCTAAATTAGAGCTTGTGAGCCTGGTACGCTTATTATTTAAAATATTTCCAGATGTGGAGAAAATACGCTCACTAGTAGCTGAGCTCACAGGAACGGCCAAAACTTTTCTTGCCAACATGTGCAACAACTTGAGCTCATTCGCATTTTTCCAAAATTCCAAGATTGGTGCTTCGCAGGCAACAGATGTGGCAAAGTATAATTCTATTTCAGTATCTATTACATTTTTTTGCAGCTTTCTCTTCTTCGAAAAGTTGGAGTCTAAGTATTGAGAAAATTCATGATTTTTTTTAAGGAATACAAAGTTTATTAGGAGATTCTGATACTAAATGATCCCCATTTATTTCGGAGAGCATTACTTTAACAGTGCATAAAACATTCTCTTTTTTGTCTTCTAACCAAAAATGCATCTCCTTGAATGGTGGATTTAAGAAAAGGCCCACTAAGTGAGCGGTTGTGGGGACGAACCGTTTCTTCAAAGACTGCATTGTTCTGTCTTTCAATTCTTTCATTAATTGACTCTCAAGCCAATCAATTGCACAAAGACTAATAAGTTTTTCGTACCACAGCATGGTAGGAACTTTTTCTGCGCTTAATTTCTCCGAGCACTCCTTGAATTCTTTTAAAAAGTCTAACAGGGGCTCAATTACACACTCAGAAAAAAAACAAGCACTTCTGTGCACAAATCAAATCAAACTGTTCATGAAAGTAGCGTACTTCATGAACGATTGTTCATGAAATTTCTTGAACACTTGGGTGTTCTTTTTTGAACGTATGGGAACAATTAGTCGCTTTTTGGGCTCATTTTAGTTCATTTTAGAAGCATATAGGGGTCGTTTTGGGAACGTGTTCACAACATTTCATGAACAGCGTGTGCACAATCCAAGCACATTTCAGTTTGTTTCAAAAACATATAGGGATCAGTTCAAGAACATGTCCACAACATTTCATGAACAGCGTGTGCACAATCCAAGCACATTTCAGTTCATTTCAAAAAACATATAGGGATCAGTTTAAGAACATGTCCACAACATTTCATGAACAGCTTGTGCACAATCCAAGCACATTTCAGTTTGTTTCAAAAACATATAGGGATCAGTTCAAGAACATGTCCACAACATTTCATGAACAGCGTGTGCACAATCCAAGCACATTTCAGTTCGTTTCAAAAACATATAGGGATCAGTTTAAGAACATGTCCACAACATTTCATGAACAGCTTGTGCACAATCCAAGCACATTTCAGTTTATTTCAAAAACATATAGGGATCAGTTCAAGAACATGTCCACAACATTTCATGAACAGCTTGTGCACAATCCAAGCACATTTCAGTTCGTTTCAAAAACATATAGGGATCAGTTTAAGAACATGTCCACAACATTTCATGAACAGCTTGTGCACAATCCAAGCACATTTCAGTTTATTTCAAAAACATATAGGGATCAGTTCAAGAACATGTCCACAACATTTCATGAACAGCTTGTGCACAATCCAAGCACATTTTCTAGTTAATTTATGACCACATATGACTCACTTTGAAAACAGATTGTTCTTAATTTAAACCCATTAAAAATTCATTAAAGTTTTTTGTTTTTCATTTATTTTTTATTGGTTTCATTATGTTGGCTAAAAGATATTTTACACTTTACATCAAGAATACATACATACAATAGTTGGTTTTATATCGAGTTCCTTTATAAGTTATTTCTTCGCTAATTTCACAATTTTCAAAATTGAAACTCTCGATATTTTGAATTTTACTATAGTATAATTGTTCGCTTAAATTTACGATAATTGAAGATTCAAGATGGATGGTTGGCTCAAAACCATTTGTATGGTTTAATAAAAAGTTTGCAAAATTAAGACCAACTTTTCTTGCTATAGATAAAGATGGATTAACTCGTGACATAGAATTATTAAAGTACATTTTTGAAACTTTGTGCTTTCCTTCAAAACGCATACTCCAAATATATCTTAACGGGCCACATTTTTTAATCGCGGTTGCATAGTGGACTAGAAAATTATGTTTAGGTTTTAAAGCACCGTAAAGGTTTGTATATATTAAGTGATGTTGTTTGATTAGGTTTTCTAAATTACTGAAGTCTTCACTTAAAAAACTGGTTTTTGAAATAATATCAATAATTTGTAATAGAGTCGTAAAAACTAGCCAATGTTTATTGTTTTTGGGAATTAAATCACCAATCATAAAACTTAAAAAACGAACCCAGCATATTGTTTCACTTGCGGACATGGATAAATTGAAATTAAGCCTGTTTTTGTCTAAATCGCCACAAATGTTTCCTATTTCGATCTCTCCAAACATAAATAAAGATTTTCTACCATTTAATGTACTTAAAGATATGATTTCATCTTTAATAAGAGCAAGTAATATGTTGCATACGTCATATTGACATACACCTTCAAAGATGTCGTCAGGGACATCAAAACTAGATAAACCTTTAAATATACAAGAACTTTTTATCCCCGTTTCCTTAAACTATTTAAATTTAAATCGTTTTTGTAATTGTCTTCGTTTCTCAAGCTCTCCAAATGCTCAACTGCATCGTACTGCATTACACATTTAGTTCGGGTACAAGCGCGGCAAAGCCTCATCGCATTGAAAGACTGCACGTAGCCTAACACGCTATTGAGACCTAAATTGTTGCCGAAAATTAAGCCTAACACAAAATGTACTTTTCGTGATTCACCGTCAGTCTCTATTAGTATACCTTCTTCTAATTTTTTTAGCTCGTCTACTAAATAAAATAAGCTCTTTTCATAAACCAGATAAACCAGGATGGCACGGGATGGAGTTGGAAGTAGTCACATCCTTAGCCTAAGAGACGCGGAACTGCTATCAGGTGATCTCCCCTTTCTTACGCAACCAAGGGACGAGATGACAGCCGTACTTACGTTCGAGCAGAATTTCGAAGTGAACCTGAGTAGCAAGAAAGAATGGAAAACACTTAATGAGGTCCATCCTATGAGACAGCACACCATAAAATTGAACACCGATGGATCACTCACAGACCAAGGCACAGGACTTGGAGTTGTGGGCCCTCGGATATCATACCATGAATTCCTAGGAACATATACCAGTATCTTCCAAGCTGAAGTATGTGCAATAGGGAGGTGTGCTGATTTTAATCTCAATAGGAACTATCGGAATAGGGATATAGCCATCCTATCCGATAGCCAAGCAGCCCTTCATGCACTCGATAAGGCGAAAGTAATGTCTAAAGTAGTGTACGAGATACGAAGGAAGCTAAACCAACTGGGATTGCATAATAGGCTAACCCTAAGATGGATCCCAGGTCACATGGATATAGCAGGGAATGAAATGGCTGACAAACTAGCCAGAATGGGGGCTAGCAGACCCCTAATAGGTCCTGAACCGTTTTGTGGAATTGGAAGTCACACAATTCGGGAGTACTTACGCAAGGAAGAGAGACGACTTCAGCAGTCGCATTGGACTGAGACCACAGGTCTCAGACAAGCTAAACACCTCCTAGGCAGCTACAACCCTAAGCGGTTCAAGCAGGCAATTTCACTAGGAAAGAACAGACTCAGAAAACTCACCGGTCTGCTGACAGGGCACTGTAGACTGAGAAGTCACCTATCCAAATTGGGACTTGTAAGGAGCGGAACCTGCCGGTTCTGCAACTGTGAGGAGGAATCCTCAACCCATATACTAGCAGAATGCACTGCTCTATCTAGACGCAGATGTAGTCTTCTAGGGAAATATGTCATACCTATTGGGGACATTGTATACCTCAATCCGACCAAAATCCTCGACTTCGTGCGAGAGATCGGGTTGATGGATGAGCTATAAGCTCAGAAGGGGACACAATAGATCCAAAAGGGTCGCGGTGCAGGCTCCCCCCCATTAATAATAATAATAATAATAATAATAAACCAGGTTTTTAAATCGGCTGTAAGCATAAAAGCTGCAGAAAATATACAATCTAATTTCGATAGCAGATATTGTGGCATAGTAGGGAAAGTTATGTAAATTCCGCAAATGAATATCTTGTGACTACCTAGTGGATTGTTTATTTGAAAGTCATCTAAGTATAGTATATATGGCACTACAAGTTGAAAATTTAAATGCTGAATTTTTTTTTTAAATAATTCGCCACTTGCAAAATTATTTAGGTCGTTGCTTTCTAAAAATGTTTTGGTATTTCGCAAAGTCATATTCCAAAGCTGCGGGATTTGAAAAATTGATTTAAAATAAACTTTAGTGGCATTATACATATACTTAAAGATTTAGAAGCAAAAGTAGGGATGCCTTTCTGAACTTTTTCTAAAATTTTTGAAAATATTTAGGGTATTCACTTGACTGTGGCAGCCTGGCAGATGGCACATGTCCCAAACTTGAAACGTGAACAGCCCTTTTTGTTTTAAATCTGCCCAGTCAGCTGTTTTTTTATTTACATTGAGATTACTGTCATTTCTTATTGTGATTAAATCTGATTGTGCCTTGTGATTGTGATTAAGCAAAATGCCTTCAAAAAGCGCAAAGGAAAAATTGTTGGATATAAAAGCGACAGAAGCTCTTCGCGACATTGAGATCATTGAAGGTTTGTAGAAGCCGTGTTGTGAATTTGAAGAATATGTTCATATTTTATTAATTGTAGATGTATGTCCAGACCAAATGGATTCTGGAGTTGACGAAATTTTGGATGACTTTATTGAGGATGCCATAGCCATTTACTCATGTCGTCGGGGGATAAACATTGGCGTGCCAAAATCAAGTGACTGGAGAAACAACATCCTCAGCTCCTTTGGCGACGGACGATTTAAGCAAATGCTGCGCGTGTGCAAATATGCACAATATTTGGGATTGGAGATGGTGGAACCTTGGCCAAAATCACTGACAGGGTTTTTACAGCTATTTTACGCTTGATGCCCAAGTATATACAATGGCCTAATGTAGCCGAGCGGCAACAGCTTGTGGAGCGAACGTTCGAGGAGTTGCCCCATTGTCTGGGATATATCGATGGCAGCGAAATTAAGCTTTTCGAGAAGCCGGCCAAGTGCCATGAAGTATATTTTTCTCGTCAGCGCATCTATTCTGTGAAGCTGCAAGTAGTTTATGACCACAAACTGCGCATAAGAAATGCAGTAATAGGAAGTCCTGGCAGTTACCACGACTCAAAAGTTTTTAAAAACTGCTCAATCGGTAGATACCCTGAGCGATATTTTTTTGGAGAGGAGTGGATCGCAGGGGACTCCGCCTACCCACAGTCGACGTTTTTGGTAACCCCCTTTCGGAGTAACTCCCGAATAATGGATGTGGCCCAGCAGTTACGATTCAACAAAAGGCACAGCCAATATCGTGTGAGAGTGGAAAATTGCTTTGGGGTCCTCAAAGGGAGGTTTTGCAGCCTGAAAGAACTGCGCATCCGTTTAAAGGACCCAAAAAGCCAGCATTTGTTCTGCAATTGGGAGCTTGTTTGCTGCACTCTTCACAACATTTTGATAGAAGAATGTGACTTAGAAGATATTGATGAAGAAGTGGAATCAAACTGTGATGGTCATACCGAGGCTGAACCCAGTGGTGCACTCTGTTTGGCGTCAGAAAACAAAAAAAAGTCTTTATATAATTTAATGTTTAAATAAAAACTCTGATTTTTACTCTTTTAATTGTGGTTTTTATATTTTAGCTCCAGCTCCTGTTGCTTAAGCTTGAATTCATTGTCAGCCTGCTTTTCCTTTAAGTCCATTTGTCGTTCCTCCAATCGCTACTTGCGTTCATCCATTTCCTTTCTATCTTCTTCCAATCTTAATTTGCGCTCTTCTAGCTCTTTGTTCCACACAAATTGATCAACCTGTAGGTTGAGAGCCTCCCTATCTATTTTTAGCCGATCCTCACGGAACTGGCTCCGATTCGACTCAATTGAGACCAGCTGCGCCAATGAAGTCTTCTGGGCCTTCATATTTGTCTTTTCCACAAACGATAGCTCGTTGGAATTTGAGTCATTTAAATTGGATGAGTCGTCCAATTCAATTAAAAATGGGGCCTCCACTATCGACTCCTGATCTACAACTGAGTTGTCACTGATCCATAGGGGACGGTCCTCTGACTCCACAACAACAACGTTCACATCTTTTCCGCCAGAATATATATCGTCCAGTTGGTCGTAGTAGGGACACATCTTTAACAATTTTGCTGTAAAGTTTGAAATCCATTATTTATCCCATAATACTTAAAAAAATATTTTATTGTACCTCGCACGGTAGTTTCAGCGTCCCCTTCTTCCACTCCGGCCCCAGTGGACTTGCTAAACAAATTTGCTTTTTGCCAGCCGGTCCTTAGATGGCGAACCTTGTAACGAACCAGATTCCAGGTGGCTTCAATCTTAGTTTGCTCCAGCAGCTTTTTGTAATATATCTGGGCAGTAGGTTTCTGTAGGAGTATCAGACAAGCTAATTAAACTAACGAAATTAAACCATGACCCATTTCTTACCTCTATATTTCTATGCACTTGCATATAGTTTAAGATTTCGCCGACTTCCTTATCCGACCACTTCTTCGGCTCACTAAGTCGCTTAGGAGTCCTACGCTTTGTATCCACTGCAATTTAGCAATTAAAAATTAAAATTATCTTATCAGCAAAACCTGTTCGACTTACTTTTGTTGCGTTGCGTCACTAAACAGCTTCTGTTGTCAAAACAGTCGCACTAATATACGTAAATGACAAAAATAGTAAATTTCGATAGAAAATATCGGCCTTTAATCGTTTTTTTATCATTTCTACTTGGGCATATATGCCAGACTTTTCGTAGTCAAGGGTGTGGGTCTGACATCATGGCACGAAATTTTTCAGTACAAGTTGTTGTTGTAACGTTTGGGACATGTGCCATGTGCCAGGCTGCCACAGTTAAGTGAATACCCTAATTGTAAATTTATTTGGATCCTCGTACAAACTTAATTCTTTTATCATTTTGATAAGTCGATATTCCGTTTTTATATGCTCAAAAGGGTTTTTGCAAAAACTTAAAATAGAATTTACTACTTCTGGAAGATTTTTTTTGGGTAAAGCATTTTTTATCGCTATTGCTGCAGATGAAAACAGAGAGGAAATCATATCTTGAATTTCAATTACGTATTGTCGTGGCATTGAACTGTTTTCATGCAAGTTTAAAGATATTTGTCGAGATTGGCTTCTAAAATTAAATAGCGTTTGATCAATACCTTCATTGGTTCTATTTATTATTGCAATTGGGTAATGACTTCCAATGATAATTGATATCAGAGAATCTTGATTGGAGTTCTCCTCCGCTGTGGCGGCTAATGCGGACATCGGAGCTGAGGAGACGTCTTTAGTTGGCGGGCCTAGAGGGATTGCATCAGTTAACTGGGCCTCGACTGTTGTAGATTCTGAAGTTTTCGGAATTTTCTTTAAGTGACAAACATTTCGTGTTAGTATCCTTCCTCCTCCGTCGTCTTTGTCAATGTTGCCAATTTTTCTCTTTTACTTCATATTCTGTTTTGTCAACCGTTGGAGTCAGTTTGGTGGTGAGAATAACGTTTTTCACTAGGACTAGCTCCGCGGTTTGTATCGGCCAATATCTTCCCTTTATGTTTTTCACGAGCGTCTCTATCTTTTTCTTCGGTTTCAAAATAGGTATAGTTTATGTCGTGGATTCCGGGAATCTTGTCCCTAATTACCCGGTTGAACATTAGTTCGGTAGGAAGACTTCCAGTGGTGGCGTGTGGGGTAACATTGTACATGTGTACAAAATCTTGAATTTCTTCTTGGAAGCGTTTTTAATTAGCGTATGCTATCTTTAATCGCTTTAGTAATGACCTGTTCATATTTTCAACTTCACCGTTTGCTTGTGGCCAGTACGGAGGGCTTGAAATCTGTCCAATTCCACTGGATTTGCAAAACTGGTCGAACTCCTTGCTGACGTATTGCCTGCCATTATCTGTTTTCAGGTATTTTGGTATGCCTAACCTGGAGAATATTTCTCTCATTGACACTATTAGGGTTTGAGACGTAATGGACCGAATTAATTTGAATTCCATGTAGCGGGAATAGTAGTCAATAAGAACGAAGACATGTTGTCCATTTGGTAGTAGGCCAAGCAGATCAGAGGCAAGTGATATCCAGGGACCATTTGTAGCAGATGATCCGGTTGTGAGCAATTGCTTGCAATATAGGTTATGGATGTGTTCGTTAAAATAGTTTTTAATACAGTCGAACTTCCCTAACTCGAATCACCATTATCCAAAGAAAAGGTTCGAGTTATTGAGATATTCAAGTTATAGAGTTCTTTTTCCTAAGATTATTAATTTTACCGCCACTCATTTAGTTCGAGTTACAGAGAAATTCGAGTTAGAGAAGTTCGAGTTAGGGAAGTTCAACTGTAGTTTAGTTTTATATTTTGAGTATATTGTTTGATTTGGAATGTAGTAGAAATCCTTGAAATTAAATTATATAATCAATAAGGAAATTTGTTATTTCAAAAAAACAAAACGTTAGTTAAGTTAATTAATTAATATGAGACGACTCATAAAGGAAACTCTACCTTTAGGTCACTTTCGTTTGGAAAAACTTCACAAATTTCTTCGAACAAGGCATCGAAATCTCTTGCTGTTAAAATTAAATTGGCAAAAATAACATGTTCGATGATCAAATCGATAATTGCACATCTTTGACTCTTTGACTCCTCTAACATTAATTTTAAGGGCTAAAAATGCTGTACCTTAAACAATCTTATTGTTAAATATTTTAAATTATCACCTTGTTAAGAACACACTGGGTGTATAGAACCTCAGAGGTTGTTGCTTGAATATAGGTCGCATGGGCAATGGTTTGTTCAGGTAATACTGCTTGGGCAACGGATTCTTCGGGCAATACTGAACTGAAATTTGACTGTAAGTTGGGTGGTAGCTCTTTAGCGCCAAACTTCAATGTAAAAAAATATAAATGCATAAGTTTAAATTAACAAATATTAATTTTCACCGTTTGTTTTTTCCATTCTATAAGCTTGGCCCGGAACAATGCTCGAATACCAACAGGCGTGATGACTTCTTTAATGTCGTCCTCTGTCAAGTACTCCAGGCTTTCGAATGTTACTTGAGATTCTAATAGCCTTTTCTCACTGAAACTATATTTCAGCATTTTAGCATTTTCGGAGCAAATGTAACATTTCACCCTATACATTTCAAATGGGAGCTACTGGTGGAAGTGTAAAATAAAGAACACGTCTTGATTCGGATAGGTGTCTTTATTCAATTGATTCTTAGTCTGTTCACAATTTGATCGTAAAGCTAAAGATCGCGTAACTGCGCTGCCAGTGACGCCGGCAGAGGAGCGGTCAGCTTATGTATAAATGTTTACATATATGTATAGGGCTGGTGAAGTATGTTCACTTGGTGACAGAGCCATCGCGCATGTCAAATATGCCGACTCAGCACTGTTAAGTTCAATGCACTGAATGCACTCAAGAGCGGTCATATTACCGGCAATGCTTAATATTGTGCAATGCATAATAATGCTTAATATGCAATAATATTTATGCTTACCAGTGAGTACAGTGAGCATTCGATATGTGAACATACTACATCTCCCTCCTTTAGAAAAATAACGTAATTATATGAAGTTATTTTCTAAGTATTGTTGTTTTTTTTTCTAATTATTAATATTTATTTTTTTGTGTTTGTTTTTTTTTTGAATCAGAAAATATTGATATACTTTTTTTCTTTTTTTTTATGTATATTGTTATGATATGGTTCTTATTCTATGTATGGTTCTTATTCTATGAATGGTTCTTATTCTATGTATGGCCATACTTCAAATATTTATAAGAGAAATAAATTGATTATGAAATAAAAATTTTTAACCTATCTTTATGTAATATTTGTTTTTTATTTTTGTTATTTGTAATTGTTATATTGTCATTTTCTTCTATACTTTCTACCTTATATGGTCCAGTATATTTAAAATCTAGCTTATGACCTGTTTCATTTTTTAATAAAACCTGATCTCCTATTTTTAAATCAAAGTTTAAAGTACTTTTATCATAATTGGTTTTTTGTTTTATCTTATTTTCTTCTAACATTAATCTAGCTCTTTTATATTCTTGTTCTAGTCTAAAATTATTTCCTTAGCATAGTCTTCTAAATTGTATAATGGTTTAATCTTATCTATACTATTAAATTGTTTTGGCAAATTTGAAGTTTTACCAAATACTAGCTCATATGGACAATAGTCATGTGCCATAGAGGGTGTTGTGTTAAAGCAATATACGAAGTATTGTAGCCATACATCCCAATCTGTTTTGTCGACTGATATGTATGAACGTATGAACTCGTTAAGTGTTCGGTGGCTTCGCTCCACGGTACCCACAGTCTGGTGATGATGTGCGGTAGAAGTTATATTTTTTATATTCAGATTTTTACATAAATCTTCAATTATTGAATTTTTATATTCTGTTCCCATGTCCGTAATGAACGTCTTCATTGGACCGTACTTCAGAATAAAGTCTTCAAATATAGCTTTTGCTACTGTTTTCGCACTTTTATTTTTTATTGGAATTGCTATTAGATATTTAGTTAAATCGCAGATTAAGGTTACTGCGTATTCATTTCCTTGTTCAGATTTGGGTAGTGGACCGATCGTATCCACAATAACCCTGTCGAAAGCCATTTGTGGCGTTTCAGTAATAGTCATTGGGGTCTTTGTGTGTTTAGTCGTTTTCGACTTTTGACACTTGGGGCATTTTCTTATATACTTTGATATATCTCTTGTCATGTTTTTCCAAAAATAATGCCTTTTTATTTTAGTTAATGTTCTAGCTATTCCTGTATGACCTCCTTGTATTGGATCGTCATGGAATGTAAATAGTACTGCTTCTTTCTCTTTATCATTTTTTGATAATAGGGTCACCGGCTTGAGTAGCGCTACTCTTAAAGATTGTAATATTTTATTGCCCATTATTTTAAAAGATTCTATTGATATTGTGTCAAAGATCTTTTCGCTCGGTGTCACTTTGAGTTGGCTGATATTAAGTATACCGGCTTCTTTTTCAAGCCTTTGAAAGAGCTGACCTATGTCAAGAATTTCATTGGTGTACATATCGCTAACATCAATTCTTGCTAAAACTTTTTTTCCATGTTTTAATAAGCACAGAGAATCTGTTATTCGCAAGGTCACTACTTTTCGTACCTCGTCATTTACAATGACTTCGTATACGTTGGGCTGAGAAGCATTTAGAGTTTGCTTATGCAAATCTTCTTTTTCTATTCCTGCGCAGGAGTTTAACTGTTTACTTTGATTTCTGGTAGTGACTTTCAGAATTTTATTATTTACTTGAATATTTTTTAAGTCCGTGATTGTTATTCTTGATAGCGCATCGGCTACATAATTGTCTTTACCCCTTAGATACTCTACTGTAAAATTATATTCCTCTAATTCAAGTCTCATACGTGTAAGTTTGGAACTAGGGTTTACCATTGAAAATAGGTAAGTAAGTGCTCTGTGATCTGTTTTGACTGTGAAGTGTCTACCATAAATATATGGTCTAAAATGTGTTATCGCCCAATGAATAGTTGATAATTCCTGTTATGTTGTACTTGTGTTGCTTTCGCCTTTTGTAAATGATCTTGATGAGTACGCAACTGGGAGCTGGAGTCCGTTTTTGTTTTGAGTTATAGACTGCTCCACACGCTTGCTTACTAGCATCTGTAATAATGCAAAATTCTTTGCTGAAATCTGGGTATTGTAAAAGAGTTGGTTTCATTAGTGCCGATTTTAGATGTTCGAAGGCGTTTTGACAGTCAGCTGTCCATTCGAATTTTACATCTTTTTTACATAATCTTGTTATGTGACGAGAATAGTCGATACTCTTCTGATGCAAACTCCGCTGCAACCAACGCAGCATGTATACAGAGTAGGCCGATCAACGGATACGGCACTATATCAGCTACACCGCACCCTAAGCACAGTGGTTGATAATAAGGAGGTGGCCATATGCGCCTTCCTGGACATAGAGGGTGCCTTCGACAACACATCTCACGGTGCTGTCCAGGCTGCCCTGACCAGGAGGGGCCTAGACGCAACCACCAGCAGATGGATTTCCTCACTGCTGGCGTCTAGACAAGCCACGGCAACAGTTCAAGATAACACTGTTACTGTCACAACCACAAAAGGTCTCCTTTACTTTGGAGTCTACTAGTAGATGAACTACTCCAGAAACTTGCCAGCTGTGGAATTCAATGTCAAGGCTACGCTGATGACATTGTGATCATAGCACGAGGCAAATTCGAAGAAGCACTCTGCGACATTGTACAATTAGGACTACGGATAACGAGCGACTGGTGTGGAGAGGTGGGCCTCAACCTTAACCCCGCCAAGACAGTCATCGTTCCCTTCACTAAGAGGTACAAGTTGCAGAGAATGAGGCCGATAAGGCTGTCGAACAGCATAATAGAAACAAGCAAGGAGGTCAAGTACCTAGGAGTCACTTTCGACAGCAAATTAAACTTCGGCTCCCATGTAAAGAACGCGATATCAAAGTGCTCTAGAGCACTTTACGCATGTCGCAGTATAGCCGGGAAATCATGGGGCACATCACCGAAGATAATCAGATGGCTATACCTAATGGTAGTCAGGCCAATGCTCACTTATGGAGCAATAGCCTGGGGTGATAGAGCGCAACTCATCACCGTCAAGAAACAGTTGCAAAGATTGCAACGAATGGCCTGCGTATGTATGACAGGGGCTATGAACACCTGTCCGACAGCAGCCATTGAAGTTCTAATGGAGCTCACGCCACTCCATGTGGTCATCAGACTACACCAAAGAGCGACTCTTCTAAGAATGGCACGGGATGGAGTTGGAAGTAGTCACATCCTTAGCCTAAGAGACGCGGAACTGCTATCAGGTGATCTCCCCTTGCTTACGCAACCAAGGGACGAGATGACAGCCGTACTTACGTTCGAGCAGAATTTCGAAGTGAACCTGAGTAGCAAGAAAGAATGGACAACACTTAATGAGGTCCATCCTATGAGACAGCACACCATAAAATGGTACACCGATGGATCTCTCTCAGACCAAGGCACAGGACTTAGAGTTGTGGGCCCTCGAATATCATACCATGAATCCCTAGGAACATATACCAGTATCTTCCAAGCTGAAGTATGTGCAATAGGGAGGTGTGCTGATTTTAATCTCAATAGGAACTATCGGAATAGGGATATAGCCATCCTATCCGATAGCCAAGCAGCCCTTCATGCACTCGATAAGGCGAAAGTAACGTCTAAAGTAGTGTACGAGGTGCGAAGGAAGCTAAACCAACTGGGATTGCATAATAGGCTAACCCTAAGATGGATCCCACGTCACATGGATATAGCAGGGAATGAAATGGCTGACAAACTAGCCAGAATGGGGGCTCGCAGACCCCTAATAGGTCCTGAACCGTTTTGTGGAATTGGAAGTCACACAATTCGGGAGTACTTACGCAAGGAAGAGAGACGACTTCAGCAGTCGCATTGGACTGAGACCACAGGTCTCAGACAAGCTAAACACCTCCTAGGCAGCTACAACCCTAAGCGGTTCAAGCAGGCAATTTCACTAGGAAAGAACAGACTCAGAAAACTCACCGGTCTGCTGACAGGGCACTGTAGACTGAGAAGTCACCTATCCAAATTGGGACTTGTAAGGAGCGGAACCTGTCGGTTCTGCAACTGTGAGGAGGAATCCTCAACGCAGAATGCACTGCTCTATCTAGACGCAGATGCAGTCTTCTAGGGAATTATGTCATACCTATTGGCGACATTGTGTACCTCAATCCGATCAAAATCCTCGACTTCGTGCTAGAGATCGGGTTGATGGATGAGCTATAAGCTCAGAAGGGGCACAATAGATCCAAAAGGGTCGCGGTGCAGGTTCCCCCCATTAATAATAATAAGATTCCTTTGTCTGTGCATTTATGTCCTAGGAAAGTGACTTCATGCATGAAAAATGAACATTTTTCGGGATGTAACTTAAGGTTATGTTGCCTACATCTCTCAAAAACATCAGTTAAGTTTTTGAGCATATGTTTTTCGGAACAACCAATGACTATTAAGTCATCCATGTAAAGGAATGCTTGCGAAGGTTGAAGTCCAGAGAAAGCAATAGTCATCATTATCTGAAACGAATTTGGCGCTATTTTTAAGCCGAATGGTAATCGAGTAAAACGATATGAACCATTGCTTGTTGAAAAAGACGTTACGTCTCGTGAACTTTCTTCGAGTTCAATTTGATGAAAACCTGACTGTTCGGCGCAGCATCAAATACACAACATTAACACAACATTTAACATGTCATTAACATAACATATTTATGTATACATATGCAGCCGTGACCGTAAGGCGTTCTGTCTCTCACTCTCTATTGAGTTTTGGGCCGTCTTTCGCTCATATCCCGGCGCTTGCATTTAGTGTGCAATTAGAAATCAATCGCATCAGTTGCTCATCCTATCGTTTTGTAATCAAGATCATTCGGATCACACGCGTATCGTCGCGCCAATAACTTGTAACTATTATTAATAAACTTTATAACGTTTTACGTGAAACAAATCTCGTTGTTAATAGACTGAAACAAATACAGCTGTCAAAAAAGCTTGGCGGCTCAACATTTTTTGGTGACCCCGACGTGATTTTTTTCTAAGATCACAAATTCGTTTGTCGGCATTTTCATACCTATATATATGTATAATTGCATGTACATAGGTATGAATGCACAATCGCTCTAACTGTACCGTCGCTCAGTTATTCTTAAATCATTGCTTCGCCTGTTACTTCGCCTGTTGCTTCGCCCGTTGCTTTCGCCCGTTACTTAATCTGTTTCTTCGCCCGGCTCTTCGCACTTTTCTTCGTACGTTACTTCGTTGCGTGGGATCACTGCACCTAGCGTTTGCACATACACATACATATTCGGCTGTTACTTTGGAGAGTTTTGCTATACATAAGCACCGTTACTTGTCTTCGCCGTCTCTCTTTTACTTTGGTTTAAAACGTTTGTCGCCGCTACATCAGTACAAACATGGTGAAAATACAGTGGAGGGCGAAAATAATGTGCCATCTGCATCAAAGGGCGTTTTGTACAAACGCAAAGCAGATTCCGCGTACAAGTCATTGCAACGGCTGAGCATGAACTGGCCGTTCCAGACAATAAGTGAATTTTGTGTCGCGGAGCTGAATGTATGTCTGGATTTGATTAATGAATGCAAATATTCATTTAATATGGCGCATAACAGCTTAGAGGAAATTAACCCTGATGAAATCGGAAGTTCTTTGCGTGAAGATTTTGACCACCTCCTAGTGGCTCTCCTGTTTCGAATTAAGAAACAAATCGAGCTGAAATGCTCACAAGGACCTTTGACCTCTACTATGCATAACAACGAGGAGCTTTTGGAGCATCAAGCTGCAATCTACGCTGGACGTTTGCATCGTTCTCGCTTACCAGAACTAAAGCTGCCAACATTTCAAGGTGGATATACTGAATACGCTAATTTCATATCTATGTTTGAGTCGATCATCGATAAGGATTCGGAGTTAAGCAACATTGAGAAGTTCCAGCATCTACGTTCGTGTCTATCTGGTTTGGCTCTGGAAGCAGTTCAATCGTTGGAAATTTCTGATGCCAATTATCGTGTGGCATTAGATATTTTGAGTAAACGTTTTAATAATAGGCGTCTTGTTTTCCAGGCACACATCGTGGAGATTCTTGAGCTTAAGAGAGTAGACTCGGAATCGGCAACAAGGCTTCGTGAAATTTCAAGCAAAATAAATGCTAACATGCGCGCTTTGGAATCAATTGGAGAAGCTACTGAAATTGCTGACTGCATGATGATACAAATTTTGCTTCAGAAGCTGGACAAGATACCTACAGCTGTGGATTTCTTTAATTTTCTGGAAAAGCGATGTCAAAGGCTTGAGACTGTTCAACATACAATGGCAAATCACGTGCCTAATTCACAGGTGGGAAAACAGAATCTAAATTCTAACACCAGTAGAAGAGCCTTAGTGGCTGCACAAACTAACAATCAATTATGTGCATTTTGCAATTCTGCTGGGCATTCTATTTACACGTGCAGTAAATTCGGAGAACTGACTGCCATGCTTCGATATAAGGAAGTAAAGCGTCTAGCCCTTTGTTTAAATTGCCTTAGGAAAGGCCACCAAAGCCAGTCGTGCACCAGTGGCAAATGTCGTATGTGTAACTCGAAGCATCATACATTGTTGCATTTCGACAGTTCTTCATCAGTCAGTAATAGAAGTCCTGACGTTGCAGCCTCAGCCTCGCCATCTCTATCAGTCAATTGCAGTACCGTTACATCATTATCGTCTACCTCTCTTGTTGTCCCAAGTCTCCAAGCTGATGTTGTGCTTCTGGCCACTGCCCTCGTACTTGTTAAAAGCAGCTCAGGCTCATGGGTGCCATGTCGGGCCCTTTTGGATTCGGGTTCACAATTGCATATCGTCACATCTCGCTTAGCCCATCAGCTGCAGCTAAGGAAAACTCGATCATCCACTGCTGTAGCCGGCCTTGGTGACACCAGCGTTCGCACTGAGGGCGCTACTGTTCAAATCCGTCTGCAGTCTCGAAATTCTGATTATACTACAGCATTTACAGCTTTAGTTACCCCTACCATAACGGACAGCCAGCCTAGTATTGCCATCGACACTAAGGAATGGAACACACCAAAAAACATTTGCCTTGCGGACCCAGAGTTCTACAAGCCTCAGCGCGTAGATTTGTTAATAGGAGCGGGCATGTTCTACGACCTAATGTGTATCGGACAAATCAAATTGGTGCCTGGATTGCCACTGTTGCAAAAAACTCTATTAGGCTGGGTCGTTTCCGGTGGCGGACAAGGACAGCGTGGCACTTCATTGTTGGCTGCCAAGTCTGAACCACAAGTGGCTGCAACTATGGACAATCGTCTTGACGTGCTGGTTCAGAGGTTCTGGGAACTTGAAGGCGTGGAAGAGACAAGCCCAAAGGGCACGAAGGAGGAGCTGGATTGTGAAGAGCATTTTGTACAGAATTTCACGCGTTTGTCGTCAGGTGAATACTCAGTCCGTTTGCCCTTCAAAGCCAATGCAGATGACCTTGGAGACTCTTTCAATCAAGCACATCGTCGATTCTTAAACCTCGAACGCAAGCTCGATCGTTGTTCGACTCTTAAGCAGCAATATTCAGCATTCATTCAAGAATATTTGGAACTGAAACACATGTCGCTTGTTAAACCTGGCCAAGTCGGTAATTGTCGATACTTTCTTCCACACCACTGTGTTTTCAAGGAAGATAGTACAACCACAAAGCTTCGTGTGGTGTTTGATGGCTCTGCAGCAGCCTCATCTGGCCAGTCGCTGAACGATGTGCTTCTGGCTGGACCGGTCATTCAGCCAAAATTGTTTAACATTTTGATTAAATTTCGCACATATGCTGTGGCGCTTACAGGAGACATATGCAAAATGTATCGTTGTGTCAGGGTAACCGAGCCTGACAATTACTTTCAATGCATCATATGGAGGAACTCCCGGCAAGAAGACATTCAAATCTATAAGTTGGATACCGTAACATATGGCACAAAGCCCGCCTCCTTCCTATCAGTTCGCGCAATGCACCAGTTGGCTATAGATGAGAAAGAATCGTTCCCCATTGGTGCTTCTGCTGTATTGCAGGATTTTTATGTCGACGATTTCATCTCCGGTGGGGCTTCGGTTTCGGAAGCCATCAGCAAGATGCAACAGACCGGACAGATTTTGTCTCTTGGAAACTTCAAACTTAGAAAATGGTGTTCCAATCGACTAGAAGTTCTTGCAGACGTCGCAGAGGAGGATAAGACGAAATTTCTAAAATTTAATGACGGAAGCGACATCACAAAAACACTCGGCCTTGCTTGGAATCCTTCTTGCGACAACTTGTTGTTCACCTTATCGCCCTTGCAGGCATCAAGCAAACCTACCAAGCGATCCATTTTATCTACTATTGCTCGATTTTATGACCCTCTTGGTCTAATTGGTCCAACTATCGCTAAATCTAAAATCTTTCTTCAGCACCTATGGAAGGCCAAAGTAGACTGGGATGAGAGCTTGCCTACATCTTTATTGTCGGCCTGGATGGAAATTATAGAAAGTTTCTCCAGCATCAGTCGATTCTCCTTTCCAAGACTTGTGTTGGATTCTCAAGCTGCTGTAGAAGTCCATGGATTTTGCGACGCAAGAATCGACGCTTATGGTGCCTGCATTTACATCGTATCCAGGACTGACCAACCGTTTAGCCGGCTTTTATGCTCGAAGTCACGCGTAGCGCCATTGAAAACACTCACAGTGCCAAAACTTGAGATATCTGGAGCCATGCTGCTAGCACAGCTAATGCATGAGATAAGAAAGATGACCCTATTTGGAAGCCACTACTATTGCTGGTCGGATTCAACTGTGGCATTATCGTGGATTCGAAGTGAGCCGAGCAAATTCAATGTCTTTGTTTCGAACCGTGTAGCGGCAATTCAAGAATTAACTACAGACATGGAATGGCGGCATGTGCCAACAGACTGC
Organism: Drosophila quinaria; assembly: GCA_035047525.1. NCBI lineage: Eukaryota > Metazoa > Arthropoda > Insecta > Diptera > Drosophilidae > Drosophila > Drosophila quinaria. The sequence goes on from JAWNPO010000026.1 coordinate 297,194, forward strand.
AATCTGGCTGATATCCTATCGAGAGGTTCCCTACCTGCCCAGCTAATGCAATCGGAGCTTTGGTTCAATGGTCCACAGTTCCTGGTCTGCAGAAAGGATCACTGGCCTGTTTCATGGTCGGTTTCGACACCCTCGTTAGAACTTCGAAAAACTGTACTCCACGTTAAGGCTCCATACGAAGACATCACCGTCAAATGCAAATATACTAACTCGTTTTCTTTCATGCAGCGTATCTTTGCCTACGTACATAAGTTCACGCGGCGTCTTCGGCATCCTGGTCTGACGGTGACTGATATTCACCACGGTACGCACACGCTGTTGCGCATTGTGCAGCGGACTCAGCTGTGGGAGGAGATAAAATGCTTGCAGTCAAAGAAGATCATCAAAGGTTCCAGCTCGATCGCTTCTCTGCACCCCTTTCTGGACGAATCTGGTCTGCTTCGCGTTGGTGGGCGTCTTGCAAATTCAAACTTAAGTTATGAATCGCAGCATCCTATCATCCTGCCCAAGGATCACCCCATAACCTCGTCGCTTATTGCATATCATCATGCACGCAACTTGCACAGTGGACCTCGTGCGCTTCTATCCAATGTGCGTCTACAATACTGGCCCATTGGAGGGGTGAAGACAGTTTCCAAGGTGGTGAATAAATGCATTCGATGTTTCCGAGCTAAGCCGCGCTTGCTGGAGCACATAATGGCCGATTTACCTAAGGAGCGTTTGCAAGCCTCAAGACCGTTTGAAGTTACAGGAGTCGATTATTGTGGCCCCTTTTATTATAAGCCTGAAGTTCGCACTAGAGCGCCCGTCAAATGCTATATCAGCGTGTTTGTGTGCTTTACGACGAAAGCTATACACATGGAGATCGTGAAGGACTTATCCACGCCATCATTCATCGCCGCTCTAAAAAGATTCATAGAGACTCGTGGAAGGCCAAGTCAAATTTGGTCAGACAACGCCACTAACTTCGTAGGAGCGAAAAATGAGCTACTGGAATTAAAGGAGGTCATGCTAAGCAGTGTTCACCAGGAGGCTGTGCACCAATTTTGTTTGTCTGACAACATCGACTGGCGTTTTATCCCACCTCGCTCGCCACACTTCGGTGGCTTATGGGAAGCAGCGGTTAAAACTGCAAAACACCATTTCTACCGCTCTATTGGTCCATCGTTACTTAATTATGACGAACTACGCACACTGGTTTGCCAGATCTCGGCGATCATTAATTCACGCCCTTTAGTCTCAATTTCAGAAATTCCCGCTGATCTAGATGTTTTGACACCAGCTCATTTCCTTTTCGGTGGGCCTCCGACCACACTACTGGAACCTGATTTATCTGGCCTCAATTACAATCGCTTAGATGGCTGGCAGCGAGTCTCTCATCTGCAACAAGTCTTCTGGGCGCGCTGGAGGGAAGAATACCTCACCCTTCTTCAACAACGTACGAAGTGGCGCACTCCAAGTCCATCTCCAAGGGTGGGCGACGTAGTCCTGGTCAAGGATGAAAATCTGCCTCCGATGCGTTGGCCACTGGCTAAGGTAGAAGCATTGATTCCAGGCAGGGATGGTGTAGCACGAGTCGCTGATCTGAAGACTGCCACAGGAATGATTAGACGCGCCATCCGGAAGCTATGTCTGCTGCCCCTCAAGGATTCGGTTGAAAGGCCGGCTTCCAACGGGGGGAGTATGTTCGGCGCAGCATCAAATACACAACATTAACACAACATTTAACATGTCATTAACATAACATATTTATGTATACATATGCAGCCGTGAGCGTAAGGCGTTCTCTCTCTCACTCTCTATTGAGTTTTGGGCCGTCTTTCGCTCATATCCCGGCGATTGCATTTAGTGTGCAATTAGAAATCAATCGCATCAGTTGCACATCCTATCGTTTTGTAATCAAGATCATTCGGATCACACGCGTATCGTCGCGCCAATAACTTGTAACTATTATTAATAAACTTTATAACGTTTTACGTGAAACAAATCTCGTTGTTAATAGACTGAAACAAATACAGCTGTCAAAAAAGCTTGGCGGCTCAACACTGACATTAAATCCAGGCATGAAAAGTATTTTGCTCTACCTAGTTGATCTAAAATATCATCAATTCTAGGGAGTGGAAATTTGTCGGACAACAGTTTTTTATTAATCTGACGATAGTCAATTACTAATCGCCATTTTTTCTTTTCAGAATTTGGAAGTGACTTTTTTGGTACTAATAAAAGTGTGCTATTATAAGCAGATGCAGATGGTTCGACTATTTTCCCGTTAATTAGTTTTTGGACTTGTTTTTGAATTTCGTCTTTTTGACTATGAGGGTTTCTATAATTTTTTATGTATATCGGTTCATCATCCTTCATTCTCAGTTTTTGCTTATAAATATTGTTTGTAGTTATCGATTCGGTTTCTAGTCCGAATACATCACTATATTGTGTGCATAATTTTGTTAATTCTTTTTGAAATAGTGGTGGGAAATTTTTAGAGAGTTAATACAGATTTTTCTCTGTTTTCTGAATTTGTTTTAACTATGTCGTAATTTGAAAGTGGTTCGTATTTCAAGTTATTTATACTGACTACTTGGTCTGTATTTGTTGAATTTAGCAGTCTTATGAATGCGTTTTGAGATGTTGCTATGGTATTTGCTATGTAAATACCAAGCTGAATTTCTTGGTTCGGAATAAATACACTGTCTTCTACTGAGGTTATATCAATTTTTCGGACAACTTGTGATCTTGCTGGCAGAATTATGGAGTTGTTGCCAGAACTTTATGTTATTGGAACATAAATTGGATATTTTAAATTATTTGGCCTAATTATTAGCCAATCTTCAGATGGGTTGAAATCTAATTGACAGTTGTATTTTCTAATAAAATCGATTCCTAGTATTCCATCACAAGGAATAGCAAAATGTAAATTTACGATATGAAAATCGTGTGGAATTATATATCTAGAAGTTTGTATTTCGATTGAGGTAAGTCCTTTTGATTTGGTTACTTTTTGACTTATTCCCTGTATATTGATTATATGGTTAGTTTGGATGTATTGAAAAACATCGGAATTTGCTTTTAATATTGATATATCTGCACCTGTGTCTATTAAAAAGACTAGTGCTTTTCCTGTTGTTACATTTGTAAAAGTTACGAATGTGTTTTGGCTGAGATTGATGGTGTGAATTTTGATGTTTCCTACTGCTGAGTATCTAAGTGTTTTGGGCTACTCGAACATTGTTATTGTTATTAGAGTTATAACCTCCATTTTGGTGGTTATTTCCTCTATAACGTCCTCTTCCATTGCCTCTATTGCCTTCTCTATAACTGTTATTGTAGTTATAATTCTGGCCGTTATTGCGATTGTTTTTATTATTATTATAATAGCCGCGACCATTGTCTCTACCGCGATAATTATTTCTGTGATTACCACGGCCTCTTTGGACGAACAATATTGAGTTTGGATTGCCTGTCATTTCAGTACTACATTGTAAGTACTTTGTGATGGCTTCATTCATGGTTGTAAAGTTTTCTGCCTCAAGAATTGTTTTCAGTTTTCCATGTTCACAGTTTTTAACCATTGTCCTAATGGCTTCTTTGGTGCTGAATTTATCAGCATGTTCGGCCGATAGGCCCTCATCAATATACGAAGCCTCCAAGAGCCTTCGTAAATTGTCAATTTCTGTAGTGAACTTTTCGGCAGTTTTTCCTCTCTGTATGGTGTTAGACAATTTGGCTTTTACTACGTCGGATGTTTCACCAACTATAGTATCTTGCAATTTTTTTATGATTGCATCGATTGTCGTCTCATTTTGTACCTTGTATCGTGTTGAGCCGATAATTTTTGATTTTATGACCTCAACAGCTATCTCTTCGTATGTTCCTTTTGTCAAATTTACTAACTTCAAAGCTGTTACGAATCTTTGAAGATGTATCTTTTTCCCGTCAAATTCAGGTATGGTGGAGGAAATCTCCTTCATGTATGCCCTGTCGGCCGCTGATGAGTCTACCATTTTTGGTTTGGTTAAACTCTTGAGTCCCAATTGGTTACTAGCCGCTGCACTTGTTGCGGGGCTATTATGATTAGCAGTTTCTTGGGAATCAGATCCCGAAACAATTGCAATGTAACCTGTGTTGGGTGACTTTGGCCTTGGACTTATTGACTTTGTGTCGTTCTCATCGAGAGCTATAAATGTTGCCGGGCTGCCTATTTCTTTTGGCAAATGTAAATCAAGAGTATGTTTCTCTTTTAAAGAAAATAACTGTTCTCTTAGACGTTTGACAACGTCTAAGGCTTGAGTCCAATGATGTTCGGGGATTCTAGATTGATTTTCTAGAAACAGCTCCCTTATCTCATTATAAATCTTCACTAAATAAATAGTGTGTTTATTGATGGTACTCGGTTGGGTAGTTCTATTTTGGGAGAGGCTTTTGTACGATTTGTCGAACTCAGATTTTAGTTCTTTAACTTTCGTACATATTATATTCCAATCCATGTGTTATAGTGGTTTTAGCAATTATTTTCGTTTAGTATTTTCTTTAGCCTGAATATGGCATGATTTGCTGGGACTACACGCTTTTGTTGATAACCTATATAGACTCCAAGTCCAATTATATCTCCACATCTGAGTGGGTATCTTTTTCCTACGATGTTTGTTTCCTATAAATACGCCATTTACTGCGTTCATCTGTTCAAAAACAACTATGCGTCCGTTGCGCACGATTAGCTTGGCATGATGCCTGGACAAGAACATGTACCCAGGCAAAAAGGTACTGCAGCTTGAATGCCTGCCTATGGTATTTTCACCGGCACGGAGAAATACTTTTCTGTGCCCTATTCTCAAATTCTGGTTCCTTTCCAAATGTAATTCTTATTTAGTCATATCTATTAGTTTTTATTTTCATTTATTTTTATTTCATTTTCAGAAAAATCTCTCTTATATAATTATGCCATAAGTGCTTTATCATAACAATATATTTGTTAAATTTTAAATCAATGTTTTATGATTCTCTTTTTTTTTAAATATATATATTTTTTTTTGGAATATATATATTGTCGTTGATTTATAATTTTTTGTTATTTTTTTTTTAAACATTTTTGTATTTATATTTTCCTATTCGATCAACGCAGTGATCTCCTGTCTAATGTTTCGCTTGGCTTCACAGGCCATACTCTATTACGAGCAACGCAATTATCGCTCAGTATTACAAACATATCTTTACATTTCATTTGTTTAGATTAAAATTATTATAAGATTATTATTTTTTTAGATTAACAAATTAAAAAAAAAATTTTTTTAAATTAAGTTGCACGCTCTCTGTAGCACTGCCGGTCCCCGAAGATGATTAGCTTGGAACGCTAAGTGATACCAGCGCTGGTCCTCGCACAGGCTGTTGGGGCGCCGATGCTGGTCTCTGCACAGGCTGTTGGGGCGCCGGTGCTGGTCCTCTTGAAGCATGTGTAGCTGCAGTGCTGCGACTCAAATGGTTCAGGGCAGTCCGTTGGGCATTGCTTCTCCGGTTTAGTGTTGAATTTTTTAAACATTTTTGTATTTATATTTTCCTATTCGATCAACGCAGTGATCTCCTGTCTAATGTTTCGCTTGGCTTCACAGGCCATACTCTATTACGAGCAACGCAATTATCGCTCAGTATTACAAACATATCTTTACATTTCATTTGTTTAGATTAAAATTATTATAAGATTATTATTTTTTTAGATTAACAAATTAAAAAAAAAATTTTTTTAAATTAAGTTGCACGCTCTCTGTAGCACTGCCGGTCCCCGAAGATGATTAGCTTGGAACGCTAAGTGATACCAGCGCTGGTCCTCGCACAGGCTGTTGGGGCGCCGGTGCTGGTCCTCTCACAGGCTGTTGGGGCGCCGGTGCTGGTCCTCTTGAAGCATGTGTAGCTGCAGTGCTGCGACTCAAATGGTTCAGGGCAGTCCGTTGGGCATTGCTTCTCCGGTTTAGTGTTGAATTCTTTCCTCTGTGGCACTGGTTGAACTACTTCAGAGTTCATTAGTGGTATGTTTTTAAACGTGGTTTCATTCGTAGAGGTTGAGCTTTTGTAATTTTGCTGAATCGACTCAATATTGTCGATTTCAGCCTGTATTTTATTGCCTGTTTCCCAACTAATTGTTGTGTTGGGGGCAAATAGCAGTTTCAGTAGTTTGGCTTTTCTTTCCTTAAGCCTTTTTTGTACTCCACTGCGCCTATTTTTAGGCATTGCTCATCACCTCTACTTACTCAGTATTTCCAGCCACTTTCTCCGTATAGTTTCCATTGTAGTTTTCTCCAGTTGTTGCCGCTGCCGCTGCTTCACCTCCAGTTGTCGATTCTGTTGTTTCTTTTTTTTTTTTTTTTAAACATTAATGTTTTTTCACTGTCATATAGTTTTAGTTTTTTTCCGCTTATTATATTTTTAAAATTTTCCACATGTTCGTGACACTTGTCACGGTCGCCATGTAAAATTAAGAACACGTCTTGATTCGGATAGGTGTCTTTACTCAATCTTCTAAAAAAAACCTCTTTACGAGGTAAGAGTCTAGTGACGAAAGCATTTCCATGCCCCAAAATTTCTGATATCCAATTTTGTGACGAAATATATTAAATTTATTAAATATGTTAATTTCTTATATATGACAAAAAAAACAATTATTAAAAAAAAAATTGGAAAAATTTTAAGTTCATGAATATTCTCTGTTAACAGTCCAATAGTTAAATTTTCAATTTTACGCAAATCAACTTTTGAGTATATTAGTTTTAAAATTTGTCGAATATATGGAAAATGTGGAGAGAGTCGTCGTATAAAAAGCAAGACAGAATGACAATTGTTCTCATGCTCATAGCAATAGTCCTGGTGGCCCTCTCTTAATTTTTTTACGTAGTCATAAGTATATTATTCATCGGGCTATTTTTGTTGGGGTAACTCTGGTTTGTCAACTTTGTTAGAGCATTTGTCAATATTTTAAAAAAATCCGAGAATTTCTTCATGCTTAAAATTAATGAAAGTTGTTATAAGGGAAATATATTGGTGCGATATTGTCGTTTTATCAATATTACATATTTCTGGATTGCATTTCCATTTTTCAATGGTATGTTGCTCATTTTCAAAAATATTTTCAGCTCTTCCCTCCGAGTTGAAAACTAATGTTGTTTTTTGTTTTAAAGGATTGTACGATGCGCTTGAAAAATATGCTTCCGAGTGTCGTGTATGCAATGATGGACCAAATATTAAAGAAAACTCTGGATTGGAAGTGGAATCCATATTTTTTTTAATGATCATAAATTTGCCTTTAAGAATGCATACATTTTTACAAAACGAATTTATTATGGTTTTTCTGTGATGAAAAATTTTCGAAATATTTTTTTCAACTTCAGCTCTATTGTTTACCAAATCATAAATAGTTTTATTTAATTGAAACAAATTCAAAAGACTAATAAAGTCGGAATCTTTTTGTTCATTTATACTCATACTTTCAACATTTTTTACATTTCTTTTTGATTTATTAACCAGTTTTTTGGTTTGATTTATTGTTGAAATTTGAATGTTGTGCATTTGATTGACTCGTTTTCTTAGAGCTTGATTTTCGAGTCTATAAATTATTTGTTCTTCAGTCTCGGAATTGCGATTTATTTCAGCTCTTTAAGCGTATTTTTTGAGTCTTTCAAGTCTCTGGTCTTCTGTTTCGTTTTCTCTGTTTGATATAGCCCTTTTCGCTTCTTTTTCCAAACGTTTCATCAGTCTCTAAGGTTCTGTTTAATATAATTCTTTGCGCTTCTTTTTCAATACGTTTAAGTTTCTCTTCTTCAGACTCTAAGGATCTTTTTATTATAGTTCTTTGAGCTTTCTCTTCAATGCGTTTAAGTTTCTCTTCTTTAGTCTCTAAAGCTCTATTTCTGGTAACCCTAGTTTTTTCTTTTTTGATCTTTTTTTGTCTTTGTTCTTGTGTCTCTGATTTTCTGTTTAAACGAATTTTTTCTGAAACTTCTTTTAACCTTTTAGAAGTACGTTTGGGTGTTTCTAAATCCCTATTCATTTTCGATCTTATTGCTTTTTCTGAAAATGTTTTCTTTTGATCAGATTCAATTTCTAAACCATCATTTATTTTAACCTTTTTACAATCTACACCGTCAATTTTGCTTATAAGCTTTCTCTTAGAATGATGCGGTTTCTTAACAGAACGCCCAGCCATTTTAAAGAAATATTTTATTTTTATTTAATTGTGAATATTTGAATATTATATTTAATATTTTATTACTTTTTTCTTAAATATACCTTTCAAATAAAGAATCAAAATCTTTCAATACAGCTTTTTCAATTTTTAATATAGTTTTGTATTTATTATTTTATAATAAATTTATTTCTTATCTGTATATTTTGAAGTACTTTATTATTGTAATATACTTTTTTTTATAATTTAATTTATTTTTTCAATTGACAAATTAGTAATATTTTTTAAAAATTTTCCTTCTTAATTATTCTTTTCTTGATATTTTAATTTTTCTTTTTTTTATCAAATCAACTCTTTTTTAAGCTTTAAATTTTTTTAATAAATTTAATATTTTTTTATATTTGTTTGTTTTTCGTGTTTTTCTTGTCAATGTTTTTCTTTTTGTATATTTTGTTTTCTTAATTTTCATTAATTTCAATATTCTTTCTTTTCTTTTATTTATTTGTCTTTTTTTCTTTTTTTGCAATTTAAAATAATTTAATTTTTACTAAATTTTAATTTTGTTTTTTTTTTTTACCATTCTTAAAATTATTAATTAAATTAGCAATCGCCAATAATTTCGCTGAAAAAAAAGAATTGATAATAACATTAATATTTGTGAACATAAAAAAATTAAAAGATAAGCAAACACAATCCCATTCACTCACAATATTAATTCACGCAAAATGTTAGATAATATACTAAGCTAAGAAAAGATGGTTCTTTTATAATACTTCTTAAAAAAAAAATATTCTCGATTCACAATGATCCATTTATCAAATTTTATTTTGACCCACAACATTTTGAAAAACGTTATACCTTGCTTTTTGCTTAATAGATATATAAAAAAAATAAAATGAAAGCATTATGCTTAACGTTTTGATTTTAGTAATATCTCCTTTCCAACAAACTTCATTTAAAATCTGAGGTATGTAAAAATGTATGCATCTTATAGTTGGTAAGACATGTCCCAAGGATTAAAACTTTCGATTGAAGCCTAGGTCAACAAAGATATTCAAAACTATTTACTGAAGCACTCACACACACACACACACACACACACAGAAGAGAGTGTGAAAGTGAAAGCAGCAGGACGCTTTTCCCTACGGCACGCGTAGTTTTTACCTGTTTTCACGTGTTTTCCGGGTGACAGCATCCCCAGAATAGGTATTTGTCGTCATCATGAAGGTGCCAGTCAGGAGGGTTCCTGTGCCAGAATAAAGGCTCAAAAACCGTGGCTGTCCCTTGTCTGCGAGGGCTCTGTCTCTTCGCTGGAAGGCATGAATACTGATAGGAGGAAGCCACAACATGATCGACACACTCACCCCAGAAGCTTGGTTTCAACGCGGAACTCATCAACAGGTCAGACCTGGCCAGATCAGGTATCTTGGTGGCTTTTAATTAATTAATTAAGCCAGTTGTCTCCGCCTGAGCACTCAAGATGGCGTTGAGTGTTTTGTTGCCACATATTGTTGTTGCTATACAGCAACACACTCACACCGACGTATCGATCGCACGACAGCTGCCTCCCTCACTCCGTGCAGGAGTTGCCAGCAAAGAGAAATGTTCTTCTTTGCCGCCTCAGCCATTTAATAATGGCATAAACATTTAATTTGCAAACTAACTATTTCTTATAGCTAATTAATGCAAAACAATGCCTGGCACGCGAGCAAACAAACAGGTGATGAACGAATCAGATGGTGAACGAACTAGTTCCTAACTACGAGCAACATCGATATATCGATATGTTTGATAAAAGCACGATCTTACTTACAAATTAGACTGACCAGCCGCAACATATCCCCAAACGGCGGGCATATTCAAATAAGAATTTGAACTTGGAATTCAAAACCAAAATTTTAATACTGGAATCTTGGCATTGAAAACAATGCTATTTTGTACCGAATAATATCTTTTGTATTGTATTGTGTAATTATATACTGTCTAAAACATATTATATATGTATTTATGTATATATGTATATTTATATATTTATATATGTGTAGATATGTATGTATGTATGTATGTATGTATGTATGTATGTATGTATGTATGTATCTAAATATGTATGCATGCATGTATGTCATGCAATAGCGTGCAGTCTAGTATTGTAGGATTGCCCAGCCACAAAAATAAACATAATAGCTGCAGCCACGATAAGGCTAGGATTCTGCCCCATGATGACTCTTGGCGACAAGCTGGACCTCCAACGGACACACAAGCGTCAAGAAATTGATCGAGCCATCCCCTGCCGCCTCGGCGGTGTGTCCAAAAAAAAGGGGCGCTGGCGACCGAGCAGGGGCGGCATAACCCCCATCCCGCCGAGAGAAATCTCGTGGCCAACGTGGGACAACATGCTCCAGCAACATCTGTACTGCAACAATATTTGCAGGCCAGCATCAGGGACAACATGTGCTCTGAGTAACACAGTCTCAGCAGCAACATGCAACATGCAGCAACATATCGACCCTACTCCTGGTTCAAGGCTGCTTGAACCTCCACACTGAGCCCAGTAAGGTGTGGATAAGACAAACTGGACACCCCCTTTGGATACTTACGCAGCTGACGAGCCGGGTATTCTGGGACATTAGTACGCATGCTGAACCCATGCCGAAACGGCTCCCAGGCTAATGCCCGTCTTGCCTCCGCCCTGTTAAACCTTTGGCAAGCCTCGAGAAACGCTTGTCGTTTGTTGCCATTCAGTTGGCCTTGCAGGCTCAGTTGAGCAATCCTGACTAGCACTGATCTGGCACTGAACTCTGACTCTCATAAGGACCGGAGTCAACCCTCGCGTGGACCTCACTCCATGCAAAGATACCCACGGGATCGCGATAGTGACTGCGAACTACAAACGACAACAACGGCTTCGAGCCGGGGCCCAATTACCTATGAACTCAATCAATAATATAAATAATTCACCCAAAAACCATCACGATGGACCCGAAGATATGGCAGATTTGCCGTTAGACGCTAACCCGTTTGTACGACGGCCTCGAATCCAAAGCTCGCCACCCGTCGCCACTTGCCTCCTTCTCAGAAATGAGACAGAATGCACAGCAACTTCAGATTCTGAGACGCCAAAACGGCTCAGAGACCCCGACAACCCTTCTAGCAAGTCCAGGAAAACACCACCCAAGAAGACCAGATCTGGCATCATGGAGATAGACGAAATGGGCTCTATCTTGGAAGAGCTTATCTACACATACAGCACGAAACAACCAGTCACGAGACATGTGAATATGGCAACAAAGAGCATGCTCCACAGGTTAAGGGAGCTACATGGGTCAGTCCGCGCTCAGTTGACTGAAACCTCTGTTAAGCTAGATGATGTACTCTCACAGATTGACTTGCTACAACAAGCAAGTGCAGAAGAGCAGCAAGCAACCAAAGAGCGTATCCTAAAAGCCCGGCCAAGTTGCAATGCAACCACCCAGACGACGGAGAGCAAAACCTACGCGGAAATAAGTGAGCCGAGAAACTTGGAGGTTCCAAAGGCATTGCAACGCCCATCGGCAAAGCCTGACAGATCAAAGGCCCAAAAGATCAACAGAACGCAGAACCCCACCAGCAGTGCAACTTCCTCGAAGCAGCCCCAGCCAAAAGACCCACCTGTGAAGAACCCAGCAGTGCGAGTGGAAGATCATCACACCAATAACTGGACAAAAGTAAAAAGGCAGAAGCCGAAACTAAAACCTAGAAGCAGACCCGATGCAATTATAGTCAAATGCACCGAGAAGACACCATACGCCGACGTAGTCAAAATGATGAACGCAGAGCCCTCGCTACAAGACCTTAAAGGAAATGTTCAGGGAATTAGAAAGTCTGCAACAGGGGAGTTAATTCTCAGAATGCAGAAACGCGACGACCCAGCCACAGACCAACTGCAATCGGCTCTGAGGACAATGCTGACCGACAAAGCCCAAGTCAAAACCGTCCACGATACAGTTATGGTTGAAGTACACAACATCGATGAAACGTTGTCTGCGGATGAGCTACTCGTGGCCCTTTTTGCCTCGATCGAAGGCGACATCCCAGCCGAAGTGGTACCCTCTATGAGGAAAACCTATCGCGGAAAGCAGATCGCGACGCTCGTGCTTCAATCCAGCCTTGCTACGAAGCTACTAACGCTGCAGAAGGTGAGAGTGGGATGGAACTACTGCCATATCCGGCAAAAGGTCGAACCTACCAGATGTTATAAGTGTATGGGCTTTGGCCATACAGCTGTACGGTGTAAAAATCTACAATTTGTTGCAAAGCACTCGTGCTTCAAGTGTGGTGGCACTGGCCATACTGCTAAGCAATGTGTAGAAGCACCAAAATGCATCCTCTGCACCAGGCAAGGGCTAGATGCAAACCAATCTGGGCACTCTGCATTAAGCAGGAACTGTCCCGAGTATAAGAAGGCACTCAAATCGCTCAAAAATGGTTAAGATCTTACAACTAAATCTTAACCACTGCAGAGCAGCTCAGGATCTGCTCGCACAGACTGTCAGGGAGAACAACATCGATGTTGCGGTCATCAGCGAGCCATACGCAGCTAAAGAAGAGGGAGTCTGGCTCCAAAGCCTAGACGGCGGTGCTGGTATATGGAGCTGCGCAAGAACGCCACAACAATTAACTCAACGATATGCTCGGAGGGGATTTGTAAGAGCCAACTGTTGCAATGTTTTTATCTCGGCTGCTACATCGCTCCCAGCCTTTCACTTACGGAGTTCACCTCTGTGTTAGAAGACCTGGCACAGGATACGCAGGACAAGTCGCCAATACTAATTGCCGGAGATTTCAATGCCTGGGCCACTGACTGGGGCAGTAGTAGGACAACACCAAGAGGATCGATCTTGCTGGACACTTTTGCCCGCCTGAATGTCTGCCTGCTGAACACCGGCTCGAAGTGTACATATAGCAAAGCTGGTAGAGAGTCTATTATCGACCTGACCTTTGCCAGTCCAGTGATTGCTCGGAGTATGAGATGGTACGTGTCTGATCTCTACACACATAGCGACCATATGGCGGTAATCACGGAAGTCATCCCATCAAGAAACAGACAGACTCATGCCCCGATCAGCCGAATTGGATACAAAACTGATAGCCTGAACACCGGACGTTTCCTCTCAGCAATCCAGTCGCTTAGAGTACGAAACGATGCCAACACATCTGCCGACGCCATTACAGAAGCCATCACAAGGGCGTGCGACGCATCCATGGCAAAGGTACGGAAAGGCAGCAATCCATATCGCCCCGTTGCGTGGTGGAACGACGCCATTGCCAAAGCCCGAAGGGAATGTCACGCGGCAAGACGCCAATGCCAAAGACGTCGAAACTCTCCAGACTACGAGTCGCTGGCCCAAAGCTTCAGACTGAAACGGAAAAAATTCAAGGATGCAATTAAGCTGAGCAAAGCTCGACATTTTCAGGAGCTATGTGAGGCTGCTGACTCGCAACCCTTTGGATCTGCCTACAAGATGGTCATGGGCAGGCTGGCCAGGCAACCCATGCCATCATGCCCAGCTCAGCTTGGAAGAATAATAAGCACCCTTTTCCCGTCGCAGCCACAACTTGTTTTACCCCAACATCAACCACAACTAGACGAGCCTGAGCCTGCGCTCACAAACATCGACGAAGTCCTAAATCTTGACTCTAAAATCAAGACTTCCAAGGCTGTGGGGCCAGATGGCATCCCGAATGCAGCCATCAAAGCGGCAATTGCTGCTAAGCCTGGAGTCTTTGTAGATCTTTACAATAAATGCATCGTTGAGGGGACGGTTCCACGCAGATGGAAGTTGCAACGCCTTGTGCTCATCCCCAAGGCCGGTAAGGATCTCGACGACCCCTCATCCTACAGACCTCTTTGTATGTTAGATACGTTGGGGAAGATTCTTGAGAGAATTATATGCAGTCGACTGGAGGACGAGCTCGCAAGAGTGCAAGGCCTCTCTGAACAACAATTTGGATTCCGGAAGCAGCGCAGCACAGTGGATGCCATTCAAACTGTCACGGACATAGCTCGACGCGCCATGCAAGGTACAAGGTGGGCTGGTGGTACCAAGCAGTATTGTCTAGTTTGCACACTCGACGTCAGGAACGCCTTCAACTCGGCAAGTTGGACAAAAATTCTTGAGGCGCTCTTAGCAAGAAGCATACCAGGCTACCTGATCCAACTGATCCCAAGCTACTTCCAGGATAGAGTACTCCTGTATGACACGAAAGAAGGACAACGCCAGGTCGGGATTAGTGGCGGAGTCCCACAGGGATCTGTTCTCGGTCCCCTACTATGGAATGTCATGTATGACGGAGTACTGCGGCTCGCACTTCCTGCCAGCACCTCAATCGTAGGGTTTGCTGATGACATTGCGGTGGTAACGACGGGAAAAAAGCTGGATGAGACCTCAACTAGATGCAGCTCTGCCATCGATGTGGTAATCGCCTGGCTGTCTCAAAATGGTCTAGCCCTGGCGGAACACAAGTCAGAGGCGGTACTGATGAGTAGCAGGAAGCTAGTTGAGAAGGCTGTGGTGAGGGTTGGCTACACTCACATTGAGTCAAAGCCAGCAATCAAGTACCTTGGAGTGATGCTGGATCACAGACTATCCTTCAAACAGCACTTGGAGTACGTTAGTGCCAGGGCAATGCCCGTCGGCAGACGGGGGCAGGGGGGGGGCCGTTGCCCCCCCCTACACTCATAATTTTACACTATTCAGTTTTTGAAATCCACCCAGAGTAGTTATTTAAACTTGAAAGAAATATTTTGGCCCCCCCCTCATTGAAAAGCTGCCGACGCCCTTGCAGGGCATCAACTGTGACGGCAGCTTTAAGCAGAATGATGGCAAACACAAGAGGTCCAAAAGAACGCAGCAGGAAGCTTATAGCGGGAGTCGTAACATCTACCATTCTGTATGCGTCGGCGATTTGGGCCCCAGCGATGGAAGTGACCTCATACAGCAGGGGTTGTAAATCAGCATATAGGCGCTGTGCGCTACGTGTTTTCACCTGTTTTAGGACGGTGTCAGAGACAGCCTCACTGGTGGTTGCCAGAATGATCCCCCTACACCTCCTGGCCGCCGAAAGGCAATCCGGTGGCACTACGAATCGCGTTATTCGAGATGCGACAATATCCCAATGGCAAATAAGCTGGGATAGTGCTCCAAATGGCAGATGGACCCATCGTCTCATAAAGGAGCTCAAGCCTTGGCTACACAGAAGACATGGACAACTAAATTTTTACCTGTCACAGTTGCTAACGGGTCACGGTTGCTTCAAATCGTACCTTCACCGATTTAATCACGCCGAGGACCCTTTCTGCGACCACTGCGGATATGGAATAATTGAGGACGCAGAGCATTCTATTTTTTTCTGCCCACTTTTTGGATAACCTTGTCGCACACATGCTCGTCGAGGAGTCCACCTGGACGGACATTTCCAATCTGACTGCGCACATTATGAAGGATCTGCGTCGAAGGGAAAGACTCCGCAATGGAGCCACAAACTAAGCGGCTACGGCCGTCATCTACCCCGTGAAGTATTTCTCTCCGGTAGTCCCGCGGGCTAGATTCTCCTTTCTTTTTTTTCATTTACACCTGTAACTCTCTACTCTGTAACTTTGATATGTTCTTTTAATAAAAAAAAAAAAAAAAAAAAAAAACACACACACACAGAGAAATTGTCACTCAATTTTGATTATTCGTTATTTATTAATGCTTTTACTTACTTGTATATATAGGGTATTCACTTAACTGTGGCAGCCTGGCACATGGCACATGTCCCAAACGTCACAACAACAACTTGTACTGAAAAATTTCGTGCCATGATGTCAGACCCAGACCCTTGACTACGAAAAGTCTGGCATATATGCCCAAGTAGAAATGATAAAAAAACGATTAAAGGCCGATATTTTCTATCGAAATTTAGTATTTTTGTCATTTACGTATATTAGTGCGACTGTTTTGACAACAGAAGCTGTTTAGTGACGCAACGCAACAAAAGTAAGTCGAACAGGTTTTGCTGATAAGATAATTTTAATTTTTAATTGCTAAATTGCAGTGGATACAAAGCGTAGGACTCCTAAGCGACTTAGTGAGCCGAAGAAGTGGTCGGATAAGGAAGTGGGCGAAATCTTAAACTATATGCAAGTGCATAGAAATATAGAGGTAAGAAATGGGTCATGGTTTAATTTCGTTAGTTTAATTAGCTTGTCTGATACTCCTACAGAAACCTACTGCCCAGATATATTACAAAAAGCTGCTGGAGCAAACTAAGATTGAAGCCACCTGGAATCTGGTTCGTTACAAGGTTCGCCATCTAAGGACCGGCTGGCAAAAAGCAAATTTGTTTAGCAAGTCCACTGGGGCCGGAGTGGAAGAAGGGGACGCTGAAACTACCGTGCGAGGTACAATAAAATATTTTTTTAAGTATTATGGGATAAATAACGGATTTCAAATTTACAGCAAAATTGTTAAAGATGTGTCCCTACTACGACCAACTGGACGATATATATTCTGGCGGAAAAGATGTGAACGTTGTTGTTGTGGAGTCAGAGGACCGTCCCCTATGGATCAGTGACAACTCAGTTGTAGATCAGGAGTCGATAGTGGAGGCCCCATTTTTAATTGAATTGGACGACTCATCCAATTTAAATGACTCAAATTCCAACGAGCTATCGTTTGTGGAAAAGACAAATATGAAGGCCCAGAAGACTTCATTGGCGCAGCTGGTCTCAATTGAGTCGAATCGGAGCCAGTTCCGTGAGGATCGGCTAAACATAGATAGGGAGGCTCTCAACCTACAGGTTGATCAATTTGTGTGGAACAAAGAGCTAGAAGAGCGCAAATTAAGATTGGAAGAAGATATAAAGGAAATGGATGAACGCAAGTAGCGATTGGAGGAACGACAAATGGACTTAAAGGAAAAGCAGGCTGACAATGAATTCAAGCTTAAGCAACAGGAGCTGGAGCTAAAATATAAAAACCACAATTAAAAGAGTAAAAATCAGAGTTTTTATTTAAACATTAAATTATATAAAGACTTTTTTTTGTTTTCTGACGCCAAACAGAGTGCACCACTGGGTTCAGCCTCGGTATGACCATCACAGTTTGATTCCACTTCTTCATCAATATCTTCTAAGTCACATTCTTCTATCAAAATGTTGTGAAGAGTGCAGCAAACAAGCACCCAATTGCAGAACAAATGCTGGCTTTTTGGGTCCTTTAAACGGATGCGCAGTTCTTTCAGGCTGCAAAACCTCCCTTTGAGGACCCCAAAGCAATTTTCCACTCTCACACGATATTGGCTGTGCCTTTTGTTGAATCGTAACTGCTGGTCCACATCCATTATTCGGGAGTTACTCCGAAAGGGGGTTACCAAAAACGTCGACTGTGGGTAGGCGGAGTCCCCTGCGATCCACTCCTCTCCAAAAAAATATCGCTCAGGGTATCTACCGATTGATCAGTTTTTAAAAACTTTTGAGTCGTGGTAACTGCCAGGACTTCCTATTACTGCATTTCTTATGCGCAGTTTGTGGTCATAAACTACTTGCAGCTTCACAGAATAGATGCGCTTACGAGAAAAATATACTTCATGGCACTTGGCCGGCTTCTCGAAAAGCTTAATTTCGCTGCCATCGATATATCCCAGACAATGGGGCAACTCCTCGAACGTTCGCTCCACAAGCTGTTGCCGCTGGGCTACATTAGGCCATTGTATATACTTGGGCATCAAGCGTAAAATAGCTGTAAAAACCCTGTCAGTGATTTTGGCCAAGGTTCCACCATCTCCAATCCCAAATATTGTGCATATTTTTCTTACAGATGCACTGCTTCCAGATGAACCCAGACGAAACAATACAATTGCAAGCTGCAAATCTACTGGAATTTGCCGGATACCTGCCGTCGAAAACACTTCATCCGCTTTAATCAAATTTACCATATTGACAAGTTGATATTTGGACACGCGCAGCATTTGCTTAAATCGTCCGTCGCCAAAGGAGCTGAGGATGTTGTTTCTCCAGTCACTTGATTTTGGCACGCCAATGTTTATCCCCCGACGACATGAGTAAATGGCTATGGAATCCTCAATAAAGTCATCCAAAATTTCGTCAACTCCAGAATCCATTTGGTCTGGACATACATCTACAATTAATAAAATATGAACATATTCTTCAAATTCACAACACGGCTTCTACAAACCTTCAATGATCTCAATGTCGCGAAGAGCTTCTGTCGCTTTTATATCCAACAATTTTTCCTTTGCGCTTTTTGAAGGCATTTTGCTTAATCACAATCACAAGGCACAATCAGATTTAATCACAATAAGAAATGACAGTAATCTCAATGTAAATAAAAAACAGCTGACTGGGCAGATTTTAAACAAAAAGGGCTGTTCACGTTTCAAGTTTGGGACATATGCCATCTGCCAGGCTGCCACAGTCAAGTGAATACCCTAATAATTTTTGCTCCCTGTTGAATGGCACGCTTATGTTTAATATTTAACTTCAAAAACTTAGTTTGTGTTTTTTATAATATAACAATTAAACCATTTGTCGCAGCCGATTCAACAATTGCAGAATTTGTTATGCATATCGATTAGAGATGGACACGTACGTGCGATAAATTTTTTAAGAATGGACCAATGGAATGGAATGAAATTAGAACTTCATCGTGGGCCCAACAAAAAAAAAAGTTCGCCATATGTTACGAAATGCGATTATTTCGTACTTTTATGCACACAAAAAAACAAAAAGAAAAATGCGCAATATTTATTTGCGTTTGTTAATTACAACAGCTGTTACATGAGGAGCACAACAGTGTGAGGAGCAGAGCTGTTAATGTTGATTCCAGGGCTGAGGGCGGGATGCTGCAGAGAAATTTCCCTTTGTTAGTATTTTTTGTTAGTTCTCTCCTGTTTCCTTTGAATGGAACAATTTAGAGTGGAAGAAGAAGTAGTTTTTTTTTCCAAAAACGTGGATGGCTAATAAAAATAATTAAAAAACAGAACATTATAATTCTTTTTGGAGATTAACATTGAGGAAGCCCCAAACGAATTTTGTTTTGAGACTCACCGCAGTTGGGTTAGTATTTTTATTTTGAATTAGTGGTGAAATGTTAATGGGAAATAACTACATACGGTGTCACCTTACAGCGGCAAGCAATAAATGTTGCAGCAACCAACCGCCGACCGAGTTGAATTTAACTAGGAAAGAGTCGCAGGAGGGAGCCACCGGAGGAGCGATTGGCCACCGCCTCTGGGTGGCCACAAGGTTTTTATGCCATTTGAATTATCTTTTTTTTTCGAAAAAACTATAAAGAGAGGCAACAAGAGGCAGAAGCCGAAACCATAAATTAAACACCCCTGCGTTACGCTTACTGTGGCGTTTGGGCCCACCACTTCCCTGATGATTCCATAAATAAATATCGACGCACACACACATACATATGCATAAATAAGAACCAGCAGCATAATTATTATACACTTGCTACAAAATCGAAATGCTTATTTAAAGCCACATTACCAACATCCACACAAATCCACGACTGCAATTTATCGCCTTGAACTAATTTATATTCATTTATTAATTTATTATTTGTTAATTTACATGTTTATTTAATTAATATTTATTTATTTATCCAATTATTTATTTATATGTTTCTTTAATTGTTTAACTTATTATTTATTTTTCTTAATTTATTCTTCTGTTCTTAATTTTTATTTGTAAACATATTTATTTGTTGTCAGCAGCCCCTGGGTCCCTTTATAGCTTCTCTGACTGCTCGAGCGTTAGGTAGTGTTTAGGGTGTCTCAGCCAGGTTGAATTAAATTACAAATGAACTGAAATTATAAAACAGAAAAATAAGAAATGTTAGGATTAATTAAATAAATGTTTTGTAATAAGTTCTAAATGAAAAAACTTGAGTAAATACCTTAATATGGGGTGAAATGGGCTGACGCACGGCTGGAGTGGCCGGAGTAGGGAGTTGATCTCATTTCACCATGATCAACTAATGGTAGGGTGGGCGACGCAGGTACTGACAATTTGTCAATACCAAAATTCCCTTCTTTTTAAACCGGAACGCCAGAACAGATGACCGATGGAATTCAGTAAGAAATAAATTGATGTTACCCGACTATCCGTCTATCGAGGGTCTTATCCATCCCTGGAAATGCCGTGAGCTAGCTGGCAATCGATATTCGGATGCGATAAACTGTCGGCAAGTAACACATGGCGCCCAAACTGAAAATAGGAGAATCGTTAGAATGTCTGTTGTAATCCGAAATCGCAAATTAATTTTACCGTAACATACAGTTGTCCCTTTTAGCCAGGAGTTTCGCTGAAGTTGTTGGTCCGCGAGATGGAGCCCTAGATTCCACCGTAGTTGCCATAATGGAATGCGTCACGAGTGCTATCCGTAATAGCAGAAATTGTCCTTCGGCTGGTCCCGGAATGGAATCATCAGTCCAAAGCCGCGTTGCCGTCGGTGTGAAATCAGGTGCTAAAAGGATAACATATCAATATATCAGAAAATTTAGGATTTATTTTGTATATTACTTGCTAGCTGTAATAGTCATTCAGGCTATTATCCTTTTTGATTTGTTTGCAATAGTCCAAATTACAAGACATTCTGGCGTTCCTGGAGAAGCAAGGAGGAGGATGCGTTGTAAATCCGGTCAAGAACGATGAATCATTGTCATTCTGATCGATGCCCAGTCGTGTTGTTAGTTTCATTTCACCCCCGTCGTTATGTATGTGTGTCTGAAAATATAAAATATACAGATTTTTGAATATATCAATTAAAATAAAACGAAAGAACTACAGGCTAGAATATTGGATCGAGGAAAACAGTGTATGCTTGTTGTTAATGTGAATATTTGTGAGTATTTGTATTTATATGTTATATATGTAATACAGGTACTTATGTCTATTTATGTTAATTTATACAATTTTATGCTGTCTTGGTTTAATATGGTCGCGTGAAAGTTCATTAATGTTTAAAATAAATAGTAAAACATATCTTACGGCAATTAAATTATTGTAGTCTTAATTCATATTATAATAGTAATAATTTGGCTTAGATTATAGTAGTTTAGTTACAGCATAAATTATAAAGTTGAGTTCGTAAGAAACTTAATTGTATGCAAAGTTATTAAGTCTTTTCCGCAATGTTAGTTGCTGTGTAAGATCTCAATGGTATTGCACACAGGCCAATCCCTAAGTAAAACACTCTCGAGTTGTAATTATGAACTGACATCGTTTATTGAATTGTATGCGTTTTTAAAGGTTTTCTTATGTACTAATAGACAGAGTTAGATATAGTATTCATATATCTCTGACTTCTTCCTACTTATTGTATTGTCTTATGTAATTATTAGATAGAGTCGACAGTTGTCTTACATTATGTTTGGTTCTCTTTTACTCATTGTCTAGTCTGATCCTATCTTATGTATTAGTTATTTGACCCCCCTGTGATCCACATTCTAGTCTGCTCTACATTTCTTACTCCTTGTGCTCTATGTTCTTATCTGCTCTCACATATGTATATGCAGGCTAGCTTATGTCAATTTGGTCTTTAGTATTACTGAGAACTGAGATTTCGACCCGTGTGGTAATTTGATGTCGTCGTGACCCTTTTGTGTCACTTGAGTGTTGCACATGTCGTGGTGGATTCCGAGGGGCGCTCAAAAAGTATGTTCATTTATGAACATTTTGCGGGGGGCCATGGTCAATTGGCTGTAGTGGGTGGAGATCCGAACTCTATATTAACCTTATGTTTATCTTGTTTACATTTTCTTATTATAAACATTGTGCCTACAGCTATCATTCCAATAATTATTAGTGTTAGAGAGGTGTGTCCTGATACATTATGAAATTCAATTTTTCTTAACCTAAAGTTTTCAAGTTTTTGTTCTTCTAGTAATTTCTTAATGTTATTAATTTCTTCTGTATTGTTAATGAGCTTATTTGTCATGGGTTTTATTTTATTTAGTGGAATATTATTTGCTAACTTAATTAGTGGTGCTGCTTGATGTTGAATGTCATCCTCTGTTGTAATCTCTTGCGACGCGGTCAGTAAGTGCTTGTCTTGACGGGCAGTGCATCCTTCTTGTAGCTGCAATATACCTTGTGCTGTTATTTGTAGCACTTGACTGTGTTGACTTCCGCAGGTCCACTCCAGGATCGGTTCGTTGAAGATTTTGAACAACCAAGTGTTTCGGGTGTGTAGCTGGGTCCACATGTCTTCGACTGCTACTTGTTGAAACTCGCATGCTGGATCTGTGCTTTGCTTTAACGTTGACATCTCGCATGAGTTATCTGCTGCGCTCTTCCAGGGCCAATTTCCCTTGCATAGCCAGTGTTTGTTGGACTGCAGGTTACACTTCGTTAATTGAATGCCCGTTATCAAAGTATAGATGTCTTGGTTGAAGTTGTATACCAAGTATTCGGCCTTTACTTGAACCATGACTGTTCTCCTATGCTTTACTACTGGTATGGGAATTATTCGATAAATCGTTGCTGATTCCTGGTTGAACAACGGGATCTCGGCGTGTATTACTAGCCGATTGTCTACTATCATGGCTTGCGCTTCCATTAAGTTGTAAATTTCCTTTATCTCTGTGCCAGTGGACTCTCCAGGAAGTCTTTGCTGAGCTGGCAGTTTTTCTTTTATAATATTAATTTCCGCTTTTAATTGAGACGGTTTGAGTAGCTGTGGGTTAATTCTCCCATGATTTAAATCAATAAATAAGTTTGTAATTGCTGCTTGTATCTTTTCACAATTTTCGATTAATTGAATTATTTGTGATAGCATTATTTGATATGACAGCGCCATTTGATTTATATATATCTTTTCCGCTATTTCGTTTCGCAGTCTTTGTATTTCATCATCCATTGCCTCGAATTGCTTGTTAATATCTTCTGTAGTCTTCTTTAATATGTTGATTGTCGAATCTATGATAGACGTTTGTTTTTTGTATATTCTGTTCAAGTCCTGTTGGTTGTCGAACACATTCTGTATGTTATCCTTAAGTGACTTCCGGTCATCGGCGTCCATTGTTCCAAATAGAATATGATGTATCGATCCCACGAATTCAAAAGGTGCACGTCTATTTCTTTTCACTTTTAGAAGGAGTTCGTTGTTGTTTTTCAGTTGAGTGTATCTGAAGAACATTGTTTGTGTCATCATCGCGCATGCTCCTTCAAACTGAACTAAGTATTTACAATTCAGTGCTACTTCTTCGATGTAATGGTTTATCCGATTTAGTTCCAGTATATATG
Organism: Drosophila quinaria; assembly: GCA_035047525.1. Lineage (NCBI taxonomy): Eukaryota > Metazoa > Arthropoda > Insecta > Diptera > Drosophilidae > Drosophila > Drosophila quinaria. Next base: position 320,659 of record JAWNPO010000026.1, read on the forward strand.
GTTCTAGATTGTAGTGAATGATCAGGTTCCATTTCGATGAAACTATGTCTAGTTTTCCTTTCACATCTAGAAACATCATGGCGTTGCTATCTATGGGTGTTATTCTCGCCTGATCCGGTTTCGTTGTATTAAGTCCGGTTGCTTGATTTATTAACGTGAATATAAGCAGACAGCTGATTATTGATACTGCTGCCGTTGCTTCCTTCTTCTGATTTGTCTGGGTTTCTTCTTTATTGATATTTAACGGGCAGAGCTTGTGAATCGGTCGTTTTATTGTTCCATTTTGAGTTTTGATTGAGGCTACTCTTACTTTTCCATCTACTCCTGGGTGAGTTTCTTCTACTCGTCCGAGCGGCCATTTTGTCGGGCTTGTGTTCTCGTTTTTTACTAGAACTATTTGTCCGACTTCCAAATTCTGTGACTCTTTTTGCCATTTCAATCGTTTTTGTAGTGTTACTAAATATTCGTCTTTCCATTTTTGCCAAAAGTGTGTCTTCATTTTGGACAGCAGTTTCCAACGATCTGTTAACGATATTTTTTTATCAATAACACTTTCGGTCACCTCCAACATTGGTCTTCCGATTAGAAAATGGCCTGGAGTCAGAATGTCGTCGAATTCGTTGCTGTAGTCTATCGGATATAACGGTCGAGAGTTCATTATGGCTTCAATTTGTGCCAGCAATGTACTCATCTCCTCATACGTGAGTGTGCTGTCTCCAATTATTCTTTTTAAGTGATGTTTAACTGATTTCACTCCAGCTTCCCAGATTCCTCCAAAGTGAGGACTTGCCGGCGGAATAAAATGCCATTCTATTCTCTCCTTCTCCAATATGGGGGCTAGACTGTTGTTTTGTATTGCTTGCATAAATTCAGAGTTCAATTTTCTCTCTGCTCCTACGAAGTTGGTACCGTTGTCTGAATAGATGTGTTGGCATTTTCCCTTTCTTGCTGTGAACCTTTTGAGTGCTGCTATAAATGCTTCTGTAGTTAAATCGCTTACTGCCTCCAAATGTACTGCTTTTGTGCTCATGCATACAAACAGTGCTATGTACCCTTTGTATGACTTTTGTCCTCTTCCTTTTGATACTCTAATGTTTATGGGTCCTGCGTAGTCGATTCCTGTATGACTGAATGGTGGTGATATCGTGACTCTTGGCTCTGGTATTTGACCCATTAACTGTTCCATATTTTGCTGACGAAATCTTGTGCATTTTACGCATTTGTGTATTATTCGTTTAACTGAATTTTTTAGACCATTTATCCAGAATCTTTGTTTTATTTGTGCTTCCGTTACTCTGTTCCCTCCGTGAAGCGTTTCTATGTGTGTTTTTTGAATCATTAGATCTCCTAAATGTGATTTATTTATTATTATTGGGTGCTTTTGATTGTATTGTAGCTCCGCATATTGAAGTCTGCCACCTACTCTGAGGACTCCGTTATTGTCGAGAAACGGGTGCAGCGATGCTATTTTGCTTTTTGTATCTATTTGTAGTTTTTCTTTTAGTTTTGACATTTCATTTGAGTATTCTTTACTTTGATGATGTTTAATTATTATTAATTCGGCTTCTTTTAACTCATGAGCTGATAATTTTCCAACGTTTCCCTGTTTTTTGCATAAATTCAAGAACCGTTTTACGTTCGCAACGACTCTAATTAATTTTTCCAGGCAACTGAACCTGGTTTCCATAATGTCTAGAAAGTTTTCATCTTTATTTGTTTGGCAATTCAACATTGTTACATTTTCTTTTTCAGTTGGCCATTCTTTTTTATCCTTTGTTAACCAGTCTGGGCCATTCCACCATATCTTGGCTGTTGTTAATTTATCTGGCGTAATACCTCTGGTTCCAAGATCTGCTGGATTCTCTTTAGTTCCCACGTGACTCCACGTGGCTGCGGGTGCTAACTCCTTGATTTGTTCTGCTCTCATGCGTACGAATTTGTCCTTATTCTTGTTGTTTCTTATCCAGCCAAGTGTAATTGTAGAGTCGCTCCAAGCATATATATGTACTTTTGTTTGTATTGTCGCCGTCACAACGCTTAGTAGTTTTGCAAGAAGGTGTGCTGCACATAACTCTAATTTTGGTAATGTTTTCCGGTTCTTAATCGGGTTCACCTTTGTTTTACTGGTGATTAATGCCACTCCTGTTGGTGTCTTTCCGTAAATTACAGCAGCATATGCCAACTCGGATGCATCGGCAAATCCATGCAGTTCCAAGGGCGTGTCCTGACATGCTCCTGTCCATCTTGGGATTTTTATATCTTCTATAGATTTCAGTTTTTGATTGAATTCTAACCACTCTTGAGATGCTGTTATATTTAATGGTTCATCCCAAGTCGTTTCTGATATCCAAAGTTTTTGAATGAAAAGTTTTGCCAATATTGTTACTGGTGAGAGCCACCCCATTGGGTCGAAAATTCTTGCTAAGGCTGATAGCACCTTCCGTTTTGTGAGTTTTTCTTCTGAAGGCATGCATATATTGAAACTGAAGTGGTCATCTTGTGGGTTCCATTTTAAGCCCAAGGTTTTAATAGATTCTTCGTTGTTGATTTCGAATAATTTCTCCGTGACTTGTCCAGATAATGTTGTTGTTATTAACTTGTCATTTGATGTCCATTTCCGGAGATGGAATCCATACCTCTCTAGCTCTTTGGATATATTTCTGTAGATGTCGATACATGCTTCTTTACTTTCTGCTCCTGTCATCAAATCATCCATATAAAAGTCAGTTTTTATTATTTCCTTAATAGAGGCATCAGTACATCTTTTGGATATTTCTAGCAGGCATCTTGTTGCTAGAAACGGAGCAGAAGTTGTTCCATAAGTAACCGTTGTTAATTTGAATTCTTTAATGGGCTCCTTCGGATCACTTCTCCATAAGATTTTAAGGTACTTCTGATCTTCTTCTGCTACTTTTATTTGTCTGTACATTTTCTCTACATCAGCTGTCAATACATATTTCCAGTTTCTCCATTTTAGAATTATTTCCAAGATTGATTTTTGAATGTGGGGTCCGGTAAGCTGAACATCATTAAGGCTTTTCCCATTAGTGGTTTTCGAGGAAGCATCAAATACAACACGAAGCTTTGTTGTCAAACTTTCTTCTCGAATTACTGGTTGATGTGGTATATAATATTTCCCATCCTTTATTTCTTTTGTTTCTTCCATGTGGTTGTTCTCCTGATACTCTTTCATGAATTGAGTATATTGACTTCTTAGCTTACCGTCCTTCAGAAGTCTTTTTTCTAAATTTATAAGCCGTGCTAAAGCCCGATGTCTGGACTCTCCCAACTCTTTCTCTTCCTCGAATGGCATCTTGACAATGAATCTACCGTCCTTGTCTATTTTTGTTGTATCCTTGAAGATTTCCATGCACTTTTCATTGTCCGTGGTTAGTTGTGCTTGTGGTATTTCTTCAATTTCCCAAAATTTCTCTAAATTTACTGCCGTGTGAATGCGCTTTGATCCTGATATCTTTACAGCTCCAGACAAAATCCACCCCAGTTTTGTACATTGTCCAATAACTGTGTCTTCTTGCTTTAGTCCCTTCGTTAGAATGGCAGCTAATAGATCTCCTCCAATAAGTATATCAATCCTACTTCGTTTATTAAATGTAGGATCCGCCAGAATTTCATTTGTCCAAACGTCTTTATTGTATTCGAAGGATTGTGGAGGTTGGGGGCTCACGATTTTCGTTAATATAACGGCGTCGGCTTCAAATTTCTCGTCGCTTGGAAATCTTGGTCGAATCCTCAATTTAATGACCGACTTCGACACTCCAACTAGATTTTCTCCAAGTCCATACAGTTCCGTTCGCTTTTTCTGCTTAGGTAGCCTAAGCGTTTGTGCTGTTTCTTCTGAGACGACTGTAATTTGCGATCCTTGATCTACGAGTGCGCGACAGATAATCCATTCCCCAGTAATTGATTGTACCTCTACTAGAGCTGTTGCCAGCAACGTAGTTTTTGCTGTTCTAGTTGACATTGTTGTTTTTGTTTCATACTCCCTATGCAGTAGATCATTATGTTTCCCTTTGCATTTTTCACACGTTTCTTGGCATTTGTGGGTATATGAGAATTTTTGATCTAAGCATCTGAAGCATATATGTTCGGCACGTAAGAATTCCCACCTTTCTGTTGGATCCAATTTGCTGAATTTGTAGCAGTCATGTATGGTGTGACCTGGCGTTTTACTCATCATCTTTGAGCTCTCTTTGTATATCCTGGGTTTCACCGCTTGTATCGTTTGCAAATGTTTCTCCAGAAACTGTAAGACATTTTCCAGTGACTGTATTTCCTTTGTATTGCCAGAAGTATGCTCGTATTGCTGTATTCCATGACGATCAAATTTTCTGATCAGAATACTGGCAATGAATGGCTCTGCGTGCTTAATCGGGATGCCCATACCTTGTATTGCGTGTAGACTCTTATTTGTTGTATCTAACATGTTTTGTACGCTTTTGTCTGATTCACTATTCATGCTTGGTCCAAAATACGACTCCAATGGTTGGTGAACAGCTTTCTCTTGTTCTCGTATCTGTTCCTCAGTATATTCATAGCTGCTTCATAATTTTCGCTGCTTATGTGTAAGTGCCTTATCAGTTGAGCACTTTCTCCTTTAACTAGTTCTTTTAGTCTGATGAATTTGCCTTTCGCATCCAATTCATCGTTAGCGTCGACTATTTGATCAAACATGTCTGCGAAGTTTGCCCATGATGTTATATCTCCAAAGAAAGGTGGAATGTCCACCGGTTTCAATTTTATTTTTTGTCCTGATGGCTTGATTTCCGAGATCCACCTTACTTTTTCCCTTTTTTCTTCAATGAGCTCTTCGTATCGCATTTGTATTGGTGACGTTACTTGTTCATGGGATTCCAATTCTTTGAAAATTTCCGTTATCCTTTCGAAATCTTCTTTGATCTCGTCCAGATCGTTTTGGATTTGTTTCGGATTTTGTCCAGCGCGATTCATTGTTCTTTCCATCGTATATAACGCCCTGTTAAATTTTTCTATCCGCATTTCCTTCTTTTCCATCTCGTGAAACACTGTTTCGTTTAGTGCTCTATCGATGGTTTTCTTATTTAATTCTGTCATAATTTTGTTTTTTATGGCTTGGGTTTTCTCAAAGGCTCCCTTCACAAAATAATCTCCTCCACATAAGGATTCATTTTCTTGTAGCACCTGATGTTGTCTCTTGAATAATTCCCATTGTTCTTGAATTTTTGTTGCCCAATCCAAATTTGGGCACTCGTCCTTCATTACTTCATCGTACCAGTGTTTCAATTGATTGAATATGACATTCTGACTAGCCCCCAATGCATTGAGCTGATCCCGAGTATAAACCATTTTGAACTTATATGTATTTTATATTTTTTTTTTTATTTTTATTTTCTATATTTTTCTTTTTCAAATTGTTTCAATTCTTTAATAAATTTTACTTTTTCTTCGCCTATCGTAACTGCGATCAACGTTCGCAACTCTTGCCTTCGTTTGTCTCTTTGGTACCTTTTTCCAGCTCTTTTCGTCTTTTTCTTTTGTTCCTGTGGCTCGTCCGACTTCTGTTGACGTCTTCGGTTGTATTCCTCGATCGTCAGGGGTAGGGGACCGGCACCTTCTTCTGCAGCGTCCTTTAGGAACTCTTTCCGTTTTTGGATTGAGTATTCCAATTTTTTGATTTGACGTGCTTTGTATTCTTCAATACTTATGCGATGTGGGTTTGAAATCGCTTGCTTCTGTTCTTCTATCAACTGTTGTTGTGCAGTCAATAATTTTTCGAATTTTTTCTGGAACTCGTCCATACGCCTTATTTTTCAACGTTCAGATGTTGTTTATTTATAGAAACTCCTGTTTCTATTTGTTTTTTCCTTTGTGATTTCGCAGAACCACTTTCTAAGGGTTGTTTTTTTTTTTTCTCGTGTCGCCGCACGTCACAATGTTGCGCCGCTGGGTTATTTAGTTACCACTTATAAGCGTAGCGCTTTAATTTTTGTTGTTGCGCCGTTTATTTTGAGTTATCAGTTCTGATCCGCGCAGTTCTTTACTGCGTCGTCCAGGCCAGTGATACCCACGCCGCTTTCTTTTTGCTGATCAGCTCTGATCCCACGCAGCTCTTTTTCCTGCGTCTCCCAGGTGCTGATTCCCGCCGTTCAATACAAATTTTTCTTTTAGTGCGCCGTTTATCCTGGGTTATCAACCCTGATCCGCGCAGCACTTTTCTACGTCGTCCAGGCCAGTGATACCCACGTCGCTTTACTTGGTTGCTCCGTTTATCTTGGGTTATCAACCCTGATCCGCGCAGCACTTTTCTACGTCGTCCAGGCCAGTGATACCCACGTCGCTTTACTTGGTTGCGCCGTTTATCTTGGGTTATCAACCCTGATCCGCGCAGCACTTTTCTACGTCGTCCAGGCCAGTGATACCCACGTCGCTTTACTTGGTTGCGCCGTTTATCTTGGGTTATCAACCCTGATCCGCGCAGCACTTTTCTACGTCGTCCAGGCCAGTGATACCCACGTCGCTTTACTTTGTTGATCAGCTCCGATCCCGCGCAGCTCTTTTCCTGCGTCGTCCAGTCGCTGTTCCCACGTCGTCAGCTCCGATCCCGCGCAGCTCTTTTCCTGCGTCGTCCAGTCGCTGTTCCCACGTCGTCAGCTCTGATCCCGCGCAGCTCTTTTCCTGCGTAGTCCAGTCGCTGATCCTTGCCGTTACAATTTTTCTTCAGCTTCGACACCGCGCCGCTCGTTTGACGCTTCGATGCTGATTCCCTCGCCGCTCTTATTCCAGCGCCGCTTGTCTTTTGTTGCTCCACCGCCGTTCGTCCAATCCCACGCTGCAGTCAATCGTTGTAGCAGGAAATTATTATTTTAGTTTTAATCCCTAACTATGCCACGATGCACGACAGGTGCTATCTATGGACTTGTCTGTGCGATACCGACTAAAGTATCTGCTACAGTTGGCAGTCACTGAGCTAGATTGCTCGAAGGACCATATGTATGCAAAGTTATTAAGTCTTTTCCGCAATGTTAGTTGCTGTGTAAGATCTCAATGGTATTGCACACAGGCCAATCCCTAAGTAAAACACTCTCGAGTTGTAATTATGAACTGACATCGTTTATTGAATTGTATGCGTTTTTAAAGGTTTTCTTATGTACTAATAGACAGAGTTAGATATAGTATTCATATATCTCTGACTTCTTCCTACTTATTGTATTGTCTTATGTAATTATTAGATAGAGTCGACAGTTGTCTTACATTATGTTTGGTTCTCTTTTACTCATTGTCTAGTCTGATCCTATCTTATGTATTAGTTATTTGACCCCCCTGTGATCCACATTCTAGTCTGCTCTACATTTCTTACTCCTTGTGCTCTATGTTCTTATCTGCTCTCACATATGTATATGCAGGCTAGCTTATGTCAATTTGGTCTTTAGTATTACTGAGAACTGAGATTTCGACCCGTGTGGTAATTTGATGTCGTCGTGACCCTTTTGTGTCACTTGAGTGTTGCACATGTCGTGGTGGATTCCGAGGGGCGCTCAAAAAGTATGTTCATTTATGAACATAATAAATAACAACAATTAAGAAATAAAATAATAACATAACAATATAACAAATAACAATAAATATAAAAATTAAATTATAAATTTACTAGATGGTAAAAGCACTTCTTCATAGGAAAGAAATAGAAAAACTTAGGGACAGTTACAAAACAGGCCTATTAGTAGTGACTCGCAGAGAAGCAATGTCTCACAGTTCGGGGGAAAAGAAGCAGGCGGATAGAAGGCTGAGTAGGGGTTTGGAGAATGTCCGAAATAGAGGAGGGGAGATTTTCGGCCCAGTAACTCGTTCTCAGTCCGGGAAATCAGACATGCCAGTTGAAAAACCATCGCTAGCGCTGTCACAAATGGACACGTCTCATCTTGGAGCAGTAGGTGGCCTCCTGGATAGCTCAGTCGGCACAGGAGCAGTATCCAAACAGCGGAGTGCTGCTGAGCAGGCACCGTCGTCCGACACTCGACAGCAGGGAAGAGATCGGAAAGCAATACCCCTGTCAAGCGAATTAAAATCGGCGATTAATGTTGCTCTACTGCAAGCTCAGCAAACTTACCGCAGTTCGCAGTCCAGCGAGTTTTCCACTTTCAAGGATGAGATGCGAAAGCAGATGCTCGATTTTATGATGGACATACAACAGCTGGTGAGGCCAAGCCAACCGCCTCTACCAGAGCCACCAAAACCATCTCCGCCACTAGAGACAAAGGCGAATCCTCTGACACGTCCTTCAATTCCCTCGACGTTCAATGTGCCACCACCACCAGCATTTTTCGGAGCAGGAGCAGCGCCGATTTTCTCGGTTCCCCCTCCAGCACTATTTGGAGACACGGCGGGTGTAGCATCGATGCCACCGACTCACTGGGATGGTGATCGTGGGCGTGAGGCCGACCAGAGGGGGTACACGGAGCGTTACAGCGTGCAGCAATCCGGAATGCAGGCACCAGGAGCAGATCCTCAAGGCGCGTGGCCATCAGGAGGCACACAGCGGCGAGCCGATCCAATAAAAATTCAGCGATGGGGAATCCTGTTTGACGGCAGTTCGAAATCTATGCCTGTAAAAGAATTTATCTTTAGAATTGAGCACATGCAGAGAGCATACAACGTACCGTGGTCAGATGTGATGCGGGATTTCCATGCGCTCGTAGACGGCAGAGCGCGCGACTGGTTCTGGACTCATGTCCGTACCGCCACCATCCTGGACTGGCCAAATCTGCGCTATTGTCTGGAGCAGCATTTCCAGAGTCGCAAGTCCAGCTTTGAGCAGGATCAAGATCTGCGGGAGCGAAAAAAACGGCCAGGAGAGAGCATCGACGATTACCTCCAGGAGATGATCTCGTTGCGCTCGAGATTGCCCACTCCATTCTCAGACCACGACCTGATAAAGACAATAAAAATAAATATCAGGGATGGCATTTCGCGAGTGATATATCCAATGACCATCTCGAACCTGGAGAAACTGCGGGATGAATGCCACGAGGCGGAAAGATGGCTGGCAACCAGATGGACCAAACCAGCGCAGCCTCTGCTGCCACCAAAGGTGCCCCGTCACCATGTCCAGGAAGCGTATGTTCCGGTAACGGAGCCCGAACCTGAAGAAGAAGAGGAACAATCAGTGGAGGCGTTATATCGGCCACGGGAAGGCGGCGGCAATCTAACATGCTGGAATTGCTCACAGGCAGGACATACCTTTTGGGAGTGTGAGTCGACGGAACGTACGATTTTCTACTACAAATGCGGTCTGGCCGGAACGGTGTTCCCGAAATGCTCCAGATGTCAGCAGGGAAACCACCGGCGGAGCAAGACGCAAGCGGAGGAGTCGCGCTCCCACCCTACAGGCCCAAACTAACTTCCTCTGTCCCAAGCATAATAGATGTAAGCACTAGGATAAAGGATAATGCATGCGTTAATAGAATATTAGTAAATAAAAATAAAAGTAGCATACCACACGGCGAGTACTCAGTTCGGTATCCATTGGAGGTTCGGCAAGAAGCATACGATGAGGCAAGAGCGCGTATATTCTGTGAGGCCACACAATATGTACAGCGTGCAAGATCACGATTCCAGGATAGACGGCAGGAACGGAATCTGTTGTGTGCAGCAATTAAAGCAGCAGCCTCAGGCGATAAGCGGGTCTTTGCGAGCGTAGAGATTCATGGTTATTCCATAGCAGGATTACTAGACACTGGAGCCTCAGTTAGTTTGCTCGGCAGCGGCTGAATAGAGTTCCTGGAGAAGATAGGAGCAACGTTAACTTACTCGCAATCGACAGTGCAAGCGGCAGGAGGAGCCAGACATACCATCGTGGGAAAAGTAGAAGTGTCAGTGGGATACAATGGAGACAGCAAAGACATCACGCTGTATGTATGTCCGACGTTGCAGCAGCCACTGTATCTGGGAGTCGATTTTTGGCGAAAATTCCAGCTCGCACCAGAGATTCTGGGTGTAGAATCCATAGAGCACATGGACTCCGAATTTATCACCAAAAGTTAAAAATCAGTTTCTAGCATACGAAAACACCGGATTAGGCAAAACTCACCTGGAACAGCATACAATTCAGCTGATCGCAGGAGCTGTACCAATCAAGATGAGATGCTCAGACTCGGCGTAATCGAACCAAGTAAGAGTCCTTGCAGCAATCGGATGACGCTCGTAAGAAAACCTGGGAAAAATCGTTTATGCTTAGATGCTCGGAAGTTAAATGCGTTATCAATAAAAGATGCTTACCCGTTACAAAACATAGAGTCGATCCTCAGCAGAGTAGATGACACGGTGTACATCAGCAGCGTTGACCTTAAACATGCGTTTTGGCAGGTTGAGTTGGAGCCCAAAAGTCGAGAATACACCGCGTTTACAATTCCTGGACGACCGCTCTAACAATTCCGTATGATGCCCTTCGGGTTATGCAACGCAGCGCAGCGTCTATGCCGACTAATGGATCGAGTAATCCCGCAAGCATTACGAAGCAAGGTGTTCGTCTATCTGGATGATCTCCTGATCATCTCGAGAACCTGGGAAGAACATTTGGGATTGTTAGGAGAAGTAGCAAAGGCACTGCGAGACGCGAATCTCACCATAGGCTTGGGAAAGTCCAAATTCGGGTTCAAGTATCTTCGGTACCTTGGATACGTGATTGGAGATGGAGCATTGCGAACGGATCCGAGGAAGGTCGAGGCAATCAACCAAATCCCGGTGCCCAAGACGGTTCGGCAGCTGCGGAGTTTCCTGGGCACGGCAGGGTGGTATCGGCGTTTCATCCGCGATTACTCCAGCTTATCAGCTCCCTTGATGGATTGCCTGAAAGGAAATGCGAAATTTGCGATGAGTGACGAGGCAATAGCAGCATTTCAGGCATTGAAGAAGGCACTTACCTGAGCACCCGTGCTGGTGCATCCAGATTTCAAACGGCACTATTATATCCAGTGTGATGCCAGTCAGCTTGGAATAGGAGCAGTGCTCTTTCAAAGAGACGACGAGGGAAGGGACAGACCCATAGCATTTTTCTCAGCAAAACTTAAAGGAGCGCAGCTCAACTATAGTGTCACTGAGAAAGAATGTCTAGCAGCCGTGAAGGCGATTGAACGTTTCAGGCCCTATGTCGAGTTAATGCCCTTCACTGTCATCACTGACCATGCCAGTCTTCAGTGGCTTACGACGCTGAAAGACCTGAGTGGACGGTTGGCTCGGTGGTCTTTGTCGTTACAGGCGTTTAATTTCAACGTGGAGCATCGCAAGGGCAAAGACAATGTTGTGGCTGACATGCTGTCACGTCCGTTTGATGTCGAGGAGCTCAACTTGTTCGAATTTGAAACAACGGCATTTGAGGATGAGGAGTTCGTGGAGCGAGTGAAAGTAGTGCAGGAGAACCCGGAGCAGTTTCCAGATCTGCACGTCGAGGAGGACTTGCTGTTCAAACGCGTCCAGTTCGAGCGAGAGGACAGTCAGGAGTTCCATTGGAAGCTGTGGATACCCGAAGCACTCACGAGCACTCTCATCCAGCAAGCGCATGAAGGCGAGAACCGGATGCACGGAGGCATTGCGAAGACGCTGGCCAGACTCAAACAGTTTTATTACTGGCCAAGGATGACTGTGCAGGTCCGAGAGTTTGTTTTGGCTTGCAACACGTGCAAGGAAACAAAGTACACGACACAGATATGCCGACCGCCAATGGGCAAGGAAGTCTGCACTGAACGACCCATGCAGAAACTTTACCTTGACTTTTTAGGAAAATACCCGCGATCACGGCATGGCAACGAGTACATCCTCATTGCGCTTGACCATATGACGAAGTTCGTCTGGCTTAGAGCAATTCCGAAGGCGACGGCGCTGGCAACGGTGAGAATCCTGAAGGAGGACATGTTTCCACATTTTGGAGTACCGGAGGTCATCCACACCAATAACGGGAAACAATTCACGTCCTCAGAGCTTGGAGCTTTGATGCAGCATTATGGGATAAAGCACCTTAAAACGGCACATTACTCACCGCAGGCCAATGCATCGGAGCGTGTGAATCAGTCGGTGATAGCAGCGATCCGGACACATGTAGGGGCAGACCAGACGACGTGGGACGAGAAGCTGTCGGAGATACAAGCAGCACTGTGCAGTGCTACCCACAGTAGCATTGGAGTGTCCCCATATTTTGCAATGTTCGGACAAAACATGTTTCTACATGGCAGCGACTATGCGGTGGCCCGCAAACTAGGAGCGCTTGAAGATGCCGCAATCGCGCCGTTGGCTCGTTCCGAAAAACAACAAATCAATCGCGCACGGATCCTGGAGACACTGTTCAAAGCCTACGAAACAGCCGAGAAACGTTATAATCTGAAGACCAGATGCGTACAGTACTCACCTGGACAAGAACTGTACAAACGCAATTTTGTTCTCAGCCATTTCCGACGCAACATCAATGCGAAGTTCTGCCGAAAATTCACCAAGTGCCGTGTCGTGCGGGCCATAGGGAACAGCCTGTACGAATTGGAGACGTTGCAAGGAGATCCGTTGGGAATTTTCCACGCCTAGGATCTGAAACAATGCTGCAGGGAAATTTCCCTTTGTTAGTATTTTTTGTTAGTTCTCTCCTGTTTCCTTTGAATGGAACAATTTAGAGTGGAAGAAGAAGTAGTTTTTTTTTCCAAAAACGTGGATGGCTAATAAAAATAATTAAAAATCAGAACATTATAATTCTTTTTGGAGATCAACATTGAGGAAGCCCCAAACGAATTTTGTTTTGAGACTCACCGCAGTTGGGTTAGTATTTTTATTTTGAATTAGTGGTGAAATGTTAATGGGAAATAACTACATACTGTGTCACCTTACAGCGGCAAGCAATAAATGTTGCAGCAACCAACCGCCGACCGAGTTGAATTTAACTAGGAAAGAGTCGCAGGAGGGAGCCACCGGAGGAGCGATTGGCCACCGCCTCTGGGTGGCCACAAGGTTTTTATGCCATTTGAATTATCTTTTTTTTTTCGAAAAAACTATAAAGAGAGGCAACAAGAGGCAGAAGCCGAAACCATAAATTAAACACCCCTGCGTTACGCTTACTGTGGCGTTTGGGCACACCACTTCCCTGATGATTCCATAAATAAATATCGACGCACACACACATACATATGCATAAATAAGCACCAGCATAATCATTATACACTTGCTACAAAATCGAAATGCTTATTTAAAGCCACATTACCAACATCCACACAAATCCACGACTGCAATTTATCGCCTTGAACTAATTTATATTCATTTATTAATTTATTATTTGTTAATTTACATGTTTATTTAATTAATATTTATTTATTTATCCAATTATTTATTTATATGTTTCTTTAATTGTTTAACCTATTATTTATTTTTCTTAATTTATTCTTCTGTTCTTAATTTTTATTTGTAAACATATTTATTTGTTGTCAGCAGCCCCTGGGTCCCTTTATAGCTTCTCTGACTGCTCGAGCGTTAGGTAGTGTTTAGGGTGTCTCAGCCAGGTTGAATTAAATTACAAATGAACTGAAATTATAAAAAAGAAAAATAAGAAATGTTAGGATTAATTAAATAAATGTTTTGTAATAAGTTCTAAATGAAAAAACTTGAGTAAATACCTTAATATGGGGTGAAATGGGCTTACGCACGGCTGGAGTGGCCGGAGTAGGGAGTTGATCTCATTTCACCATGATCAACTATTGGGATGCGATAAACTGTCGACAAGTAACACATAATAAAAAAAAGGCATTCTCTTCGCTACGTACAATATCAAACTTATTTAACATTATAAAATTTTCAATTTAGCTTGTTGCGTTATGATTATCGGCATGTCCGATATTTTTGTGTTTATTATTTTAGGGTAAATTTCGATAGGTTAAGTGGTTTTGCCTTGTTGATGACTAAAATTGATATAAGGTGGCAATCCTATGCGTGGTATGTTTATCAACAAAGAAAAATAAGAAGAAGCAGACATTTTAACTGAAGCTTCAATAACCTTTTAAAACAGTGAACAATTCGCGAGGAGTTGATGATGATGAGCATTGTACAGGGCACGTGTAAACAAAATTAGAAGTTTTCGTTAACTTCTAATTGATTATACAAGAGTGGTTTTTCGATCATACAAATTGAGTCTGAATCGTTTTATGGTGTTACCCTCAGTGAAAAGGAGCCACTTGCACAGTTTGATGTGCCTGAAATTCCACAGGAGTATATTGTGCACTCACACAAGCTGATCATTAAACAGATTTTCTTGTACAGGCAGAAACAAATTTGAACGACGAAGGCGCGAAAAAGACTGTCCAATTTCCTATTGACGTTTTAAAAGTCGGCGTTGAACTCCCCAATGGCTCGGATACATTCAAGCTTGATCAAGGCACGGGACCCGTCCATGTGTACGAATGATGAAGCTTCTCCATAGACAAATGGAAAGAGCAATAAAAAGAAGTAAACACAAATCCTACAATAAGCACAGTAAACTAAGTAACAAAGCTGAGGAGAAAAAAACAAAACAAACATATTTTTGGGAAAGTATGAAATGAAATAAAATAATTTAAAAAAAAGGAAAATTTTTTAAATTCATATTTTAATATTAATTTATCCATCTGACTTATATTATTTTCAAATAGTTAAAAATTGGTCAATAGATTTCTTAAATTGTCTATGATGATCCAGCAAACAAGCGCCAGCCTCACCGCTTTCGCTTTGGTCAGCACTCAATTGGTCAACGGCAGCAGCGCAAGTGAAGCAGTTGCACCAGCATTAGCAAGCAATACCGCATGTGGCAGCAGCAACCAAGTATTGAACCAATCGTTGAGCAGCAGCAGCAGTAACGTTATCAAAGAGACTGAAAGCGCTACACTAACATTAACAACTGACCAAGGCGCCCACCAACAACGACAACAGCAACAAAAAACTATGCCATTTACACCGTGATGTACAACAACAACAATATAAACTAAATCAAAGTGAAGAAGCTTCCTCTGCTGCTGCTTCTGTCAACAACAATAGATGCGATCCAAGTGCATGGAATAGAGTTGAGCTTGGAGCAGCAGCTACTGCAGCCGCTGAATTGGGCATAAAGCCTGAACCGGTGACGCAAATAGCAGCCAAATCACCTACTGGACGGAGTGGAACATGAAGCTGGGACTTCAGATCATACCGAATTCGTTGCTCAGGAGCGTCTGATGAACACAATGCCATTTGCGTACGAGTTGTTTATTCATTTTTAACCAAAGTATAATTTACTTAAACTTAAAAAATTTCTATTTATATTGATTGAAAAAACCAAAACAGGATTGAATACTTATATATTTAATTTAATAAATTTCAATTTATATCTGCTAAATGCTGTAATTTATTTTTATAGAATTATGAGAGGTTTAGATATATGTACAGTGTGCTACTAAAGTCACCAAACCCGCAAAATTTGTCAAATTTTTTTATACTTAATCAAAAATTTTTGATGCAGGTTTCTTAAATTAACCTTCTATACATTTAAATTTCGATTGAATGATGCAAAAATTTCTTTAACCCATTAGGTACCTATTGAAAATTTAGTGTTTTTGTAAAAGTTTACTTTTTGAATTTTTTTCTCGTAATCAATAAAATATGTTTTGATGCAAAAAAGTTTCTACAGCCAATTCTAATAATGACTGCAAAGAAAGTTTTTCAAATATCTCTTTGCTAATATTTGTTTATGATTTTTTGTATGGGATGATCTCAGAAAAATTTTGTATGAACTAGAGGAAAAAGTGGGTAAAATATTGTTTTTAATTTTCAAAAAATTATAAAAAATATGAGTAAAGAGAAAAACTTTTTTTTATTAAGATCGAGGAAAAAGTTAAAAAAGTAGAAGTTTAAAAAAATTTTAAACTTTCAATGAATACTTAATGGGTTAAAGAAATTTTTGTATTACTCAAACGTAATTTAAATGAATTGAAAATGAGCTTAAAAAAAATATTTATACATATACATATGTATATATTTTTGTAAGGTTTTGAGATTTGGGTCGAAAAAAGCCTGTGCCAAAAACTCCTGTAAGGCTGCCGTGACACTGAGGACGCCACTACAGCCTAGTCATTTGAAGCAGTTGGAGTCGATGTTGGCATACGCCGCAACAGCAGTTAGATTGCGTCTCATTCCAGTAGACCTCGCCAGATATTAGCGGCGATAGCTCGTTAATCAAGGAGCAGCACCCTTCCTTTTCTCTTCAACAGAGTACCAGCGAAAGAAGCCAATGTAGCCGACCTTATATATTTATAAACTAATTATTTATTTTCAAATATTGTGCATTACAAGTTTGTCAAATTTCAATTTTGAGCACACGTCTGTTAAGTTTGGCCAGCTGCCGACGCAGATACAGAATCTTCTCATGTGGCGTGAACTCTCCCATGGTCGTGCCGTAGAGGTGGCTCAGCAACGCGGCACCCAGATTGTTGTGCTGCTGCTTCTGTTGCAGCATCAGCTGAGAGTGTTTGCTGCGAGTCCGACTCGACGGAGTTGGCATCGTTGCCATTGTGAAAAACCACGCGGATGTTGCCATTGCGCACAAATTGAGTGGCTCTTTGCTCATCATCGTCCTCGTCGACATGACCATCGAGATTGTTGCCATAGAAACTGCCAGTGAGTTTGAGGATCTGATGGAAAATGATGATTTTCATAAAACCCATCGATGTATTTTTTGGAAATATTGAGTTTTCCAACAGAATTTCACGCCGTGATGATCGCGTCTCCAGATGTTGATTATGTCCCAGCACCACAATGCGATCGGGCACATTCATGTCGAGCTTATTACGAGTTGAGCATGCCATTTGACTATTGTTCTGTTTTTTATGCTTTTTAAGGCTGCGCGCACACTGGGAGCGGGGAGCGGAGAGCGGAGCGTACAGCGGAGCTTATCAACTTGAAAAAAAAACAAACACACTGCTTGTATGAAAGCGCGCACACTGAAAGCTGAGCTGATTTATCATTTTAGTTCTGAAATTATCAGCTCGTCTATAAGCTCCGCTCTCCGCTCCCAGTGTGCTCGCAGCCTAATTGCGAAAGTGTTGTAAAGTTCTGTATGGTTGCTTATCGTTGTAGTTATCGATTGAGGGAACTGTGGGCAAGGGATGGGACTCCACCTGAGAACCGATGAGCCAGCCGGCGCGGCACAGCTCGTAACAGCCTTTTACTAACAGGGATTATCCCTTAATTTTAATAATTGCAAGTAAAAGTTTAAGACTAACATTGAATACGTAAAACAAATTGCTTATTTTTTTTATGGTTTTTTACGTAGAGCTTAATTATTTAAGCACACTATCCAGAGGCGAACATGTTCGATGAACATGTACAAATCAGTTGTACTTTTTACGTTTTCGATAGTTCGTCGCAAATAAAAATTACAGCATAAAAGAAAGTCCCGTTTAATTATCTCTTAAAAAAAAACGCGCGAATTACGTGTGAATTAAAACACGACCGTCTCTTAAGAGTGTCAAGAGTGTAATAACTAATTTATTTAGAGGAATTTGGGTTTTTATAACCTTACAAATGAGTCTTATCGATATTCTTATCCATAGAGTTTACATATGTTCAGACATTACATTTATCTTGTTTGAATAGGTCAGAGTATCGGATTTACTTATCTTAAATGTTTGTAGAGGTATTCGAATTCGTATCAGTTTTACAAATGTACTTTATTTATCTTATCGGAGTTTCTATTTGGTTAGGTTAGAGTTTATCACCAAACTACGCTTATACCGTCTTGGTTATGTGGCTCTTTGTTATTATCTATATCCTTATCGGTAGTCATTGGTTGGGACGTAACTCCTCCCCGTTGAGATACAAAATACTCCTGGGTTTTGTTTAAAATTTGAATATTCATATTCTTTTGTTTTCTCCAAAGATATATAACTAAAGCTATAACAATAAGTGTAATAATTATAACTGTTGAGGAAATTGTTTGATTTACATTTTTGTGATATTTAAGTTCCTCTATTTCCTTAATATTATCAATATGTTGTAGTTTAATATCGTTAAATGAAATTTTATGATCGAAGTTGACATGTTCGTTTACAGGGTAATAAAATCTTTGTTGAAAAATATATTTTACGTTTGAAAATGATTGTTGAAATAATTTTAAAGTACAATTTTGATAATGTCTAAGATAGTTTCCGTTTAATACAATTTCTCTCTTATCGCAATTTTGAGATAACTTAATATTTAAAAAATTTTTAGTAACAGTGTTTGATCGTCAATTTCTATAATTTCCGTCATTTCATTAGTAACTAATGAACAAGATTTCGTAAAAATACAATGGTTGGAAATTCTAAGTTCATTTAAAGTTTTTTCATTTTCGTATGTATACATTTTATTTTGATACTTAAAAACTGTTTCTGGGGCGAAGTCTATTTCTCTCATCTGCCCATCAGAAATTGGCTGTATAACTCTAAGCTGTACTTTCGTGAAGTCTTTTGGTATTTTTATTATACTCAATGGCACACATTTTAAGATGTTTTAGTTTATTAAGATCTATATCATAAGTATCAACTTCTTCGTTGGTTAATATTCCTGGATGCAATAATCCATTTCTTGCAGATACAATGCTATCTTGAATATGATCTATTTTTTCCTTTAAAATCTGTAATCTTAAAATCTGTTCATTAAACATGCTATTGGATATTTCTGTTTTTATTGCTTTATCACTTGCGTTTTGGTATGCTAGTATTAAATGCCTATCTTGTTCTATTGTTGTTTTTAAATACAAGAATGTCTTCGAAAAATAGTCGTTTACTTTAACTTGCTGGTTTAATGTTGTGATAGTATTATGAACGTTGCCATCAATTATCTTTAAATGGTCCTCAATATCTTTCCTATCATTATCGTCCATTGTCCCAAACAAATATTTATATACTGTACCCATTTCATTGATTAACCCTCTTTTCGATCTTTTGGAAGACTTGGGAATTAATGTTCTTATTTTTGTTTTAAGTATTATCAGTTCATTACTAATCAATTCACGTTGTGTTTTACTAAGAATATTAGCATTATAAGTCATATTATTAATTAAATATAGGATTTCTCTAGGATCTATTGAATGAATAATAAAATTTGATGTTGTTACAATATCCACAGATTGCGTACTTATATCTACGTAACCGTTTCTTTCAAGTATTGGTTGAATTGTTAGAGTTGCCGTTGTTCCCTGTAGTAAGATTGTTGTCATCAAAAGTAGTAATGTCCAATTGTTCTGCAAATTTATTTCTTCTTTTAATATTAGATTTGTGAATATTTTCTTATTTTAACTTTCTATATTTAGGAGCGTTTTTATGGCGTACTGCTACATAATTTTTCACGTAGCCTTCATCGTGTTCTATAGGGACATTTTCTCTCTATTTTCGTTTCTTTTGGCAATATTTTTCAGTTTTATGCAGAGCTCCCAAAATTTGCTCTATTTTTTTCATGGCTCCCAAAAAAAGTGTTCGCTCCCAGATCCCTTTGGGAAGTGCTCAGATCAATACCAAATATTTTGCTCTCAAGCAAAAGAGCAAAACTAAAGAGCAAAGCAAGTTATTTCGAATTTTTTTTTGATCTCGTGCTTAGCTAAACGAATCTAATAAAAGTAGGCTCTTTCTATTTAAATTTATACGTGCATGTGTGTAAAGCAGCTGAGCTTCACTCGCATTTTGGAATTCATATCGCTAAGTTCTCCAAAAAACTATAAACATGAACAACCGCGAGAATAACAAAAAAGTTCATATTTTCTTTACGTTCAACAGTGCAAATAACAAATCTGTCTGTAATGTGTGTGGCCAACAAATCGCAGGAAAGCACGTTACAAATTTAAGGCGTCATTTGGCTTCACGGCATTTAGAAGTCTTGGAGGACATTAACAATAATGATCCGAGCATGCAGCCAAAACAAAAAAAACGAAAAATTATAATCGAGACTAACGCAGAAGAAGTCACATCGTCAATTGTTCAAATGGTCACAACAGACGGAAGACCGTTTATCGCATTGGACAGCAAAGGGTTCCGTACCTTAGTAAACCCCATTTTCGAAGCTCTTTCAATGGACCCCATACATTCAAGGAACGTAATAAATCATGTAAAGCAAAAAGAGATGTCGATCAGACATGAAATCAAACGCTTAGCAAAAGGAAAGCTAATTTCGCTAAAAATTGATGTTGCAACAAGAATGGACAAAGCCATTTTAGGAGTCAACCTGCAAATGATCAATTCCGCTATGGAAAAACATGAAATTACAATCAAAACCCTTGGAATGATTCAATTGTTCGAATCGCATACTGGACGTTACATAAAAGAACGCATTTTGGACATCCTGAAAGAATTCGAAATCGAGATGGAGAACGTTTTTAGGTATGAATTCAATTAGAAACACCGAATTGTTGTTTAATTTAATAGTAATGATTATA
The DNA here is from genome assembly GCA_035047525.1 of Drosophila quinaria. Classification (NCBI taxonomy): domain Eukaryota; kingdom Metazoa; phylum Arthropoda; class Insecta; order Diptera; family Drosophilidae; genus Drosophila; species Drosophila quinaria. The sequence continues at coordinate 341,093 of JAWNPO010000026.1, forward strand.
ACAACTACCAATTTTACATCAGCATAACTTCAGACAATGGGAGAAACAAACTGACATAACAAATTGCTCAGAAGAGAACTCGCTGTTTGAAGCGTATTTGGACAAAGTGCAGTCAAGGTCGCAAGCTCCTAATAAGAAAATTTGTGACAAGTTGTCCAAAATATACAACGATATCGACAACTTTCATTTAACAAATGGCCGTTTGCCGTTCAAGGCAAATATGACTGAATTTTACAGGACGCTCCAGTTCAAAACACCTCATTTGGCGGAGCTAGCGAATGTGGTTTTAGCTACTCCGGCCACACAAGTGTCTGTGGAAAGAGCATTTTCAGCACTTCATTTTATCTTAAGCGAGAAGCGCTGCGCTCTAAGTGCTGAAAACATCAACTCACTTCTATTAGTAAAATTAAATGCAGACCAATAAATAATATATGTACTTAAAAACAATGTTTGTGGTTTTCCTGCATAAGAAACAATAGCGGATAATTGCACAGCTTGAAAGTATGTGGTTGAAATAAGCTGTGGCATTGGTTTTGGTTGATTTTATAGTTTGTAAATATAAAATATTTAAAAAATAAATGATGTAAGCATCAGACTAACTACCTGGATTTATTATTTATATATTTCTTTAGATTTTATAGATGCCACTGATTCATTGATTCACTGATACATTCTTACATATAAGATTTTTTTCGAGACCAAATGTCAAAGTGCTCTTTCGCAATGTGCTCTCGCTCAGAGCGTCTCCCTTACAAGTTTCTTAGCAAGTGTTTTTTTATCGAAGGGTTTGATCGCCTACTTTGAGATCAATATAGGCACAAATGAGCAAATTCAAAAAAACAAATAGACCCGAGCACTCGATTTTGCTCTTGCTCTATGAATTTTTGTGCTCATTTCACTGAACAGACTGCTTAGAAAAATTTGGTTGAGCAATTTTCGGGAGCTCTGGTTTTATGCTATTCAAGCGATCCTGAATAATTTCTAACTTTACTTTTCTATTATCTATATCTATTGGTTTTTCGTTTATTGCTGAGTGAAAAGATTTATTATAATATTCTACGCATTTGAACATTTTTTCCTGCATTGATAATGCTTTGCTCTCAAGTTCAGCTACTCTTAGTCTTTCACACAATGTATTATGAAAACGTTCTATATCTGAGTTACCCGTATGACTATTAGGCTTAGTAAAATGTACCTCAACATTTTCTGTTCTAAGGAATTCTTTGACATTAACACAATTAAACTCATTATCTGCTATTATTTTCCGTGGGGGCCTTTTATTGAAAAAAATTGCCTCAACTTTTCTACGAGGGTTATGCTATTTCTATTTTCTAATGGTAAAGCTATGGCGAATTTTGAGAACTTATCTATTATTGTTAAGAAAGTGTTTTTTAAAAATATAAATGTGTCTATGTGAACAATTTGATTTATATCACTAGGGGTTTCTGTAAGATGGAACTTAGGCTTCAAAGGTTTTCTATCGTATTTAACTCGATTGCACACATCACAATTGTTGATATATTTGTGATTCAGTGTCTTAAGGTTTTTTATATAAATAAGGTGCAGAGCTCGCAAAATATGCTCAACCCATATTTTTTAGGCTGTCAGCTCACCAAAAAGACAGGGAAAATTGGATCAGACTCGCTCAATCTCTTAAAAAACACATATTTTTGTTTCTTTTGAGCTTAATGTTTTACACTAAACAGTGAGAAAAAATATGAAAAGTTCTCTAACGAAACAGTTTGAATGTGAAACTGACGCTCAACGATCGAAAACTTAGCAAAACAAACGATGTGGAAGCAAAAGGTGTCTTATTTTAAATAAATTAAAACAAATATAAATAAAGTTTTTTTTAATTAGGTATTAAGTTTAACAATTAAAATTGAGTTAATGTTCTCTGCAGTTAAGGATGTTCGCTTTTCGTTTAAAATATAATTAAGGGCAGAGAACGATCGCTCTACAGACACCTGAGTTGCGGGTGTGGCTAACACCACCTTAGCTAGCTCACTCAGATGTGGTGCCTTAAACTTCACTCCGTGATAAAATTTTTTCAAGTCACTTTTCAGTGGTAAACGGCCATATGCTGTATTGAAATTTTCAATTTCTAAGTAAATTTTAGAAATTTTTTCAGACGTTTCATCTTCTTGAAAATTAGGGATATCTGCCATATTGTCTAAAAAATCGGATAAAAGTGAATTCTCCTCTGAAATGCTTGCTGAAGGAGGTTCTTTATTTGAATTTGGCTGTTTTTCAGAGTTCGATTTATCACTTGGCTTGATAAAAATAGAAACGTTGTTATTGCTATATAGTTAAATATATTATGCATTAATAATTTGTAATATCTTACTTGATTTAAATTGAAAATGCGGAGTGTAATTCTTTTTAAATTTTGTTTAGCCAACACTTTTTGCTGTTCGGTTAAAATTACATTGATCTCATTTAGTTGCAAGGTTGAATTGAACATTTGTAAATTAATACCCAAGATGGACTTTTCCAACCTGGTGGCCACATCTATTTTCAGAGATATTAATCTGCGTTTTACCAAAGTTTTTATGTCTTCTTTTATAGCCATCTCTTTGGCTCGAATGTGATCCATTATATTTCGGGATGTGATCGGTGACATTTGAAGAGCATTGTAAATAGGGTTTAAAATTTCTCGAAACCCTTCGCTGTCTAGTAGTAAAAAAGGTCTGCCATCTGTTGTCACAATTTTCACTACAGAGGCAGTTATTGCCTCTGCGCTTGCTTCGTAGGCTATTTTCCGTTTTTTTACATTTTTTTGCACGTTGTTATCAACATGTTGCTCATTAAATGCATCAAAAATGTCTTTATGCTTGGCTGTTAAGTGTCGTCTCAAATTTGTAATATGGTGTCCTGATAATTTTGAGGCACACACATTGCAATGCGACTGTTTTAAATTTTTGTCAATTTTAAAAAAAGAATGAACTTTATTTGAATCACGACCCATCGTTTTTTTTAAGCAAATTAGCAAAAATTAGGAAAAAAAACACTTTTTAAAATATTTTTTGTCGAAGTGTCTCAGTTGAACGAAAACATGAAGTGAGCTACAAAATATTTGTGTGTTTTTAACATTGATCGAATTGAGCACAAACGAAATTTAAGTGTTACTTCGATTTCCTTTGCCTGAGTGTCAGCTAGAACCAGCTTTTTTTATGACTGCCTACAAAAAGGGACCACTTTTTGCGAGCTCTTAAGGTGTTTTAACCTTTGGTAGTTTTCATTAATCCCTGCATGACCGGTTTCGTTTTTGTGACATTTTGCAATGTAACGATATGCTTCTTCTTCATTGATCATGTCTTTAGCATGATGCATACATTTGATAAACTTTATACTTTTCCCGAAAATCTCAATAAGTTTTAGTTGAACTTTATTGTATTCGGTTTCTGCTAAATCGGAATAAATACCCGTCTTACAATTTTCCTTTAAGTATTTCCTAAAGATATCAACTATATATCCACTACCAATATCATCCTGACTTATGTAGACTTTCAAGCTACCGCCTATTTTCTCGCTTTCCTTAACTTTATGTTCGCATAAAATAATTTGTGTTCGAAAGCGGTTAACAACTGATTCTAGTATGGGAAAGTGATCATTTAATTCCTCTACCTAAGAACGAATTGCTGCTGTTGTACTGAGTTTATCATCGTCTTCAGTTTCTAACTTAGACAAAACATTTGAATCTATTGTTTCGATTGAATGAATGTCATTAATATTAGAAGGAAGTGAATTTAGGAAACATATTTTATTTCCATTAATTTCTACAAAATTATCCTCTAAATTTATTATGGCACCAATAGGCACTAATAAATTCTGTCCGATTATTCCATCGAACTGTTTATTTCTTAATGGACTGAGTTTCCAATGTATAAAGTTATTTTCATTAAATTCACTTGGTAAAGGCGTTACTATTTCCTCTGTTATGAAAAATTCGTTATTTAGTGTTCTAAGTTTCATTGCCCTTTCCATTTTCGTTCTCTTATATTCTGGCAATGAATTACTATTTAAAATTGATGTAGTTGACCCTGTATCTATAAGGCATTTCATTTTATTGTTTCCTATAGTTACTTCTATTATCGGTAAAGGTACATTAAAGATTTCGACTGAATAGTTTTCTTCGGTATCGTGTCTAATATGATCTAATTCCATTGGGACTGTTCTGACAAATCTTGATTGACTACTGTTCCTTGTTTGTTGTGAGTGTTGCCTACAAAATTCAACATCCTGCCTATCGTTCTGCCATTGCTGATGATTATTAGTACTTGGGTAATAATTGGGGGTTGTATTTTGTTGTTGGCGACTAGGATAGCCTGAATGCTGCCTATCGTTTTGCCGCTGTTGGTGATCATTAGGGGCTGTATTTATTTGTTGTTGTTGTTGTCTGTATCCGTCATTGTTTCTATTCTGCCTATACTGCCTTAGCATCCCTAAATCGTCTAGCGTATAAAATGCTTCTCTTAATTTTATTATATTCCTACTTAATATAATTGAAGACAGATAAGGACTGATTCCGTCCAAAAAAGTTTTTAAAAAAAATGCCTCGTTTGCTTCTGGCGAAAAAGCAACTGGCTTTAGCAAATCAAATTCATACTTAATATTAACCTTATCTAATGCGTTTTTTAGTTTATAAAAATAGTCACTTACATTTGAGTTTCTTATGCTAATTGCCCGATGATAAAGGTGATGGTAGCTTTCCTTGACTCCGAAGTTCCTTATAAGTTCAGCTTTGATTGCTTCCCACGTCGAGTTCCCTCCTAAAGGTCTGATGACGTTCAATGCCTCGCCGTGAATTTTCGTCACCACGTAGCGTTGAATCACAAATAGCCTTGTATTTGCGTTCTCCCTGAAGAGTTCCAAGACAGCGTCCACTTCTCTTAGAAATGATGACAGATCGTAGTCATCTCTTCCCGAAAATCCTCTGATCCTCGATGCCTCTTTCAGAAGATCAGATCCAGTGATGGTTATGTTGCTCGGATTCGCCATTTCGTCGTCAGTACTGCACACTTTTGAATATGGTGATTGATGTGATTTGGTTTTTTCTCCTTTAGGCATATATGTTGATTCGTTGTCCGATTGCCTTTTTTATTTTTTTTTTTTTTATTTTTAATTATAATCCCAACAATTACTGTGTTTGGGTATATTATTTATATTTCACTGTTAATTTTATTATTTTCTTTTTCACAGTGAACTTCGAGTTCGTTTTTAAAGGATATACGGATTTATCCAGCTTATAAATTTTAACACAATTAACGTAATAATATTTTTATTTTTATTGTTAAATAAAATAGTTTCACTTTTAAGGATTTTTAACTTTTCCTTTTAGTTTTTTGTTTTTGTTATTTATAAATTTTAACACATATATTTAAGCAATAAAATCTTATGATTTTTATTGTTATTCAAATACTTTCACTTTTAAAGGATTTTAAGTTCGATATATCTTCGGATATATTCAGATCAAATTTGAATACTAATATCTTAAGATTTTAGTAGACTTTTCCCGGCTGCGCCAATTACGTTTGAATTAAAACACGACCGTCTCTTAAGAGTGTCAAGAGTGTAATAACTAATTTATTTAGAGGAATTTGGGTTTTTATAACCTTACAAATGAGTCTTATCGATATTCTTATCCATAGAGTTTACATATGTTCAGACATTACATTTATCTTGTTTGAATAGGTCAGAGTATCGGATTTACTTATCTTAAATGTTTGTAGAGGTATTCGAATTCGTATCTGTTTAAAGGTTATCTTATTTGTTTAGGTCAGTTTTACAAATGTACTTTATTTATCTTATCGGAGTTTCTATTTGGTTAGGTTAGAGTTTATCACCAAACTACGCTTATACCGTCTTGGTTATGTGGCTCTTTGTTATTATCTATATCCTTATCGGTAGTCATTGGTTGGGATGTAACTCGCGCACACAAAATTCTGAGAATGTGACGTCACGCATCACCAACGGCAACTAACATACATATCTATGTACATGTGTACATAGTACATTCACACATGCAATTTTTAAATAAATAAGAACATGCTGAAAAAAAACAAATACAAATATAAATATACGTAAAACAATTTTTTTAATAAAATTTTTTAATACTTTAATTTTCATCGCCGTCCAATTTTTTTTTCATGGGCGGGGTTGTGCAGGTGGCACATTGCCATCAGCGTCTAATTGAACCCATTGTGCCGGCTGGATACCCGCCTTGGGTCTTATATCATCCATCCTGACCCATCCAGGTGGGGCCGCTGCTGGTGGGGCCGCAGCTGGTAGGACCGCTGATGATGGGGCTGCTGCTGGTGGAGCGGCCACCCACCCCACACAACACTTGCCACACTCATGATGGCAAGGGCATGGACAGGGGCCATATGCCGGTGGCGGCCCAAACTGGCGCCATCCTCCTAGTCCGCGTCCACGGCCACGGCCACTCCACTGCTGCTGTGGAACCCACTTCTGAAATTAATTATATAATTTTTATAAATTAATATTTAATTTATTATTTATTTTAAAAAACATTGCACGAAAAATACTCACGTAGAAGCGTCCTCTTTGCGAATACATTTTAATGTGATCGTTACAAGTTAGGGATAGCAAACAGGAATACTTAGAGGAGTAGCAATACACAATCGATAACAGTATTGAATTAAATCATCTATCGATATTCATAGAATCTCAACTGCGAGTAGACGGTAGAGCTGTGTCGTTTCGTTCTAAAAAAGTTCAAATGAAAGGGTAATTGAAATGAACGAATGAACTTATTCAGTCAATCATGAACTAAATCGGTCAATTCGCAGTATAATTTCTTAAAAAAAAATTAAAATTTCTTAGAGAAATACAATACATGGAGTTCCGCAATTGAATTCAATTTCTTCTTTATTTACATGTAACATTGTTTCAAATTCATATATTTTTAAGTTTTTAACAATTCTTCACATTTTCAATAAGCCAGGGTATAAGTATAACCCAAAAAAATTAAAAAATAATGCGAAATCTAGTTGGCATTTGTCGTCACATCGTTTATCGTTCATAAACAACTGACCAACTGATCAGAATGACCTGTTCACCTTTCATCGTTCATGACCAACTGAAAACTGAAGAAACCATCTCGTTCATAGTTCATCAACTGAATAAAAGCCTTTCATCGCTTCATAGTTCATCAACTGACCAAATGACCAACTGAACTAAATGACTGATTTAGTTCACGACTGAAAATTGAACGATTCAACTTATTCAGCAAATTGAACTAAAATTAGGAAAAAAAACACTTTTTAAAATATTTTTTGTCGAAGTGTCTCAGTTGAACGAAAACATGAAGTGAGCTACAAAATATTTGTGTGTTTTTAACATTGATCGAATTGAGCACAAACGAAATTTAAGTGTTACTTCGATTTCCTTTGCCTGTGTGTCAGCTAGAACCAGCTTTTTTATGACTGCCTACAAAAAGGGACCACTTTTTGCGAGCTCTTAAGGTGTTTTAACCTTTGGTAGTTTTCATTAATCCCTGCATGACCGGTTTCGTTTTTGTGACATTTTGCAATGTAACGATATGCTTCTTCTTCATTGATCATGTCTTTAGCATGATGCATACATTTGATAAACTTTATACTTTTCCCGAAAATCTCAATAAGTTTTAGTTGAACTTTATTGTATTCGGTTTCTGCTAAATCGGAATAAATACCCGTCTTACAATTTTCCTTTAAGTATTTCCTAAAGATATCAACTATATATCCACTACCAATATCATCCTGACTTATGTAGACTTTCAAGCTACCGCCTATTTTCTCGCTTTCCTTAACTTTATGTTCGCATAAAATAATTTGTGTTCGAAAGCGGTTAACAACTGATTCTAGTATGGGAAAGTGATCATTTAATTCCTCTACCTAAGAACGAATTGCTGCTGTTGTACTGAGTTTATCATCGTCTTCAGTTTCTAACTTAGACAAAACATTTGAATCTATTGTTTCGATTGAATGAATGTCATTAATATTAGAAGGAAGTGAATTTAGGAAACATATTTTATTTCCATTAATTTCTACAAAATTATCCTCTAAATTTATTATGGCACCAATAGGCACTAATAAATTCTGTCCGATTATTCCATCGAACTGTTTATTTCTTAATGGACTGAGTTTCCAATGTATAAAGTTATTTTCATTAAATTCACTTGGTAAAGGCGTTACTATTTCCTCTGTTATGAAAAATTCGTTATTTAGTGTTCTAAGTTTCATTGCCCTTTCCATTTTCGTTCTCTTATATTCTGGCAATGAATTACTATTTAAAATTGATGTAGTTGACCCTGTATCTATAAGGCATTTCATTTTATTGTTTCCTATAGTTACTTCTATTATCGGTAAAGGTACATTAAAGATTTCGACTGAATAGTTTTCTTCGGTATCGTGTCTAATATGATCTAATTCCATTGGGACTGTTCTGACAAATCTTGATTGACTACTGTTCCTTGTTTGTTGTGAGTGTTGCCTACAAAATTCAACATCCTGCCTATCGTTCTGCCATTGCTGATGATTATTAGTACTTGGGTAATAATTGGGGGTTGTATTTTGTTGTTGGCGACTAGGATAGCCTGAATGCTGCCTATCGTTTTGCCGCTGTTGGTGATCATTAGGGGCTGTATTTATTTGTTGTTGTTGTTGTCTGTATCCGTCATTGTTTCTATTCTGCCTATACTGCCTTAGCATCCCTAAATCGTCTAGCGTATAAAATGCTTCTCTTAATTTTATTATATTCCTACTTAATATAATTGAAGACAGATAAGGACTGATTCCGTCCAAAAAAGTTTTTAAAAAAAATGCCTCGTTTGCTTCTGGCGAAAAAGCAACTGGCTTTAGCAAATCAAATTCATACTTAATATTAACCTTATCTAATGCGTTTTTTAGTTTATAAAAATAGTCACTTACATTTGAGTTTCTTATGCTAATTGCCCGATGATAAAGGTGATGGTAGCTTTCCTTGACTCCGAAGTTCCTTATAAGTTCAGCTTTGATTGCTTCCCACGTCGAGTTCCCTCCTAAAGGTCTGATGACGTTCAATGCCTCGCCGTGAATTTTCGTCACCACGTAGCGTTGAATCACAAATAGCCTTGTATTTGCGTTCTCCCTGAAGAGTTCCAAGACAGCGTCCACTTCTCTTAGAAATGATGACAGATCGTAGTCATCTCTTCCCGAAAATCCTCTGATCCTCGATGCCTCTTTCAGAAGATCAGATCCAGTGATGGTTATGTTGCTCGGATTCGCCATTTCGTCGTCAGTACTGCACACTTTTGAATATGGTGATTGATGTGATTTGGTTTTTTCTCCTTTAGGCATATATGTTGATTCGTTGTCCGATTGCCTTTTTTATTTTTTTTTTTTTTATTTTTAATTATAATCCCAACAATTACTGTGTTTGGGTATATTATTTATATTTCACTGTTAATTTTATTATTTTCTTTTTCACAGTGAACTTCGAGTTCGTTTTTAAAGGATATACGGATTTATCCAGCTTATAAATTTTAACACAATTAACGTAATAATATTTTTATTTTTATTGTTAAATAAAATAGTTTCACTTTTAAGGATTTTTAACTTTTCCTTTTAGTTTTTTGTTTTTGTTATTTATAAATTTTAACACATATATTTAAGCAATAAAATCTTATGATTTTTATTGTTATTCAAATACTTTCACTTTTAAAGGATTTTAAGTTCGATATATCTTCGGATATATTCAGATCAAATTTGAATACTAATATCTTAAGATTTTAGTAGACTTTTCCCGGCTGCGCCAATTACGTTTGAATTAAAACACGACCGTCTCTTAAGAGTGTCAAGAGTGTAATAACTAATTTATTTAGAGGAATTTGGGTTTTTATAACCTTACAAATGAGTCTTATCGATATTCTTATCCATAGAGTTTACATATGTTCAGACATTACATTTATCTTGTTTGAATAGGTCAGAGTATCGGATTTACTTATCTTAAATGTTTGTAGAGGTATTCGAATTCGTATCTGTTTAAAGGTTATCTTATTTGTTTAGGTCAGTTTTACAAATGTACTTTATTTATCTTATCGGAGTTTCTATTTGGTTAGGTTAGAGTTTATCACCAAACTACGCTTATACCGTCTTGGTTATGTGGCTCTTTGTTATTATCTATATCCTTATCGGTAGTCATTGGTTGGGATGTAACTCGCGCACACAAAATTCTGAGAATGTGACGTCACGCATCACCAACGGCAACTAACATACATATCTATGTACATGTGTACATAGTACATTCACACATGCAATTTTTAAATAAATAAGAACATGCTGAAAAAAAACAAATACAAATATAAATATACGTAAAACAATTTTTTTAATAAAATTTTTTAATACTTTAATTTTCATCGCCGTCCAATTTTTTTTTCATGGGCGGGGTTGTGCAGGTGGCACATTGCCATCAGCGTCTAATTGAACCCATTGTGCCGGCTGGATACCCGCCTTGGGTCTTATATCATCCATCCTGACCCATCCAGGTGGGGCCGCTGCTGGTGGGGCCGCAGCTGGTAGGACCGCTGATGATGGGGCTGCTGCTGGTGGAGCGGCCACCCACCCCACACAACACTTGCCACACTCATGATGGCAAGGGCATGGACAGGGGCCATATGCCGGTGGCGGCCCAAACTGGCGCCATCCTCCTAGTCCGCGTCCACGGCCACGGCCACTCCACTGCTGCTGTGGAACCCACTTCTGAAATTAATTATATAATTTTTATAAATTAATATTTAATTTATTATTTATTTTAAAAAACATTGCACGAAAAATACTCACGTAGAAGCGTCCTCTTTGCGAATACATTTTAATGTGATCGTTACAAGTTAGGGATAGCAAACAGGAATACTTAGAGGAGTAGCAATACACAATCGATAACAGTATTGAATTAAATCATCTATCGATATTCATAGAATCTCAACTGCGAGTAGACGGTAGAGCTGTGTCGTTTCGTTCTAAAAAAGTTCAAATGAAAGGGTAATTGAAATGAACGAATGAACTTATTCAGTCAATCATGAACTAAATCGGTCAATTCGCAGTATAATTTCTTAAAAAAAAATTAAAATTTCTTAGAGAAATACAATACATGGAGTTCCGCAATTGAATTCAATTTCTTCTTTATTTACATGTAACATTGTTTCAAATTCATATATTTTTAAGTTTTTAACAATTCTTCACATTTTCAATAAGCCAGGGTATAAGTATAACCCAAAAAAATTAAAAAATAATGCGAAATCTAGTTGGCATTTGTCGTCACATCGTTTATCGTTCATAAACAACTGACCAACTGATCAGAATGACCTGTTCACCTTTCATCGTTCATGACCAACTGAAAACTGAAGAAACCATCTCGTTCATTGTTCATCAACTGAATAAAAGCCTTTCATCGCTTAATAGTTCATCAACTGACCAAATGACCAACTGAACTAAATGATTGATTTAGTTCACGACTGAAAATTGAACGATTCAACTTATTCAGCAAATTGAACTAAAATGCCTAATTTATTTATTTATTTATTATTTTATTTATTTATTACTATTTATTTATTTATTGTATTTCATTTTTATTCAATGTCTTTTTTAGCTGTTAAGTTTTATATTTATAAAAAAAATTTTGCACTCGTTACATTGCGCTAAAATGTCTCAATTCTTTATATCAAATAAAGCGCACTCTTTTGAGCAGAGCCGAATGCAAAATCTTTTTAAATAATTTATTTGTAAAACTTAACAAAATTGGATATCAGAAATTTTGGGGCATGAAAATGTTTTGGTCACTAGACCCTTACCTCGTAAAGAGGTTTTTAAAATTTTAAAATCGCAAAAAATTTTGACAGTATACCTATTTAAAAGGTGTTTCTTCTTTGTACAAGCCAAAACAAACTGTCTGGCAACACTGATTCCCTTTGCAAACACACATGCCAAGCGCACCATTTGCAAGCAGTATATTTCAGAATGGCGCTGCAAGCAAAGTACATACTGCATATGTGCATGCAGAAATGTAAAGGTAAAAGGTATATTCAGTTAACAGGTAATATCTTGCCCAAACGAATTTTGAGACATATGTGTTATATGTCAAAAAACGCGGAATTGAATTGTCCACAACATATAACATATTTCAAAGTGATGCCAATCCCCAATTTTTCTTAAATCGCCAAAATGTGGGAAAAAAACTTATTTCACCTGTACCTTTAGACCTGTGTTCTTAAGCAAATTTTATAGCTATGCCTTAAAGAGCTTCAAAATACCTTTTCAACGATATATAGATCACATCTGTAGCTTTTATAGTTTGGATGCTAGAGGGGTTTTAATTTTAGCGGCTTTTAGCGATTTTCCGCTAAACTAGCGTTTTTTCGAAAAAGTCGTAGAACAAACGTTTCTAGATTTTTGATCGGGAACAAGTCCTCATTCAAACTTTTAAGCTAAATCAACGATTTGATCCAAACAAACAAACAAACAGACTGACTTTTCATCTCATTTTCGAAAGGCCACTAAAAATTTCAAAATTAATTATCTTTTGAACAAGTAGTCGGATTTCAATGATCGAGGTGTCATTCGACGCGTATTTTTGATTAGAAAAATTAAAATAAAAATCAAAAAGGCTCCAACGGCTCCATTTGCTCCAATAATTAAAATTTTTCACCTCCCACTTACACCTGTTTATCTCACGAACCAGGTGAGTTTTCAAAAGTCTTAGTATGCACATTTTTAAGTTAAGTTTATACCTTTCGATCGGTATATAACTCGACCCGATCGGACAGTCATAGCAAATTTTCCATTCTTCCTGTCTAAATATGCTAGTCGCCTTCGAACCCTTCATGCTGCTTTCGTCACTAGCGCTGACTGCCGTCCGCAGTGATTGATTCTTAGTCTATTAACAATTTGATCGTAAAGCTAAAGATCGCGTAACTGTGCTGCCAGTGACGCCGGCAGAGGAGCTGTCAGCTTATGTATACATGTTTACATATATGTATAGGGCTGGTGAAGTATGTTCACTTGGTGACAGAGCCGTCGCGCATGTCAAATATGCCGACTCAGCACTGTGTAGTTCAATGCACTGAATGCACTGAAGAGCGGTCATATTACCGGCAATGCTTAATATTGTGCAATGCATAATAATGCTTAATATGCAATAATATTTATGCTTACCACTGAGTACAGTGAGCATTCGATATGTGAACATACTACAGAAGAATAGTACATTTCTGAGAAATGTAACTGCATTTTGATAGAAATTTTCGATTTTTAGTATTTATTTTGGTATTTATTTTAAAAATCGACCAAATGTAATCCCTAAATGTCAAACCACAACAATAATTGAAGTGTACTATGGCAAACGGTACGATTTTTTTTCTTTTTAATTTATGTAACTGTGTATTAATACAATTAATTGCAGCAAAAGAAGGCAAGAAACGACGAGTGTGGTCGGCGGAAGCCACCAACCATCTGCTGGAGTTGTGGGAAGAGAACGTAGATGCACTTCGTGGAATCCGCCAAAATTGGCATATTTTCCGCGAAATGGCCGCAAAGCTAAAAATAACGGGAGTTACGGGCAAAGACGTTAAGTCAAAAATAGACAACTTGACAAGGAAATACAGGTATGATTACAATCATCTATAAACATGTTCGAAATTCATGTATTTCTGTTAGCTTACAAAGTAACAATCTGGTAACTTTAAGTTTATTATAAATCGATCTGGCACCCCCATTAGTATTTCACCATAAATTGAATTATGTATTACTAACGCAGTTCGAATCGTATCGCTGCGTCGTGAAGAACAAACGCTGTGTTAAATTACTGAATAAAGAACTCTGTATAATTTCCAAGAATCGAAGACTTTTTACTATCTTGCACAACTGCGATCTGTTTGTTGGACACATATTCCAACAGGTTATGGGCCCAGACACAATTGTGCAAGTGGAAAGACAGTAAAGTGAACATTAAGCTGTGAAAAATGGCAAGTGCGTTCATTAAAATCGAGCCGCTAAACGCGGATAATTACGATACTGGGAAATTGCAAATGTGTGCTATCCTTGTGAAAAGCGAATTATGGCCATATGTGAACGGTACGAAAGGTTGCCCTCATGCTGAGCCTGATCGAGCAGCATGGCAAAAGCAAGACGAGAAAGCCCGTGCGGACATTCTAATGTCAATCAGCACATCGGAGTTGGCGTTAATTGAGAACTGTGAATCGGCAAGAGAGTACTGGCTAAAGTTGCAAGAAACGTTTCAATCAAAGGGACCCGTGCGAAAAGCTAGTCTGTTGAAACGTGTGGCACTATCCCGGATGAGTGAAGGAAGTGATGCGCGCCAGCACATAAACGATTTTTTCGACGCTGTCAAGAAGTTGAAAGAAATCGGTGTAGCCATTGGCGACGATCTGCTTGCAATACTTTTATTGTATAGCTTGCCCGATTCCTACGAGACATTTCGATGCGCAATAGAAACACGTGATGAGTTGCCAAACCCCGATATTCTGCGTGTGAAAATATTAGAAGAGTCTGAAGCGCGCAAAGCGAAAACTGACCGCGAGGAAGAGAGTGCGCTATATACAAACCGCCGAAAAGGCAAAGGCAAAGAGGACAAAGGAAGAAAAGAAACTCGAAAATGTTATACATGCGACAAAATCGGCCATCTCGCTCGTGACTGAAGAAGCAAGGCAAAAGCGACTGGAAAGAACGGGCAAGTTGAGACAAGCGCAGATAAAGGGCAAAGTAAGAAGGAAGCTCTGAACATATGCGAACAGGCATATAACGCAGAAGGAAAAAACAATATGTGGTGTCTCGACAGTGGATGTACGGCACACATGAGCTCAAATAAAAATGCGTTCGAGCAAGTGCAAGAAGTCGAGAAAACTTTACACTTGGCTAATAATAATACCGCAAAGGTAAATGGTGTTGGAGAAGTAAATATCGAAGTAAAGGAAAAGCAGCAGAAGAACGAAATTACACTGAAAGAAGTGTTGTACGTATCAGATCTCCGTCAAAATCTGCTGTCTGTTTCGAGAATTACCGATAAAGGGTATGAAGTGCATTTCCGTCGGAATGAAGCAGTTATTATGAAAAATAATAAAGAAGTGTGGCTTCGAGCAAAACGATTTGGAAATTTATACGATCTGAATGCTGAAGAGCATCAAGCCAACAACGTGAGTGACAAGAAAAGTGAAATAGATCTGTGGTACTGCCGTATGGGCCATTTAAATGAAATCGACTTAAAAAGTATGGCTAAGAAAGGAAAAGTATATGGCATGAACATACACGAGAGTGCGAAGTTATCGCAGTGTGAAATTTGCATCAGCGAAAAGCAGGCAGCAAATCACTACAAAAGTGCAACTGAAAAGAGATCGAAGCAGACATTGGACATCGTTCACAGCGATGTGTGTGGACCGATGCGAACCCAATCAATGAGCGGCTGCAAGTATTTTGTCACCTTTATTGATGATTATTCTCGTTATTGTTCAATCTACTTTCTGAAGCAAAAATCAGAAGTGTTTGAAGCATATAAAACATATAAATCTTCTGTTGAGAATATTGCAGGCCACAAGATCAAGATGTTGCAGACCGACAACGGCACGGAGTTCCGAAACAAAGAGTTTGATGAGTTTCTTCGAAAGCATGGTATTGGCCGCCGTTTGACTGCTCCATACACGCCACAACAAAATGGCATAGCTGAGAGGCAAAACCGTACACTAGTCGAAATGGCTAGGTGTATGATGAAACAATCTGGTGCTCCACCTTCATTCTGGGCAGAAGCGATCAACACGGCATCATACATAAGAAACAGATGTCCGACTAAAGCGTTGTCTGGAGATTTGCCATACACGTACTGGACATCAAAAGTGCCTACAGTGGGATATATACGCACTTTCGGAACCAAAGCGTTTGCATTAACAAAGGGCACAAACAAGGGCAAGTTTGAGTCAAGGTCGGAAGAATGTGTACTGCTGGGATATGCTTCAGAATCGAAAGCCTATCGATTGTATTCACCAAAGAAACGTACAATTATAACCAGCAATGACGTTAAATTCATGAATGTTTCAGGATTCAAAAGTGAATTTAGAGAATTCTTCGACGAGCCAGAAGATGGCATCGATATCCAGCTGGACGACAACGCAGACGAACCAGAAAATAGTTCATCGAGCGACGAGAGTGTATCCGAAGAGGCAAGCCAGCAAATAAGACATGGCAGAGGACGTCCAAAGATCCAGAGGACCGGTCAGCGTGGAAGACCACGAAAAGTTTATCAGCCAACAAGGGAAGTTGTTCCAGAAAGCCATCAAGACGACCATGAAGACAGTGAATCAACACTCGAGGATGCATTTGAAGAATGCGAGATGGCATTCATTGCAGCCACAAATGATCCTTTAACTATCAAGGAGGCCCAAAGTAGTGACGATGCTGAAAGCTGGACGAAAGCTATGGAAGACGAGTTCATGGCACAGATACTCAACAAGACTTGGCAAATTGTTGAAAGACCTAGCGACCGAAAGGTGATTGGGAACAAGATGGTGTTCCAAACGAAAGATGACGGCAGCTCAACAGGCAAAAAGAAGGCTCGCTTGGTTGCAAAGGGTTATGCGCAGAAGCCCGGAGAGGACTTTCACGAAACGTATTCACCTGTGGCACGATTTACGTCGGTCAGATTGCTAGCAGCACTATCTGCAGAATTTGACATGGAAATCCATCAAATGGATGTGGTCACAGCATACCTTAACGGCGAATTGGAAGAAAAGGTTTTCATGAACATACCGGAAGACTTTAACCAGTTTATGGAAAAGCTGGAGTCTGGAGCTCAAATCGGATCAAATCAACAGCGACCTGCTTCAGAGTATATTAATGCGGCTAATCAATGGCGAAAAGCTTTAAAGGAAATGAGAGATCCCGTGTGCCTTATAAAGAGAGCATTGTATGGACTGCGTCAGTCTGGATTACGTTGGTACTGGAAACTCACAACGAAGCTGCAAGAAATCGGATTAGTACCCACCGAGCAGGATCCGTGTCTGATTGTGAAACGACAGAAAGGAAAACTTTTGATAGTCACTATATACGTGGACGATTTGCCACTTTCGTCAAATCACCCGAAATGGTTGCAGCAGACGAAGTCGCATCTCAGCCAGGCTTTCAAGATGAAGGATTTCGGCGCAGTGAAGACGTGCTTGGGTATCGAGTTCGAGCAGAACAAAGCGAAGCATCAAGTATTTCTATCACAGGAGAAATACATTAATGCTATATTGAAGAGATTTGGCATGACAGATTGCAAACCGGCGATGACCCCAATAGAATCCAAATCAGTACTGAGACGCCCAGATGAACCAAACGAAGACGAAATGAGAAAGTATCCTTATCAAAACTTAATTGGTTCCTTAATGTTTCTTTCAGTAACAACACGTCCAGACATTGCGTACGCAGTAAATTTTATGAGTCAGTTCAACTCAAACTACACGGCTGAGCACTGGAAAGCATCGAAACGCATCCTACGGTATTTAAGCGGTACGAAGATGAATGGTCTCCTCTTCAAGCAAACAGGAGATGATCTCTATGGCGTGGTCGATGCAGATTGGGGAGGAAACTTGACAGATCGTCGTTCGTACTCTGGGCAAGCGTTTCTACTGGCAGGCGCCGCCATCAGCTGGGAGGCGCGTAAGCAACGTACTGTCGCATTATCGAGTACTGAATCGGAGTACTTGGCCATGTCAGAGGCAGTGAAAGAGGCTTTGTACCTTAAAACTCTTTTGAAGAGGATCGGTGCAGATTGTGGATCTGTGCGCATTTTCAATGACAACCAAAGCGCACAACACTTGGTCAAAGGTTTTGTATTCCATCCTCGCACAAAACACATTGACGTGCGCCACCACTTCATTCAGCAGAAGCAAAGAAGCGGCGAGATTTCCGTACAGTATATGCAGACGGAGAGAATGCCAGCAGACGTTCTAACGAAGGGCCTAAGCGGCAACAAACACAATGAATGTAGTTTATCGTTAGGAGTCACATGTATTTAAGATTGTCACTTTGAGGGGGTGTGTTCGAAATTCATGTATTTCTGTTAGCTTACAAAGTAACAATCTGGTAACTTTAAGTTTATTATAAATCTATCTGGCACCCCCATTAGTATTTCACCATAAATTGAATTATGTATTACTAACGCAGTTCGAATCGTATCGCTGCGTCGTGAAGAACAAACGCTGAGTTAAATTACTGAATAAAGAACTCTGTATAATTTCCAAGAATCGAAGACTTTTTACTATCTTGCACAACTGCGATCTGTTTGTTGGACACATATTCGAACAAAACAAATACAATATTGCAATTTCAGAGTGGAAAGGGACAAAATCGGACCAAGTGGCGGCGCTCCATCCGTTTGGGAGCTTTATACCCACATCGATCGAATATTATCAACATCCCATGTTGTTAATTTCGAGGACCAAGTCGTGGAAAGTAATGGAATGAATAAATAATTATTTAATGAATTAATTTTTAAATATTTTTTATTATCAGATTTTTCAACATTATTTCAACAGGAGGCAAGCAATTCATCAGATTCGCAGAATTTAACTTCAACTTCTGCATCTTCCTTTGCTTCATCTAAGCGCCAACGTCGAAATTCAGAAAAGATAAATGACGACTTAAGGACGGAAGCGATCGTTAGAATGGCAGACGAAATGGCAAAGATGACCCAAGAAATGAAGAGCTTCCATAAAGAGGTTCTTGATATAATGTGTGAAAAAAAATAAATAAAGACCATCACGAATAATATAATAATAATGTTTTACAGTTTTTATTTTTATGATTTATGTAGTACATTACTAAGAGAAATAATTGCTGATTGCGCTTCGAATATTTTCAGCATCATTATTTGTGTTCCCGAGCTCATTTGATTCGTCTGGTTGTTCTCGTTGAACAAATATCTCTGTCTGCAAATTACTTCCGAATGAACAATTATGTTCATTGAACATATTATGCAACTAAAAACACGCTATAATGACGAATTTGTTGTTTTCAGGCGAATCTTCTAGACCTTTGCCAATACGACGAAACCTCACCTTTAAATGTCCAAATGCATTTTCAACAACACGTCTAATCTTTGACAAGTTGTAGTTAAAAACACGCCGCTCCGGTGATGCGTCCACAGAAAATGGATAGGGCTTCATAACCTTTCGAGTAAATTTAAATGACGAATATCCCAAAATAACAACGGGAACACTTACTCCATTTATAATCTTAGAGTTCTCCTCGAATAGCGAAGATGCCTCAACTAATTGTTTCAGTTTAGATTTTTCGTACAGTTGACTGTCGTGAACTCGCCTTGAAGCACCGACCTATGGAAAGCTTAAGAGTGTTTAAAAATTATATATTTGCTCATTACAAACCGATAGTCAACTAAAGCAAAAAGCACAGTTGAACACCATTTTTATACCCTGTGCCCATTGAAAATGGTCAAAAGGGTATATTAGATTTGTGTGATGTATGTAACAGGGAGAAGGAAGCATTTCCGACCCAATAAAGTATATATATTCTTGATCATCATCAACAGCCGAGTCGATATAGCAATGTCCGTCTGTCTGTCCGTCCGTCCGTCTGTCCGTCCGTCTGTTTGAACGCGTCGATCTCAGAGACTACAAATTTGGTATGTAGGTAGCTGAATACCGGACGCAGATCAAGTTTGTTTTTAAATTTGGATCGGACCATTATATCATATAGCTGCCATAGGAACGATCAGTCAAAAAATAAGTCATGGTATGAATAACTTTTTGTTCTTTGAGATATCTCAACCAAACGGACAGAATATGCAAACGGGATGGTTCTTGATAACCTGACTAAATTTGGTAGAAGTCAGACGACTATATCATATAGCTGCCATAGGAACGATCAGTCGAAAATCAAGTCTCTGTATGAACAACATCTTTTTTGGTTGAGATATCTCAACCAAACTGACAGAATATGCAAACGGGATTGTTCTAGACATCCTGACCAAATTTGGTTGAAATCGGACTACTATATCATATAGCTGCCATAGGAACGATCAGTAGAAAATCATGTTTTAGTTTGACAAACTATTTTACTGTGAGAGATATCGGAGCCAAGCTGACACAATATGCATCAAACTTGGTTAAAATCGGACCACTATATCAAAAGCAAATTCGAGAGGCGTTGAATATGTAGGTTTTATATGCTTAAATACATATTACTAATTCTTTTATAACCAATATTATAATTTATGGAGACTGGCACAGGGTATTCCACAGTCGAGCAAACTCGAGTGTAGCCGCGCCCACTTGTTTATAATTGTGGTAATCCACTTTATTTTTTGCTCGTGGCTTCACCTCGATGTGGCAGCCATCTGGAAGAAATATAGGACCACATAATTTACTGAATTATATTATGAACTAGTCGACAGTGCTACAGTCGAGCATACTCGACTGTCGGAGACCCCGTACTTACTATGCAAAAGCAAACCCTGCTAAAAATAATATAAGTCGCTACAAGTATTTTATATATTTTAACCAAAAATAAAACAAAAAAATACAAATATCGAATTGATGTAAACATACAACATTTATAAAAATGTAATTAAAATTTTCATTAATCATAAATCAAAAAAAAAACATCTGTCCAACGTGAGAGTCGAGCCGCGGACCAATGTTCTAAAAAGTCTGCTAATAAGAAATAATTTTTAAAAAATTTGTTTATGATGGGAGTTGGACCCGCGACTCCCGATCATTGCAAAATTGACGGGAATTTAGCACCTTAGGCCACCAAAGCCCATGGGCAGACGTGGCCAAAGTACAAATATGTTAAGACTTCAGCGACTTTATATTTCGCAGTTAGGAACTCTGCCAACACCCTTTTAAAATTGAATAGCATTTAAAAAAAAGTATGCCGATCATATACTAACAAATTAATTGAATATAAAATATATAAAAAAAAAAAAAAATTTGTCTGTCCTAGAGTTCGAACCCGAGACCCGAACTCAAAGTTCCGACACTCTGCACATAGCGCCACTGCCTGCCCTGATAAGCGATGGTCTTACGATAGATTTCATTCTTACTAGAGTGTAAGCCAGATGCAATTGTTATCTAGTTGTGGTTGTTGTTGTTGTTATTGTTGCTGATAATGTAAGGCAAATAAAGGAGATTTTAGTTGCTTGATATCTTGGCTGTTTATTATCCGATCGCGATGAAATTTTCAGCAAATGTGGATAATAATGTTATCTTCGTCTATGCCTTATTAGGAATGTCTATCTTTAAAATTGTCGCTATAATTAACATATATTTAATTTGTGGGCGTTTAAGGGGCGTGGCCAAAATCTAAAACAAACTCGATTTGCGTGCAATAAAGACGAACCTACATACCAAGTTTGGTATCTCTAGCTCTTATAGTCTCTGAGATCTAGGCGTCAATACAGACGGACAGACGGACGGACGGACAGACGGACAGACGGACATGGCTATATCGACTCGGCTGTTGATGCTGATCAAGAATATATATACTTTATGGGGTCGGCCACGCCTCCTGCCTGTTACGCACATTTTTTTTGTGACAAAGTTAATAGACCACTGTACTTTTTTAAAGTTTTGTTTTGTTTTGTTTTGTAAATGCTAAATGCAAATGCTATGCTATGAGTACAGACAGTTGCATACTTATCGATAGCACCGATATTTTTAAAAAATGTACATTAGTGAGGAAAGGGCATTACATTCACATTATCTGACCGATATAAAGCATTAACGTGTTTGATAGGTACAACATGTTTCCGGCTGTTTCAACGATAACGTGCAGTATCGACTAATCACTGCAGCAGTATCGACTTATCACTGCATATGTGCGCAAGCAACTTGTTTATTGTGACTTTTTGCGCAACCAATTTCTTTATTGCAACTGTTCAACTTATGCGCAAAGTTAATTGCGACTTACAAATATTCAACAAAACTTTTTAACTTTTAAATTTTTTCCTTTTTTTTTTTAACACTTAGTTTATCCTCGTCGCCAATGTAATATTCAGTAAAACACGTCTGTACTCTCTGACTGCTCGGGATAGACTGCCTCTTTATTATAATCAACATGTACATATTCAAACTGCACGATACTACACCAAGCATAATTCTACGATTAGATAAAGCAGGGATCGCAACTTTAATAACTTTTAAAATAAAAATTGCAAATTAACAATTATTTTCAGATTTTTATTTTAAAGTTACGAAATAACTCTTATTTTTAATTTATATTTAAAAAGTTAAAAATAATCGTTAAAATTCATTTTTTTAATAAACTTATTTCTGATTTCTGATTTTTTCAATAAAAATCAAAAATAAGAGTTATTTATTGTCAAAATAAGAGTTATTTATGATTTTTATTTTAAAAGTTGCAAATAAGAGTTATTCTGTAACTTTTATTTTAAAAATAAAAAAATAAAAGTTAAGTCGAATAACTTTTGAACCAAGTGGTATATTACAAAAATATTCTTGATGTATGACTCGAGGCCTTTCATATGATACATCACATGTCTTTCAAGGACGAATATTAAGGATCCGATTATTTTCTATTATTTTTAATTTTTTCTTTTATATTCGGTTGCAGTAATATATGTTTGTTGCAATTATTGGCAAACCAAATACCAATTTATACTAAAAATACTAAATACTACAACATTCAAAATAATAAAAAAAACTTAATAAATTAAAGGGTAATGAAATTGCATATTATATTTTTGTATTTATATTTTATATAAATAATAATTTTTCTAACAATTTGTGAGATAAGGATTGCCTCTGACGAGCATGGATCACTAATCAGTATTGACAGGTCTGAAAAAGAGTGTAACAGTTTATTCCCAATTTTTGTTATTTCTTCATTGATAAAGACCCACAAGTTTTAGCTTAATAAGTAATCAAAATACATTTCGTGTGCATTCAACTTTCGCAACTTTTCGTATTGAGTGAATTTTTAATAATGGGCCGCAAGCGTGAGAACATTCTTCAGAAATTTTACATTTTTGAATCGGACAGTAATTCAAATATCTGCAAGATATGCCAGCGTGCTCTGAAGGGAAACTGTATAACCAATTTGAAACGCCTGTATGCAAAGGTATTCAGTCTTTTCCGCAATGTTAGTTGCTGTGTAAGATCTCAATGGTTTTGCACACAGGCCAATCCCTAAGTAAAACACTTTCGAGTTGTAATTATGAACTGACCTCGTTTATTAAGTTGTATGCGTTTTTAAAGGTTTTCTTATGTACTAATAGACAGAGTTAGATATAGTATTAATATATTTCTGACTTCTTCCTACTTATTGTATTGTCTTATGTAATTATTAGATAGAGTCGACAGTTGTCTTACACTATGTTTGGTTCTCTTTTACTCATTGTCTAGTCTGATCTTGTCTTATGTATTAGCTATTTGACCCCCTGTGCTCCACATTCTAATCTGCTCTACATTTCTTTACTCCTTGTGCTCTATGTTCTTATCTACCCCCACATACATGCAGGCTCGCTTATGTTAATTCGATCTTTAGTATTGCTGAGAACTGAGATTTCGACCCGTGTGGTAATTTTATGCCGTCGTGACCCTTTTGTGTCACTTGAGCGTTGCACACGTCGTGGCGCATTCCGAGGGGTGATCAAAAAGTATCTTCATTTATGAACATTTTGCCGGGGGCCATGCTTAAGTTGTTGTTATTGGCGGTAATCCGACATTACATTAATTTTCTGTTTTACATTCCCTTATTATATACATTGTACGTACCGCTATCATTACAATAATTATTAGTGTTACAGAGGTGTGTACTGATACATTGTAAAATTCAATATTTCTCAACCTAAAGTTATCAAGTTTTTGTTCTTCTAATAATTCCTTAATATTATTGATTTCTTCTGTACTATTTATAGCTTATTTGTAATGGGTTTTATTTTGTTAACCGGAATATTATTTGCTAGCTTAATTAATGGTGCTGCTTGATGTTGAATGTCATCCGCTGTTGTAATTACTTGGGATCCCAGCCGGGAATTCAGTCATGTGGTGAACGAATTCTATACGGCCGCTGTACAGAACGCTTCAGATTTAAGTTGCACATCCCTGATTCTGCAAACTTTCATTAGCGCGCTCTGTAGTCAGAATCGATTGTCTCTAAATGTGAAATACCCGCAGCAAATTCCGCTATGAGTTCGCTCGTCTGCTTGAGTTTCTCATAGTGTTTGGTTGTACAAGACGCTGCTTAGAATCGTTTGCGTCGTGGTAAAAGTTCCCTGCAACAAAGTACGAACTCGAACGTTTTAGTCAGTTTGACACTGCGTTCAGCTGCAGAGAACGCTGCACAGAATTGTTTTTAAGCTGTGCGAAATACATGCAGCTAACTCCGCTATGAGTTCGTATGAGTTTGACATTTCGTTCTGCTGCAGGAAACGCTGGTTGGATTTTTTCTTTGTTTCTTTGTTTGCATTAACTCTTCTAGGGTTGTCATAGGGCTTTGCAGCAGTTATTGCAGTGTACAAAAAACCTCGATCAGCCACATTTTGTATGGGTTGCAACCCTTTTGGTGTGTATTTCTTGCAGTTTTTCTTTTGCGTCCAGGCCAGTGATACCCACGTCGCTTTCTTTTTGTTGATCAGCTCCGATCCCGCGCAGCTCTTTTCCTGCGTCGTCCAGTCGCTGTTCCCACGTCGTCAGCTCTGATCCCGCGCAGCTCTTTTCCTGCGTAGTCCAGTCGCTGATCCTTGCCGTTACAATTTTTCTTCAGCTTCGACACCGCGCCGCTCGTTTGACGCTTCGATGCTGATTCCCTCGCCGCTCTTATTTCAGCGCCGCTTGTCTTTTGTTGCTCCACCGCCGTTCGTCCAATCCCACGCTGCAGTCAATCGTTGTAGCAGGATATTATTATTTTTTTATTTTTAATCCCTAACTATGCAACGATGCACGACAGGTGCTATCAATGGACTTGTCTGTGCGATACCGACTAAAGTATCTGCTACAGTTGGCAGTCACTGAGCTAGATTGCTCGAAGGACCATATGTATGCAAAGTTATTAAGTCTTTTCCGCAATGTTAGTTGCTGTGTAAGATCTCAATGGTATAGCACACAGGCCAATCCCTAAGTAAAACACTCTCGAGTTGTAATTATGAACTGACATCGTTTATTGCGTTGTATGCGCTTTTAAAGGATTTCTTATGTACTAATAAACAGAGTTAGATATAGTGTTAATATATTTCTGACTTCTTCCTACTTATTGTATTGTCTTATGTATTTATTCAGATAGAGTCGACAGTTGTCTTATATTATGTTTGGTTCTCTTTTACTCGTTGTCTAGTCTAATCTTCTCTTATGTATTAACTATTTGACCCATATCTCTTACTCCTTCTTACCCCTTGTGCTCTATGCTCTCATCTGCTCTACATATCCTTTACTCCTTGTGCTCTATGATCTTATCTGCTTCCACATGCATGCAGGCTCGCTTATGTTTATTTGATCTTTAGTATTGCTGAGAACTGAGATTTCGACGCGTGTGGTAATTTTATGCCGTCGTGACCCTTTTGTGTCACTTGAGCGTTGCACACGTCGTGGCGCATTCCGAGGGGTGATCAAAAAGTATGTTCATTTATGAACACGCCACTTGCTCGATATGCATAAGTCGCAGTACTAGAGTGAAATTAGGGAGCAGAAAAACAGTGAGCTCAGTGAAAAAAATAAAAAAAATTCGGTTACTTTCGCCACAAATTAAGTCAAGGATGCATGCGTTCAGCTAGTAACGATGGAGAAAATGCCGTTTGCTGTGCTGGACTCTGAGCCATTTAAGAAGCTGACTAGCCAAATTTTTTCTGGATTAGAGGTGAGTCCCATAACTTGATGATGAGGAAAACGAATTGGTGCATAAAGCCAACATTTACTCCATTGCTTCTGTGAAATATGCTGCTCACACACTTCAACTGGCGGTAAAACATTTTTTTTAAAAACAATACAAGTAATTTTCTAATCGATAAAGCTCGCAAGCTGGCGACGGCATTGAGGACACCTACCTAGAGGTATATTATTAAATTTATAAGGTTCTTATGTGACGAAAGCCCCCCAATTTCTAAATATTTTTTAGGCTTTTAATTTTTAATGAAGGCTTATCTCAGCCCTTTATTGACGTTCCTACGAGGTAAAATTCAACTTTTGAGATGCTTCAACGCCTTTTTATACCCGTTACTTATAAAAATAAGTAAAAGGGGATATTGTATTCCTTGCAATGTATGTAACAGGGAGAAGGAAGCATCTCCGACCCTATAAAGTATATATATTCTTGATCAGCATCAACAGCCGAGTCGATATAGCCATGTCCGTCTGTCTGTCCGTCTGTCTGTCTGTCCGTCCGTCCGTCCGTCCGTGTGAGCGCCTAGATCTCAGAGACTATAAGAGCTAGAGCAACCAAATTTGGCACACAGACTTCTATAGACCCCACGCAGGTCAAGTTTGTTTCAAATTTTTGCCACGCCTTTTTCCGCCTCTGTAAAGCGCAAAAAACCACCACACGCACAGTTTTCAAGATATTATAATTTTTTAATTATCGTTAACTACTATTATTACGTATCATCCTACTAAATCGTAACAAGAGCGGACAAACAGAAAGGTGGTAATGGCTAATTAAAGTTTTTAAAAAATATAAGTGCCTAAAAGCATGCAATAAAAAATATTAAAAAATTCATTAAAATAAGTAACGGGTATCCTAGAGACGGGCGCTCGACTATAGCCTTTCCCACTTGTTTTGTTTAAGAACCTCTATGAAAATAGCGTTAGTGAGTCTCTTCAACTGACTGACGCAGATTGGGCTAAAGTTAATGAGCTGATCGAAGCATTAAAACCAATCTATTTTGCCACACAAAAGCTGCAGAGTGAGCAGCTGTATTTAGACGATTTTTATAAGATTTTATTAGAGCTTACTTTGACAGTGAAAGCCACGAAAAACTCATACAGTGCGGCATTACAAGAGGCAATCGAAAAGAGAGGGGAGGCTTTAACGAAAAACGAATTGGTCACTTCAGCCATCTATTTGGATCCCAGGATGCGAAGGGTATTACTTCAAAATCCAATTAAACTGATGTGTGTAAGAAACCATTTAACTAAACTTTTTCGACAAATTAATGGTCTTGCTTTGTGATTTATATGATTATCATTGCAGGACCAACTATCACCAGCAACAAGCTTAGATTCGTCACAAACCGCTGCGCATACTTGGGAGCTGCTTTCTACAAGCCAGTTCTCGATCGCGTCACAGAGCACTTGCTCATTGCTCAATGATTTCCTGAATTCCATTGCTGTTGTTTCAGGCAATGAGGAATCAGATGAAGACGATGAAATAGAAGTTCAGCTGGCAATAAATGAAATAAACAGTTATTGTCCCAAGCCAATTGACATTAACGAAAATATTATGAATTATTGGGAGGAGGAAAAATTCATATATCCCCGTTTATACCAGTTATACCAAAGGTGATTCATTGTGTTCCTGAAAAAGGGGGGGTTTGGGTGGGGGTTTTATTTTTAAAAAGATTTAAACATTATCATTTATATAAAATATTTTTTTTTTTTTTTATTTTTTTAATTTGACGGTTTAGTAGAGAAGCGTTTCATTCTTTAAGAATTTAAAAACACTTTTAGGATAACATTGACTGAGAAAAACAAAAATAGGGGGGGCCAAAAAGAAAGTTGACCTCTCCAATGCAAAGGGCGCCAAGAGAGCAGAGTTCATCGGCTAGAGCTGCCTCGTGAAATTCGTTAGTTCCAGAGCAGCAAGTCACGGTCGTTTTAGTGGAAGAGTTTTCCGAGGAAGTTGGTCCAGAAATACTCTCTTTAATCTTCTTCGCTTTGGATTTTCCTCATCAAAGGTGAGGGCGTTGGCAAGAGAGTTGATATGCCTGGCGTGTCTCTCATTTTGGCGGGCAGCGGAGGAACTTATAATTTGAATAGCGGGTGTTATTTTCAGGTCTCTCATCAAATCTGAGCAAGCGAGCAAACGGGAAACCACCGGCAATTCTTCTCAGAATCTTACAGTCAGTGGCTTGCATTTTTTTTAAAAGATAAAGAGCTGCTGTACCCCAAATAGAACATCCATACCTCCAAATAGGCTGCAGCATGACTTTAAGTAGAAGCACCTTACTCTCCAAGCGTAGTTTCGAGCTCGGCCTAAGCAACCAGTCCAAGCGTTTGTATCTCGTGTTGATAGTTCCAACAAGCTTACGGACATGATCCTGCCAAGTGAGTCCTCTAACCAGGAATACAAAAATATAATATGCAATTTCATTACCCTTTCATTTATTTAGTTTTTTTTTATTAATTTGAATGTTGTAGTATTTAGTATTTTTAGTATAAATTGGTATTTGGTTTGCCAATAATTGCAACAAACATACATATATTACTGCAACCGAATATTGAAGAAAAAATGAAAAATAATAGAAAATAATCAGATCCTTAATATTCGTCCTTGAAGGACATGTGATATATCATATGAAAGATCTCGAATCATAGATCAAGAATAAATTTAAATTTTTGTAATACACCACTTGGTTCAAAAGATTTTCAACTTAACTTTTATTTTTTGATTTTTAAAATAAAAGTTACAGAATAACTCTTATTTTAAAATAAAAATCATAAATAACTCTTATTTTTGAATTTTATTGAAAAAATCAGAAATAAGAGTTATTTTACAGTAACTGCAAAAGAAAATTTTCAAAAATATTTTTGCTAGTATTTTTTAGAATTTTTTGAAAACTGCGAAAAATTCACTTTTTGCATGAAAATGAGGAAAAATGGGTAAAAATGGTAATTTTTAGGAATTTCAAAAAATTATAAAAAGTACTAGCAAAAGTATTTATGAAAATTTTCTTTTGCAGTTAATCTTAGAATTGTTCCAAGAATCTTTTTGCATCAAAATATATTTTGTAAAAAATCGAGGAAAAAAGTTTTGAAAAGTGACTTTTACATAAGTTCTAAATTTTCGAAGGGCACTCAATGGGTTAAAGAAAGTTTTGTGTCATTCAAACGGAATTTAAACGACCTTTCATATTTCTTTCTATATATGTGATCATATTTACCACCATTGCATTCAGGTTAAAGTAACCTTTTCGGTTTAAATATAACGACGAATCTGCATTGGGCTTCACAATTTTAACATGCGTATCAACGCAGGCAATCACATTTGGTTATTTAAACTTTTCATAAAAATGGTCCTTTGACTGCCTAATTTGTGCTTCAATTTGTTTTCCTATATTTACGTCGTTGTCCTTTGCTACACCCCAGTTGCCAAAAAGCGTGAAACTGCATCAACCTGAGTTTCATGGGGAATCGTAGGGTGATCAATCTCGGATCCAATATTTTCAACGAGAATGGAAAATCTATTTTCAAAATAGGTCTTTATCTATCCTGTATGATTGTATGAATCTAAATCCATACAACTTATTTTAAAAAGTGTTACTTACTTACCATTTTTTACCTGTTCCGAAGAACTTGTGAGATGGTTCGGAGGGGGTTCAGCTGAGGCCACCAGGAGGGTCGCGGGTTGCGGATAGCGAATGGCCACCCCTCGGGGTGGTTAGCTGCGAATAGCGGGTCTACCCCGTAATAAGCAGTCCAGGACAAACAGCGGGTACGATACCGATCATCGTACTGACAAGGCGATTGTGTTGCCGCCTTTAAAGCATAGCCTCACACACCCCCAAACTCCCTCACAAGTACCTACCTCATCCTCTCCCCTTATCTCACCCCGGGCCGGACTAAGAGTGTTACTCGTACCGTGCTGAGAGTCAGCCTGGCTGGGGGCCCGGGTCAAAAACTAGCTCAGTCGCTAACGGTGGGCTCAGGCAAGTGGCAGCCGCCTGTTCTAATCAGCCTTATCCGGGCATGCGGACCTGTGCTCGGATGGACCTCATCCTTGTCGCGCCACTCGTGGGACCATTTAGGGATAAAAGAAAAAAAGTAAATTTGAAAACCCCGCAGGATCTCCCTGCGGAAAGTGTTGCCAGAGACTTTGAGGACCGCAACCTTGATAGGGAGCGGCCCTCCAACGTGGTAGATCATCCTCCACGTAGCCAAGCTCCGGGTTCAAATAGGAGAGTGCCGCCGGCACAGCAGAGACGACCTAGTCTACAGAAATCGCGGCAACACGCGCATAGGACCACGGTAGGACCTGCCCGACCGATGCGTCCTGCGCTAGCCGCTGAAAGTAGCACGGTAGGAAAATCCCGACCGCTGCGACCAGCGTTAACCGCTGACGGACGGCAGGGACAGCGACCCCTGCTGTCAAAGAAGAAGGATCTTCTGCCAGGTTTGGGAGAGCCGGGTGGACTAAACGATCCCCACAGGCGTAAACTCTGTGGATCTCGGATCAAATGGTACATCCAGTATCTCCAGCAGGGGTTGTCGCAGGAAGATGCGTTGGCCAAGGCCAAAGAGCAAAGACCGCCGACACCCGAAGACAGGGCACCTGCCAAAAGGTCGAGTAGTGCGCTTACACCGCCAACCGACACCCCTAAAAAGGTGCGCGCGGCGGAGCCAACTGCTCTAAGACCAAAGGCAGGGACACCTGTAAGAGCAGAGCACAAAGCTCCAGAATCAGGACGGCAGGAAGCTCTGGATGAGCGCCCCAGCACGTCAGCAGCAGCTGGACCAACAGCCAGGAAGTCCACCTCCTCGGCGCCCACTGAGCCTCGCGCATCCTACTCGGCTGTCGCGAGTAAGGTGAAAGTGGCCGGGTTGCCTGCGGAGTATCCCCAGGTAATTTTCAGTCGCGGGGACCTTTCCGCGCTTGAGGAGGCCATCCTGGATCAGGTCATACTGACAGGGTGGGACACTGCCGTTTCCTTTCTTGGAATTCATTGCCGTGTAGGACACCTGGTCATTGAGTGTACAGACCAGAACTCCGCAGACTGGCTGTCGACGGTAGCAACAAAGCTACACTCGTGGAAGGGCGTACCCCTTGACTGCAGGATGGGGGATGACATTCCGTCACCCCACAACATCACGCTCTACCTGCCGAGAAGTGCGGACAGGGAAACCGACGACTTGCTGGTTATGCTGAGTAACCAGAACAAGATCGAGACAGACGCATGGAGAGTCATCTCAAGAAGGGAGGAAGGAGGAGGAGCCCTGCTGGTACTTGGCATCGATGAGATGGCCAGGAAAGATATAGTGACCAGAGGTCACCAGCTTTTCTTCCGCTTCGGGAAAATCTCTGTTAGCGGACTGAAAAAGACGGCGGAAAAGACCGCACCCGCGAGCGAGGACCTCCCTCCAGCGGGACCGAATTCGGAGCCGTCCCCGGCTGCGAGCGGATCCAGCGTCTGTCCAGCAGGTCCTTCCAACATGTTGGAGGATCTCGCCGAGGACGAAGATCTGGCGGATCTTACACTGGATCCCGCCGCAGTTGAGGAGATGGACCAGCAGCCGGCCATGTCGTCCCAGGAGTTGATAGACGAACTAGAAGGAGCCGACGTCACTCTGACGCCACGCGATGACGAGGGGAACTCCCGGCCCCCCTCATCATGTGATATGGAGCCGCTGTTATTGTGCGATGACGCAAGTCATCAGCACTAAGCTAGCCCAGGTGAACATCCACCGTGCGAAGGCGGCCTCTGCCGTCCTAGCCAGGATGTTCACCACCCAACACCTTGGGCTAGCTCTAGTACAGGAGCCATGGGTCAACAATGGCATCAAAGGCCTGTACACAGCGGACGCAAAGGTAATCTGGGACCAAAGAGACCCGGTACCTAGAACATGTATAATGGTGAGGAAATGTATTAATTATACCATCCTTTCAGAATTCCTAAGCAGGGACTGCGTGCCAATAGCAGTGCAGACGGCTGGTGGCACCCGTACCACAGTGGTGGCCTCGGCGTATTTCGCCGGCGATGAAGCCTGTCCGCCACAGGAAATCGTTGGACTGGCAGAACACTGAGCCAGGGAGCAGCTCCCCCTGATCATCGGGTGTGATGCCAACGTACATCATGTGGTCTGGGGAAGCACAGACACAAACACAAGAGGTGAGTACCTTCTTGACTTTATATTTAGATATAATTTAGAAATTGGAAATGTCGGTGCCATACCGACATTCGTAACTAGAATCAGGGAAGAAGTATTAGACATCACCCTGATAAGTAGGTGCCTTAAGCCACACCTAAGTAACTGGCATGTCTCCATGGAGGAATCTATGTCTGACCATAGAATCATCCTCTTTGAGCTGCGGGTCAACACAGACAGTAGCGCACCAGCCCGTAACCCCAGGAAAACAAACTGGGAAAAGTTTAAAACGACCCTACAACTCAATCTCTCCAATGAAGAGACGGGTATACCCCGCACACAATTGGAATTAGAAAGAGTTGTAGGCAATATAAACAGCAGCATAACAGATGCATTCGAAGAAAGCTGTCCTTTTGGAAGGAAGCGCATAGAAACGGACGCCCCTTGGTGGAACGATAGCCTTGAGAGGCTACGAATCACCACCCGTCGCCTCTTTAATGGGGCAAAAAGAGACGGGACTTGGGACTCCTACCGTGAAAGCCTGACCTCCTACAATAAGGAGATAAGAAAGGCCAAACGGAAGAATTATCGCGAGTTCTGCGAAAGTATAGAGTGTACAACCGAAGGTGCCCGTTTCCACAGGGCACTTTCAAAATGTACGCCTGAGGCAAATTTAGCTCTGAAACGAAGGGATGACACCTTCACTAACAGCAGTGTAGCGAGACTAGAGCTCTTGTTTGAGACACACTTCCCGGGAAGTACCCCGGTACAAGAAGATACAGTCGATGCAAGAAACATGTCTAGGCCAGTGTCTGCCGACTGGAAAATCGCCAAGTCGACAGTCACAACAGGACGGTTACAATGGGCAATTGGTACATTCCAGCCCTATAAATCGCCAGGCCTTGACATGATATCACCATCCTTTCTACAGCAAGGGCAGGGCATACTCCTCCCCATTCTTAGAAGGATTATGATTAGTAGCCTTGCACTTGGATATATACCAAGAGCATGGCGTAGAGCTAGGGTGGTCTTCATCCCCAAGGCAGGGAAGAAAGATATCACCAGCCCCAAGTCCTTCAGACCCATCAGTTTATCATCGTTTTTACTGAAAACGATGGAGAAGCTGGTGGACTACAAGAGAAGAAGTACTCTTCTGATGCAAACTCCGCTGCAACCAACGCAGCATGCATACAGAGTAGGCCGTTCCACGGATACGGCACTATATCAGCTACACCGCACCCTAAGCACAGTGGTTGATAATAAGGAGGTGGCCATATGCGCCTTCCTGGACATAGAGGGTGCCTTCGACAACACATCTCACGGTGCTGTCCAGGCTGCCCTGACCAGGAGGGGCCTAGACGCAACCACCAGCAGATGGATTTCCTCACTGCTGGCGTCTAGACAAGCCACGGCAACAGTTCAAGATAACACTGTTACTGTCACAACCACAAAAGGTCTCCTTTACTTTGGAGTCTACTAGTAGATGAACTACTCCAGAAACTTGCCAGCTGTGGAATTCAATGTCAAGGCTACGCTGATGACATTGTGATCATAGCACGAGGCAAATTCGAAGAAGCACTCTGCGACATTGTACAATTAGGACTACGGATAACGAGCGACTGGTGTGGAGAGGTGGGCCTCAACCTTAACCCCGCCAAGACAGTCATCGTTCCCTTCACTAAGAGGTACAAGTTGCAGAGAATGAGGCCGATAAGGCTGTCGAACAGCATAATAGAAACAAGCAAGGAGGTCAAGTACCTAGGAGTCACTTTCGACAGCAAATTAAACTTCGGCTCCCATGTAAAGAACGCGATATCAAAGTGCTCTAGAGCACTTTACGCATGTCGCAGTATAGCCGGGAAATCATGGGGCACATCACCGAAGATAATCAGATGGCTATACCTAATGGTAGTCAGGCCAATGCTCACTTATGGAGCAATAGCCTGGGGTGATAGAGCGCAACTCATCACCGTCAAGAAACAGTTGCAAAGATTGCAACGAATGGCCTGCGTATGTATGACAGGGGCTATGAACACCTGTCCGACAGCAGCCATTGAAGTTCTAATGGAGCTCACGCCACTCCATGTGGTCATCAGACTACACCAAAGAGCGACTCTTCTAAGGATGGCACGGGATGGAGTTGGAAGTAGTCACATCCTTAGCCTAAGAGATGCGGAACTGCTATCAGGTGATCTCCCCTTGATTAGGCAACCAAAGGACGAGATGACAGCCATACACACGTTCGAGCAGAATTTCGAAGTAAACCTGAGTAGCAAGAAAGAATGGACAACACTTAATGAGGTCGATCCTATGAGACAGCACACCATAAAATGGTACACCGATGGATCTCTCTCAGACCAAGGCACAGGACTTAGAGTTGTGGGCCCTCGAATATCATACCATGAATCCCTAGGAACATATACCAGTATCTTCCAAGCTGAAGTATGTGCAATAGGGAGGTGTGCTGATTTTAATCTCAATAGGAACTATCGGAATAGGGATATAGCCATTCTATCCGACAGCCAAGCAGCCCTTCATGCACTCGATAAGGCGAAAGTAACGTCTAAAGTAGTGTACGAGGTACGAAGGAAGCTAAACCAACTGGGATTGCATAATAGGCTAACCCTAAGATGGATCCCAGGTCACATGGATATAGCAGGGAATGAAATGGCTGACAAACTAGCCAGAATGGGGGCTAGCAGACCCCTAATAGGTCCTGAATCGTTTTGTGGAATTGGAAGTCACACAATTCGGGAGTACTTACGCAAGGAAGAGAGACGACTTCAGCAGTCGCATTGGACTGAGACCACAGGTCTCAGACAAGCTAACACCTCCTAGGCAGCTACAACCCCAAGCGGTTCAAGTAGGCAATCTCACTAGGAAAGAACAGACTCAGAATACTCACCGGTCTGCTGACAGGGCACTGTAGACTGAGAAGTCACCTATCCAAATTGGGCATTGTTAGGAGCGGAACCTGCCGGTTCTGCAACTGTGAGGAGGAATCCTCAATGCATATACTAGCAGAATGCACTGCTCTATCCAGACGCAGATGTAGTCTTCTAGGGAAATATGTCATACCTATTGGGGACATTGTATACCTCAATCCGACCAAAATCCTCGACTTCGTGCGAAAGATCGGGTTGATGGATGAGCTATAAGCTCAGAAGGGGGCACAATAGATCCAAAAGGGTCGCGGTGCAGGCCCCCATTAATAATAATACCATTTTTTAACACTGTTCTTCTGAAAAGTATGCAACACAAAATAGGTGGAAAATTCGGAAAAATCGAGTGAAAAAAGGAACAGGCCTGAATAATTTCAAATTTTCTTAAATTGTTGTATGTTTATGTTTTATTTTAATATTTAATTTTTTATACCCGTTACTTATAAAAATAAGTAAAAGGGGATATTGTATTCGTTGCAATGTATGTAACAGGGAGAAGGAAGCATCTCCGACCCTATAAAGTATATATATTCTTGATCAGCATCAACAGCCGAGTCGATATAGACATGTCCGTCTGTCCGTTCTGTCTGTCTGTCTGTCTGTCCGTCTGTCCGTCCGTGTGAGCGCCTAGATCTCAGAGACTATAAGAGCTAGAGCAACCAAATTTGGCACACAGACTTCTATAGACCCCACGCAGGTCAAGTTTGTTTCAAATTTTTGCCACGCCTTTTTCCGCCTCTGTAAATCGCAAAAAACCACCACACGCACAGATTTCAAGATATTATAATTTTTTTTACTAATTATCGTTAACTACTATTATTACCTATCATCCTACTAAATCGTAACAAGAGCGGACAAATAGAAAGGTGGTAATGGCTAATTAAAGTTTTTTTCGTCACCTGTTACGACTTTATTAAAGTTGCTGGACTTTCCATTTGCAAATTTGTTTAAAAAATATTCGGCAAAATGCATTCGAGCTTCTTTTTGGGCCTCGTTAAGAATGCGTGGAACCCATCGAGCAGACTTCTTCGTATACCTCAGATCTTGATCCAATATTCGAGATACGGCTATGGCATCCAAGTCCAGTTCATTAGCAATCATTCACGATTTAGAAGTCGCCAACTTACCGAACTTTTGTTATACCCCTCATATGTATGTGTGTAAGTGTGTGTAATAACTTAAAGCTACCTTGCCTGCTTAAAAGAGCTCTTTGTTTGGTCGGTAAGGGGGCGAAATGTATGTATGTGGTGTTTGGTATTTCATGCATAAATATGTATATATGTATATATACATCCTTTTATTTTTTACTTTGCGTCCTAATATTTTTGTGCATGTTGATTTGAATTAATTTGTTCCTAAGCTGTTTGTCTCGTAACATTAATTTATTTTTATTTACTTTACTTTTTTTATTATACCCGTTACTTATAAAAATAAGTAAAAGGGGGTATTGTATTCGTTGTAATGTATGTAACAGGGAGAAGGAAGCATCTCCGACCCTATAAAGTATATATATTCTTGATCAGCATCAACAGCCGAGTCGATATAGCCATGTTCGTCTGTCCGTTTGTCTGTCTGTCCGTCTTTCTGTCCGTCTGTCCGTCCGTGTGAGCGCCTAGATCTCAGAGACTATAAGAGTTAGAGCAACCAAATATGGCACACAGACTTCTATAGACCCCACGCAGGTCAAGTTTGTTTCAAATTTTTGCCACGCCTTTTTTCGCCTCTGTAAATCGCAAAAAACCACCACACGCAAAGTTTTCAAGATATTATAATTTTTTTACTAATTATCGTTAACTACTATTATTACCTATCATCCTACTAAATCGTAACAAGAGCGGACAAACAGAAAGGTGGTAATGGCTAATTAAAGTTTTTAAAAAATATGGAGTATGTCTGTATTAAGAGTATGGATGGGCTTGACGCTCTTGCAAAAATGTGCCACGATGATAGCCGCTCTCTGGATTTACACTCTTCGTCTGCCGATGCTGCATTTACTGATAACAATCTTTTTCGTCCGTAAGCAGGTTCTTAACTCTTTTGAAATGCTGTATTCTTTTTGTTATTATTATTTGTATTTTAGTTTTAAGCCTTATATAATTATTTATCTCTTTCTGTTTAAGTGTGTTATTTGTACGGTGCTTAATTTTTATTATTATTTTGTTAGGTGCGTTAATTTGTATCGCTTGTCAAACTTAATTCAATGCAAGCTGATTTAACCGACCCCAAGGCGAACAGTCATTTAATGATACGTGTTCTGTGTAGACAAAAGAATGGATTAAATATATGCCATATTAACGCTCAGAGTTTAACTAGGAAGATGGATGAATTTAGATATATTTTTGAAAATTCGGAAGTTGATGTTATATGTGTATCCGAAACATGGTTTCTGTCTGAACTGTCTGATTTGTTAATACTGTGTAGTGGTTATGTTGTTTATCGTGCTGATCGGGAGGGGCATGGAGCGGGTGTGGCAATATTTATTGAAAATGCTCTTAAATCCAAAATCGTTGAAAAGCATTACGACGGAAGTCCCGTTGAGTTTATGTTTGTTGAGATAAGCTGCTCCAAATATGAACACAAAATACTTATTGGATCGACCTAATCGATCTGTTGATTATGACCCTTTCTTATCACTGATATCTAGATTATCCATCGAATATTTGGACATTGCACTTCTGGGTGACTTCAACAGTAATTTACTCACTGAGAATCATCTCATTGATAACATGTTATCACTTGGACTTAATGTTGTGAACTCCACCATGCCGACTCATTTTACTAGAACTTGTAGTACTCTCTTAGATGTTGTGTTTGTCAATGACCCTCTTAAAATTCTACTTTATGACCAAATCTCTGTACCTGGCTTCTCCAAACATGATTTAATTTTTGTGTCTTATGATATATTTTATCACAAAGTTGAACATACGATCACATATAGGGACTATAAAAACTTAAGCATGGACCACTTGAATGACGAATTTACTAGATATAATTGGAATAGGAATTGAAATAGTGCAACATGACCTCAGTTAATGACCAAGTTAAGCATTTGCAATTGAACATTCGCAGTCTGTATAATACCTGTGTCCCACTGAAAACGAAAATTATTAAGCCTCATGAAAAACCATGGTTTAATCGAAATATCAAAAGTGCAATAATTAAAAGAAATGAGGCTTACGCTATATGGAGGAGATTCAAGACAGCTTACTCTTATGAGAATTTTAGACATCAAAGGACTGCTATAAGCAAGTTGATTAAAGTTGCAAAACGTGCCTTTTATTCTGACAAATTTTATAAATCAACTACGTCCAAAGCAAACTGGAAAATTATTAAAGAAATTGGGATAGGGAAACCAAAAACAGCTGTAAATCCTCATAAAGATTTAAATGAACTAAATGTAAAATTTGTTGATTGCCATGTACCTGAGATTACTCATAACGACTATCTAAACTGTGATCCACTATGCTGTGATATTAGCTTTATGTGCGTAAACAAATGTGATGTCCCTAAATCTATGTTAAATGTTAAATCAAACGCAGTAGGATTAGATGAAATTGACCCCAAATTTATTAAAATAATACTTCCATCTATTCTTGACTTGATTACACACATATTTAACACTGCACTCACAACATAGGTCTTCCCTACAGAATGGAAGCTGGCTAAGATAATTCCAATCCCCAAAACTAATGGAGAATTTCGGCCCATTTCGATTTTGCCATATTTTTCTAAGATATTTGAGAGCCTAATGGCAACACAAATCAAAGACTACATGGTAAATAATAGGCTCATCAGCAATAAGCAGTCTGGGTTTGGAAAGAGCAGGAGCTGTACAACAGCAATTTTAAATATTGTCGAGGATATCAGCCAAAATATGGATGATGGAAAAGTAACGTTTCTGACACTGCTCGACTATAGCAAAGCTTTTGATACTGTCAATTACGACATTTTATGCACAAAGATGAGAAGGCTTTATAATTTTACCGATACAGCCGTGTTACTTTTAAAACTGACTGCATCAGCAAGCGCAGACTCAATGTTGCATTTAACAACATAGCCAGATATGTGTTTAACCTAAGACAAATGGATCATATATCTTCCTATTCGCTCAAAATTTATAATCTAAAACTAGAACACTGGATAAATCTTAGAGCGTTAATATTGTTACATAAAATAATTTACACTAAAGAACCAAATTACTTATATGAAAAACTGAACTTTTCTACCTCAAGACTAACAAACAATATTATAGCTGTTAGACATCGACTCTCATCGTCAAAAAAACACTTTTTTGTACATGCTGTTCGCCTTTGGAACAATATTCCACATGAATTAAAAATAATTAGAAGCGAACACATTTTTAAGAGCAAAATTTTTATGCACCTGCAAAATAATGATCAGTAAATTATAAATTATAATCAGTAAATAATAATTAAATCCAAACTAATTAAAAAGAAAATTATAATTAAATTAAATTATTGTAAAATATAGTTTTTTAAGATAATATGTATGTAACTTATATAAAGTAAACAACAAATTGTGACTAGCACATTAAATCATAAGTTTATACTTGTAGTGCTAGGAATCCTTATATAATAAATAAATAAATCATGCGAATTCTTTGTTTTCGGGTTTCTAAAAATCGCTTTTATTTTTACTTTTTCAAAATAGAGTAATTCGATAGTGCGTCCGACTTCTCTGGTTGCCTCCTTTGCCGTCCCTTTATTTCATCTGTCACCTTTTTTACTACCTTAGCAATTTTATCATTGAAATAGCTCACTTCAATTCAAAATTCCAAATGTGAACAGCTTTTATTTTTGTGTTTTGTGCTTATTTTATTAGAAAGTGAAATACTTAATTTTATATTCTGTTGAATAGCAATATAGTAATTGTTTGCAATGCTATATTTTTATTCGCAGATTTCGGGTCTTTTTGAAAACTAAGTTCCTTAGTCCTTTGGTATCTGATGCTCCAAATTAATATAGTTTTTCTAAGCAGCCCCTTCAAGACACATCTACATCAACTGCAAAAGCAGCAACAGCATTAACTTAACCATACGCCTTCACCAGCAGCAGTAGCTTCACATTCAGTAGATCCACTGAAGCAGCCGGCAGCTATAGAGGCTATCGCGGATCTTTCCCGATCACTGAATCTGAAGAGCAAAGATGGCGAAGACTTTCTTAGGCCAAGGCTCTGCCGAGGGCTGCCTGCCTCCCTATCAACAGACTGGGTTGCTGAAAAGATAACGGCGCTTGGATACACACCGCTCAGCGTAACCAATGTCATAGGCAACATAACGTCACAACCAACAAACAACTTCAGGGTCCAACTTCAATTTCAGGAGAACAATTGGGATTTTCTAAAGTTGAGGTCTCTTGGTACATTCCAAGTTAAAATCGAGAGGAACTTCCGGCGTAAGAAACTTGTCTTGCAATGCTTCAGGTGCCAGCGTTTTGGACATTCTTTGCGTGACTGCACCGCTGCAGAACCGGCCTGCCTTAAATGTGCAGGTCAACACACCAGCAGGAGTTGCTCAATTGCAGATCAAGGGGCAAGATTGTGTATTAATTGTCAAGGTGATCATCCAGCATCTTCGGACCGCTGCCTAACTTACTTGGAGGAACTACGAACCAGGAGCCTGAGCAGGAGGTCCTCGCGAGCTAAGTCGGCTATCCAGGCTGTCGGGCTCCAGACAATCCAGAATTCCAGGGCTCGTTGACGCAGTGCCTGCTTTTTTCTGATACGCCACCCGCGGCCCAAGTTGTGCCACCCGCGGCCCAAGTTCTGCCACCAGCGGCTAAAGCTCTGCCACCTGCGGTCTATGATTCTGAGTATTCATACATGGAGGGCGACTTAGATGATTTCTGCGATCTAGACCCTCTACTATAAGCAGCGATTATACCACTTCCTTAACCTGGGCGTACCCTGCTGCTCGCCCTTTAAACTGCCGCCCGGGCTAACCAGCTATCAAGAATAGGGCTTGAGCAATGAAACCCCCAAATCATACTAGCAACTTTCCAACACTGGACACTTCTCAGCCTGGACAACTTCTTGGATAGTGGAACTGTCCAATACATGCAAACCATATAAAACACCGATTCTCTTGAGTTTTACTTCTCAGCCTGGGCAGGACTGTCGCCTCATTCTCTCCACTAACGAACCCGGTCTAAGGCTGCGAGCACACTGTGAGCGGAGAGCGGAGCGTACAGCGGAGCTTATAGACGAGCTGATAATTTCAGAACTAAAATGATAAATCAGCTCAGCTTTTTCAAGTTGATAAGCTCCGCTGTACGCTCCGCTCTCCGCTCCCAGTGTGCTCGCAGCCTAACTTACTTCACCGGATCAGGCACTTCAGGACAAATATCATTCTTCCAGCAAGCCTTCCTGCAATTGGGACGGTTAATTTGCCTATCTATTGTATAATAATTTTTTAAAACTAAGTTGCAGCAAGGGGGCTGTCAGTCTAGGGTCGAACGGTTGCGGTTTCTGTAATTTTTTGTTGGATTTTTTCTGCTTGATTAGGCTTTTCTACTGTCATTCTTACTAGCAGTTCGCTTTCGTCGTTCGTCGTGAGCAGACGTGTGTCCGTGTCTTTGTATTGGTATACAAAACAGCTGTGTGACGTCACAACGACATTTTGCGGTACTTTGCTGATAAACGGTGCTTGATTTGCCCGTTTTTGTGCTAATTAAGCAAACTTTTGTTTGTGCTTTTTCTTCTTGAGTGCGCGTGTGTGTGTGTGTGTTTTTACACACATATAGTATGTGGGTATGGCACCGCCCATACGGAGCAGCTCAGCCAGCGTCGCCGGCGCAGAGAGTCATGGTGACGTCTGACGCCGCCGTGGGAGTCGATAGGAAGGGAAAGCGCAAGGGGCGTGGCCGTGGCCGCACCAAGCTGGGATCGGGGACCGAGACCAGCGAGGACGATCGCCTGGGAAAGCGCATGGCCACAGATGCCGCGCTGATTAGGCCCCCGCGGAGCCAGATTCCGACGCCAGCACCTCCGCTGCCGCTGCCGGCTCAGTTCGCCAAGGCTGCTGCCAGCGTCATCGCTGCCAACGCCGCTGCCCCCGTAACCGTCGCTAAGCCCGTCAATGCTCAGGATAAGTCTACGGCTGCTTCTGCCTGCGCGACTAGCGCCGCTGCTACCCCCGCTGGGGCCCGTGGCCCGCCACCGCGGATCAATGCATAGAGCATTGCCGCCAAGGGTACGTCGGCCATTCTGGCCGAGATGTGCAGTACAGCGTGAAGGAAGCCGTAGCACGGGGTATGGTTGACCCCAATGCAGCGTGTTCCATTTATGGCGCAATCCAGCGGTATGATAACCTCATCACGGCATTGGCGGTGCAGAATGCCACCCTCGCCGCCCAGAGCAACAGTGCTCTAGCTGCTGGCCCCACCATTGCCCCCGTTGTTGCCTCCGCCGCTTCGGGCCGTCCAGCCACCACGTTTGCTGCAGCCGCAGCACATCCACAGGCCAGGAGGCCGGTGGAGACGCGGCCGGCTGTCGTTTCGTGTCCTGACCCGAACATGACGGCCATGCAGGTCGTTGAGAAAGTGCGCAACGAGGTGGCGCCTGCTCTCAACGTGCGAGTGCACGAGGTGCGTGAGCTGAAGCGTGGTGGCGCTATTATTCGCACACCATCTTTAAGTGAGTTGAGGAAAGTGGTGGCTAGCAAGAAATTTGCAGAGGTCGGACACGAGGTGCAGCCGAACCGTAGCCTCAGGCCGAAGGTGACGGTGTTTGACGTCGACACCGCCATCAAGACCGAAG
This sequence comes from Drosophila quinaria, assembly GCA_035047525.1. Taxonomy (NCBI): domain Eukaryota; kingdom Metazoa; phylum Arthropoda; class Insecta; order Diptera; family Drosophilidae; genus Drosophila; species Drosophila quinaria. Next base: position 383,825 of record JAWNPO010000026.1, read on the forward strand.
AGTTCATGGAGGAGCTCTTTGCAAGCAATTTCAAGGAGCATATGACGGAGGCCACTTTTAAGAGAAGCGTACATCTGGAGTCGAAGCAGTGGACGCAAACTGCAGGCGAGACGATCAACGTCAACCTGGAGGTTGACGAGACAGCGCTGGCCATACTTGATGGTACCGGACGGGTATACATCAAGTGGTTTTCATACCGATGCCGGTCGCTCGTCCGCACCTATGCCTGCCATAGGTGCGTGGGATTCGACCACAAGGTCTCCCAACGCTTCGCTTCGCTTTAGCCAACGGACGTTTTTTTTATTGCGCTTCGCATTTGCTTATTCGTAATTGTTGTAAAATTAGATTCAGTGGCTTTTTTGTTACATCGGTTGTGTTTCAAGAAAGTTTAAACTTGCCATTTAAATAATTTCATTAAATTGTGTTTAAATACAACAACAAATTGCAGCCCAAACAATCTGTTTGTTTGTGCATTTTACATTGCCGCCTGCTGATATTTTGTTTTTGTATTTTCACTTTGTGCTTGTGCATCGCGTTCTTTCGCGTTCTAGCGTCGCTCTCACCGTGCTCTCTTTATTCTTTTCCTCTCAGCGTGCTCTCTAAGCTCTGTTGTTGGTGTTGGTCGCGGTGTTCCGTTTTCCATTCGTTCTCTGTGGCTAAATTCCGTTGTGCTTCGGTTCGTGCTCGCGCTCGCGCTCTCGCTCTCTTGTTATTGTTTGTTTCCAGATTCGCTGGAGCGAGTCTACAGTGTGTTGCAAAATACCGGTACCTTGGCATCACGGTCAGCGAGCGGATGAGCTATCATGCACATGTTAGTTCACTCCGATCTCGTCTGGCTGGAGTCGTCGGCGCCTTGGCACGCGTACTGCGAGGCGACTGGGGTGTCAGTCCTCGCGACAAGCGGACCATTTATGCCGGACTCATGGTGCCTTGTGCACTATTCGGTGCCTCGGTTTGGTACGGCTTGACGGACCGTCAGACAGGTGCTCGGAAGCATCTCAATGCCTGCCAGAGGCTCATCCTGCTAGGATGCCTCCCGGTATGCCGTACAGTGTCAACATTGGCACTGCAGGTTCTTGCTGGAGCTCCCCCGTTTGACTTCGCTGTCAAGAAATTGGCAATCAAGTTCAAACTCAATCGCAACTACCCATTGGAGGAAGGCGATTGGCTGTTCAATCAGGACTTAACTGGACTGGATTGGGAGCAGAAGGAGGCGTGGTTAGATGAATGCTTGTTGGGCGAATGGCTGCGCCGATGGGATAACGGAGATACCGGACGGGTAACTCACGAGTTTTTCCCGGCCGCAAGCTTCATCTACCACAGGAGGGACTTGCGGTTCACCCTGCGCGATGGATTTTTGCTGACTGGCCATGGATGGGAGTCGTGGCAAGGGCAACAGCAAAGAGTCCACCAGCAGAGAGTCCATCAATACCGGATAAAAAGGCTGCTGCCGATTCTGAGGCTTCAACGTCGACCGCCGCTATGCAAGTATTGACGTCACCAGGAAATCTAACGGCAGCTCGTACATTGAAAGTTGTGATAGCAGCGTTCGACGATTATTGTGTTCCAAACAAGAATCTTGCAATGGAATTTCATAATATCGTGCAAGGTAATGGGCAGCCATTTACAGAGTTTGAAACAAATCTAAGAAAACAAATGCAGCGTTGCGAGTTCTGATGTGAATGTGAAAAGTCGTACGAAAATTGAATGCTTTTCGATCGGATCATTATTGGAGTAAACGATAAGAAGCTGCAACTTAAGTTGCTAGATACTAAGAAGAAAACAATTGGAGAACTTCTCATGGAATGTAAAATATTTGAGGCAGCATCTACTAATAAGAGTTTATTGGTAAAGAATGCTGAAGCGGCGCAGAATAATCACTGCGGACGGCAGTCCGCGCTAGTGACGAAAGCAGCACGAGGGGTGCGAAGGCGACTAGCATATATACACAGGAAGAATGGAAAATTTGCTATGACTGTCCGATCGAGTCGAGTTATGTACCTATCGAAAGGTATCAATTTGACTTACAAATGAGCATACTAAGGCTTTTGGAAACTCACCTGGTTCGTGAGATAAACAGGTGTTAGTTGGAAGGGAAAATTTTAAATTATTGGAGCAAATGGGGCCTTTTCGATTTTAATTTTATATTTTTACTATTCTAATCAAAAATACGCGTCGAATGACACCTTGATCATCAAAATCCGATCACTGGTTCAAAAGATAATTAATTTTGAAATTTTTAGTGCCCTTCTAAAAACGAGATGAAAAGTCAGTCTGTTTGTTTGTTTTTTTGTTTGTTTGTTTGTTTGTCTGTTTTTTAGTATCAAAGCGTTGATTTAGCTTACGAGGGCTGCTATATATATTTCTGGCCTAATAATGAAAATGCGAATATTTATCATCAAAAATTGTTTTATTGTTTTTCAAAGTATTCTCCAGCCTGATTTATACACTTTTGCATGCGCTCAAACCAATTGTCGAAGCACTTTTTCCACTCCGATTGAGACACCTCCAAAACATGGTTTTTGAACGCTTCAACAGCATCTTCTGGGCACGAAAATCGTTGACCACGCATTTTTTTCTTGATGTGCGGGAATAAAAAGAAGTCATTGGGTGCCAAGTCAGGGCTGTACGGCGGATGACCCATCAATTCGACGTTTTGGCCGGTCAAAAAGGCGCTGGTTTGAGCCGATGTGTGAGAGCTCGCGTTGTCATGGTGAAGAATGATTCGTCTTCTCTTGTTTGTTTTTCGAATTTCTCCGAAGACTTCAGGCAAACAAATTGTGGTGTACCACTCAGAATTGACCGTCCTTCGTTGCTCAAGCGGAACAGTCGCCACATGACCAGTTTTGCCGAAGAAACAGGCGACCATTTGCTTCGAAGTGCTTCTTCCACGAACAACTTTCGTTGGATTTGGCTCGTCTTCGAAGACCCACACGGTCGATTGTTGTTTTGTTTCGGGCTCATACGCATAGATCCAAGATTCGTCACCTGTGACGATCTTATGAACATCTTTTGAAGCATCGCGATCGTATTTTTTCAACATTTCTTTGCACCAATCGACACGAGCCTTTTTTTGAGCGATTGTCAAATTGTGCGGGATCCAACGACAACAAACCTTTTTTACGGTCAGGTGTTTATGTAGTATCGAATGTATGCTGGTGGGAGAAATGCCCAAGGATGCCTCTATCTCCCGGTATGTCACATGACGATCTTGCATTATTTGTTCACGCACGGCATCAATGTTCTCAGGCACAACGGCCGTTTTTGGACGACCTTCACGGAATTCGTCGTTGAGCGAACTGCGACCACGATTAAATTCGTTATACCAGTTTTTCACGGTGCTATAGGATAGTGCTTGATCGCCATACAAAGACTTAAGTTCATCGATGCACTCTTGTCTGGATAATCCACGTCGAAAGTTGTGAAAAATGATCGCACGAAAATGCTCACGTGTCAATTCCATTTTTTTAACGAAATTGAATTGTTCAAAGCTCTGTAAGTTTAACAATTCACGATTAAATGACAACACGTTCTGAGTGATGTTATGCTAAAAAATGTCAACCTTTCCAATGGAAATATCAGATTGCACCTGGTAATACTTATTGTTGCCTAGGCCAGAAATATATATAGCAGTTTGAATGAGGACTTGTTCCCGATCAAAAATCGCTAAAAACCGCTAAATTAATTATTATAAAATGATCTATATATCGTTGGAACGGTATTTTGAACGGCTTTTAGGCAGACCTTTAAACTTTTTTTCTAAAGTGCATAGGTAAAAAGCAACAGGTGAAATAAGATATTTTGTCCCAGATTTCGGCGGTTTTTGAGAAAACGACGCTAACGATTTTTTTTAACTTTCAATATGTTGTAGTGTGTAAAATTTCGCGTTTTTTGATATATGAAAGAAAAAATTACCGATGGGTTTGGGAGATATTACTTATTAACTCAATATACCTTTTACCATTACACTACTGCATGTACATATGGAGTATGTATACGTACATGTACATACATGTAAATCGCCAAAAGCCACAGCATCCAAACGATTGAAGCTACAGATGTGATCTATACATATATCGTTGGAAATGTATTTTGAAGGGCTTTAAGCCTAGCTGTAAACTTTTTTGCTTAAAACACAGGTAAAAAGCTTAAGGTGAAATAAGGTTTTTTTCCCCACATTTCGGCGATTTAAGAAAAATTTTCGTTTCAAAAAACTTTTAAATATGTTATATGTTGTAGCAATTCATGTACATATGCAGTGTGTAAACTGCTTGCAGCGTCATGCGAAAATACTTACTGCTTGTAAGTTGTGAATTCTTTTTGCGGCAGATAAAGTATATTATAATTGCGAATACAGTCGAATATTAGACGATATTAGCTGTTAACTGAATATATACATTTTACATAGAATTGGAATAGGGCAGCAGCAGCAAAGTGTCATAGCAGCCAGAGTTTGAGAGTGCTACTAGCTTTTGCGTTTGGCATGTGTGTTTGTAAAAAAAATAAACAAAGTTGATAAAGATATACTGTCCAAAAAAAAATTTTATTTCAAAATTTCTGATGTCTTATTCAAAAATTTCTGGTATCTTATAAAAGAAACCTCTTTACGAGGTAAAAGTCTAGTGACGAAAACAGTTATATGCCCCAAAATTTCTGATACCCAATTTTGTGACGAATAATATTAAGTTTGACATATAAATTATTTTAAAAAAAATTTTTGCATTCGGCACTGCGCAAAACAGTGAGTTTTATTCGGTATGAAGAATTGAGACATTTTAGCGCAATGTGCCGAGTGAAAAATTTTTTTTTAAATAATTTATATGTCAAACTTAATATTATTCGTCACAAAATTGGGTATCAGAAATTTTGGGGCATATAACTGTTTTCGTCACTAGACTTTTACCTCGTAAAGAGGTTTTTTTTATAAGATATCAACAACACGCCAAAGGCAACAACAGCAGAAAATACAACCATTCGTCGTTGTTTCAATTGTGGAGCTGAGTTTGGACCGGATCATCTAATACAATGCAAAGGACGTGGAGTCAAATGTTTTTCTTGTGAGAAAGTTGGACATTTTGCAAAGTTTTGTAAGCAGAAAAAAGGTAAGCCGGAAAGCAAAAGGGTAGACTAAATAACCGATCAGAATACTGAGGGCTGGATATCACAGGCATCACGAGAGAGTTGAAAGATTTTAATTTTAGAAGGAAATTTTACACGATAAAAAATAAATAGAAAAAAAAGGAGGGAAAAAAATATAAATAAGGAGATTTTTATTAATTGGTATCTATGCAACCCGAATCAGGTAACAAGAAGAATTTTAAAACTTTGGCAAATATGAACAGCAACGATACTTCATATAGGATAAGTCGATGTGGATTTAACAATGAAAAATGGATGAAGACGTTTAGAATTAGTGACAAAATGGTAACTTTTAAGATCGATAGTGGGGCAGATGTAAACTGTATCCCAATTAATTTTATGGAGAACTTAAAGGCTAACATCAATAATGAAGTATTCAAAATTTATGATTACAGCAGTAATCGGGTTAAGAACTTTAGCACAGCTGAATTGGATTGTCATGATGTTGAAAAAGGAACAGCCAGGCGTGCATTATTTTTAGTTGTAGACAAAGGATTTTTGCCGATACTGGGGCTAAGAACATGTATGGATTTTAATTTAATAAAACGAATGAACGTTGACTCTATTAAATTTCTGCCGAAATCAAAAGAGCAATTTATTATAAAATATAAAGCATTATTTGAGAGTCTAGGGAAATTCCCATGTAAGCAAACAATAGTGTTGAAAGAAGATGCAAAGCCAGCATTGCATTACAAAAAGCGAGTTCCGACGAGCTTGCTTGAACCACTAGAGAAGCAAATTGTTCCGCCTGTAACATACCCTACGGATTGGGTGAATAGTTTGCAAATTGTAGACAAACCTAATGGAAAATTAAGATTGTGTTTGGATCCGAAGCCTCTAAATAATGCTATTAAGCGCGAACATTTTTTAATTTCGACTATTGAGGACTTCACAAGTCATAACAATAAGAAAATATTCTCGGTACTAGATTTATCCAGTGGATTTTGGCAAATGGAACTAGACAAAGAAAGTTCGGATTTAACAACCTTTATGATCCCATTTGGAAGATTAATTCGGGTTCCGTTTGGGATAAACAGTGCTCCTGAAATGTTTCAGAGTAATATGGTCCAAATATTCGGTGACATACCTGGAGTAATTGTTTATTTTGATGACATAGCCATTATGGGGGAAAATGAAGAGGAACATGATGAGAAGCTGCAAATGGTATTAGCACGTGCAAAAGAAAACGGAGTAAGATTTAACCCCGAAAAGGTACAATACCGACAATCCCAGGTGGAGTTTATGGGTCATATTTTGTCTGCAGGAGAAATTAAAACACAGGAAAAACATCGAGAAGCAATTTTAAATATCAAAACACCCGAAAATAAGCATGACGTCTTACGAATCCTACACTCAGAAAAAAAACAAGCACTTCTGTGCGCAAATCAAATCAAACTGTGCATGAAAGTAGCTTAAGCACGGTTTTTCTTACTTCATGAACGATTGTTCATGAAATTTCTTGAACACTTGGGTGTTCTTTTTTGAACGTATGGGAACAATTTAATAGCTTTTTGGGCTCATTTTATGAACATTTTAGTTCATTTTAGAAGCATATAGGGGTCGTTTTGGGAACGTGTCCACAACATTTCATGAACAGCGTGTGCACAATCCAAGCACATTTCAGTTCGTTTCAAAAACATATAGGGATCAGTTTAAGAACATGTCCACAACATTTCATGAACAGCTTGTGCACAATTCAAGCACATTTCAGTTCGTTTCAAAAACATATAGGAATCAGTTTAAGAACATGTCCACAACATTTCATGAACAGCTTGCGCACAATCCAAGCACATTTTTTAGTTAATTTATGACCATAATTGACTCACTTTTATAACAGATTGTTCCTAATTTAAACACATTAAAAATTCATTAAAGTTTTTTGTTTTTCATTTATTTTTTATTGGTTTCATTATGTTGGCTAAAAGATATTTGACATTTTACATCAAGAATACATTTGTTTATCACTGCGGACGGCAGTCCGCGCTAGTGACGAAAGCAGCACGAAGGGTGCGAAGGCGACTAGCATATATAAACAGGAAGAATTGAAAATTTGCTATGACTGTCCGATCGGGTCGAGTTATGTACCGATCGAAAGGAATTAATTTTACTTACAAATGTGCATACTAAGACTTTTGGAAACTCACCTGGTTCGCGAGATAAACAGGTGTTAGTGGGAGGTGAAAATTTTAAATTATTGGAGCAAATGGGGCCGTTGGAGCCTTTTCGATTTTGATTTTAAATTTTTACTATTCTAATCAAAAATACGCGTCGAATGACACCTTGATCATCAAAATCCGATCACTGGTTCAGAAGATAATTAATATTGAAATTTTTGGTGCCCTTCTCAAAACGAGATGAAAAGTCAGTCTGTTTGTTTGTTTGTCTGTTTGTTAGTATCAAAGCGTTGATTTAGCTTAAAAGTTTGAATGAGGACTTGTTCCCGATCAAAAATCTAGAAACGTTTGTTCTATGACTTTTTCGAAAACCGCTAAAATTAAACCCTTATAGCATCCAAACGATATGAGCTACAGACGTGATCTATATATATAGGTATTTTGAAGGGCTTTAAGGCAGACCTTTAAACTTTTTTTCTAAAGTGCATAGGTAAAAAGCAACAGATGAAATAAGATATTTTGTCCCACATTTTGGCGGTTTTTGAGAAAACGACGCTAACGATTTTTTTTAGATTTCAATATGTTGTAGTGCCTTTCGCGTTTTTTGATATATGATACAAAAAATTTTACCGATGGGTTTGGGAGATATTACTTATTAACTGAATATACCTTTTACCATTACACTACTGCATGTACATATGGAGTATGTACATGTACATACATGTAAATCGCCAAAAGCCACAGCATCCAAACGATAGAAGCTACAGATGTGATCTATATATCGTTGGAAATGTATTTTGAAGGGCTTTAAGCCTAGCTGTAAACTTTTTTGCTTAAAACGCGGGTAAAACGCTTCAGGTGAAATAAGGTTTTTTCCCCATATTTCGGCGATTTATGAAAAATCTACGTTTCAAATAACTTTTAAATATGTTATTTGTTGTACACTGGTTGCAGCGTCATGCGGAAATCTTACTGATTGTAAGTTGTGAATTTTTTTTTGCGGCAGATAAAACATATTATTATTATTATTATTATTGAAAAGTTAGAACAGTTTACAAAACTAAGACTAACTTATGAGGTATAGCACTGGCGGCGTGGCCTTCGGCTATATTGTTTTAAAACATATTATAATTGCGAATATAGTCGAATAACTATTAGCCGATATTAGCTGTTAACTGAATATATATACATTTTACTTCGAATTGGAATAGAACAGCAGCAGCAAGTGCTACTAGCTTTTGCGCTTGGCATATGTGTTTGTAAAGGAAACCAGTGTTGCCAGACAGTTTGTTTCAGCTTGTACAAAAAATAAACAAAGTTGATAAAGATATACTGTCCAAAAAAAAAATTATATTTCAAAATTTCTGACGTCTTATTCAAAAATTTCTGATATCTTATAAAAAAAATCTCTTTACGAGGTAAAAGTCTAGTGACGAAAACAGTTATATGCCCCAAAATTTCTGATATCCAATTTTGTGAAGAATAACATTAAGTTTGACATATAAATTATTTAAAAAAAAATTTTGGCATTCGGCACTGCGCAAAACAGTGAGTTTTATTTGGTATGAAGAATTGAGACATTTTAGCGCAATGTGCCGAGTGCCAAAATTTTTTTTAAAATAATTTATATGTCAAACTTTGTGTTCTTCGTCACAAAATTGGATATCAGAAATTTTGGGGCATATAACTGTTTTCGTCACTAGACTTTTACCTCGTAAAGAGGTTTTTTTTATAAGATTATGCAGTATTACAGATACTTATAAAAAAACCTCTTTACGAGGTAAAAGGCTAGTGACGAAAGCATTTTTATGCCCCAAAAATTCTGATATCCAATTTTGTGACGAATAATATTAAGTTTTACATATAAATTATTTTAAAAAAAATTTTGGCATTCGGCACATTGCGCTAAAAGGTCTCAATTCTTTATAAAATGCAAAAATTTTTTTTAAAATAATTTATATGTAAAACTTAATATTATTCGTCACAAAAATGGATATCAGAATTTTTGGGGCATAAAAATGCTTTCGTCACTAGACTTTTACCTCGTAAAGAGGTTTTTTTATAAGATATCAGAAATTTTTGAATTGGACATCAGAAATTTTGAATTTGAATTTTTTTTTTTCGACAGTATAACTTTTTCAACTTTGTTTGTTTGGGCAAGCTAAAACAAACTGTCTGGCAACACTGGTTCCCTTTACAAACACACAATAGCTATCAGCACTCTAAAACTCTGGCTAGTATGCCACTTGTTGCTGCTGTCCTATTCCAATTCTTAGTAAAATGTATATATTCAATTAACAGGTAATATCGACTAATTTTCGGCTAAATCATGAATAGGAACCCTAAATATATACCAATATTACTGTAATTGCAATTATAATATGTTTTATCTGCCGCAAAAGAATTCACCACTTGCAAGCAGTATGTTTCCGCATGACGCAGCAAGCAGTGTACATACTGCATATGTACATGCAGAAGTGTAAAGGTAAAAGGTATATTCAGTTAACAGGTAATATCTTGCCCAAACGAATTTTGAGAGATATGTTTTTTATGTCAAAAAACGCGGAATTGAATTGTCTACAAAATATTACATATTTAAAAGTGATTTAAAGCACAGATTTTTCTTAAATCGAAAAAAGTGTAAAAAAAAAACCTTATTTCACCTGTAGCTTTTTACCTGTGTTCTTTATCAAAAAAGTTTACAGCTACGCAAAATACCTTTCCAACAATATATATACCACATCTGTAGCTTCTATAATTTTAATTTTAGCGGTTTTTAGCGATTTCCCGCTAAACTAGCGTTTTTTCGAAAAAGTCGTCGAACAAACGTTTCTAGATTTTTGATCGGGAACAAGTCCTCATTCAAACTTTTAAGCTAAACGAACGCTTTGATACAAACAAACAAACAAACAGACAGACTGACTTTTCATTTCAATTTCGAAAGGCCACCAAAAATTTCAAAATTAATTATCTTTTGAACCAGTTGTCGGATTTTTATCATCGAGGTGTCATTCGACGCATATTTTTAATAAGAATAGTAAAAAATTAAAATAAATTTCAAAAAGGCTCCAACGGCTCCATTTGGTCCAATAACTTAAATTTTTCCCCTCCCACTAACACCTGTTTATCTAACGAACCAGGTGAGTTTCCAAAAATCTTAGTATGCAAATTTGTAAGTTTAATTGATACCTTTCGATCGGCATATAACTCGACCCGATCGGACAGTCATAGCAAATTTTCCATTCTTCCTGTGTATATATGCTAGTCGCCTTCGCACCCTTCGTGCTGCTTTCGTCACTAGCGCGGACTGCCGTCCGCAGTGATTTAAGTCGAAAATAGTTGTTGGTGTACCTGCGGAATCTGTCGGCGCCAACGTAGGTCATCGCCCACGCCCTGAGAAATCTGGTACTGGCTCTGCTAGCCGGGCACTAAACGTGTGTTAATGTTTCAGGTCCTTGGCGTGGAAAATGCCCAATGGATTCCCTTGCAAAGTCTCCAATTCGTACAGGCTGTTCCCTACGGGTCGCACTACGCGGCATTTCGTGAACTTTCGGCAGAACTTCGCATTGATGTTGCGTCGGAAGTCGCTGAGAACAAAGTTGCGTTTGTACAGCTCTTGTCCAGGTGAGTACTGTACGCATCTGGCCTTTAGATTGTAACGCTTCTCTGCTGTCTCATAGGCTTTGTGCATCGTCTCCTGGATCCGGGCGCGATAAATCTGCTGTTTTTCGGAGCGAGCCAACGGTGCGATTGCCGCGTCCTCAAGCGCTCCTAGTTTTCGGGCCACCGCATAGTCGCTGCCATGTAGAGACATGTTTTGTCCGAACATTGCAAAATACGGGGACACTCCAATGCTACTGTGGGTAGCACTGCACAGTGCTGCTTGTATCTCCGACAGCTTCTCGTCCCACGTCGTCTGGTCTGCCCCTACATGTGTCCGGATCGCTGCTATCACCGACTGATTCACACGCTCCGATGCATTGGCCTGCGGTGAGTAATGTGCCGTTTTAAGGTGCTTTATTCCATAATGCTGCATCAAAGCTCCAAGCTCTGAGGACGTGAATTGTTTCCCGTTATCGGTGTGGATGACCTCCGGTACTCCAAAATGTGGAAATATGTCCTCCTTCAGGATTCTCACCGTTGCCAGCGCCGTCGCCTTCGGAATTGCTCTAAGCCAGACGAACTTCGTCATATGGTCAAGCGCAATGAGGATGTACTCGTTGCCATGCCGTGATCGCGGGTATTTTCCTAAAAAGTCAAGGTAAAGTTTCTGCATGGGTCGTTCAGTGCAGACTTCCTTGCCCATTGGCGGTCGGCATATCTGTGTCGTGTGCTTTGTTTCCTTGCACGTGTTGCAAGCCAAAACAAACTCTCGGACCTGCACAGTCATCCTTGGCCAGTAATAAAACTGTTTGAGTCTGGCCAGCGTCTTCGCAATGCCTCCGTGCATCCGGCTCTCGCCTTCATGCGCTTGCTGGATGAGAGTGCTCGTGAGTGCTTCGGGTATCCACAGCTTCCAATGGAACTCCTGACTGTCCTCTCGCTCGAACTGGACGCGTTTGAACAGCAAGTCCTCCTCGACGCGCAGATCTGGGAACTGCTGCGGATTCTCCTGCACGACCTCTACTCGCTCCACGTACTCCTCCTCCTCAAATGCCGTTGTTTCGAATTCGAACAAGTTGAGCTCCTCCACATCAAACGGACGTGACAGCATGTCAGCCACAACATTATCTTTGCCCTTGCGATGCTCCACGTGGAAATTGAACGCCTGTAAAGATAAAGACCAACGAGCCAACCGTCCACTCAGGTCTTTCAGCGTCGTAAGCCACTGAAGACTGGCATGGTCAGTGATGACAGTGAAGGGCATTAATTCGACATAGGGCCTGAAACGTTCAATCGCCTTCACGGCTGCTAGACATTCTTTCTCAGTGACACTATAGTTGAGCTGCGCTCCTTTAAGTTTTGCTGAGAAAAACGCTATGGGCCTGTCCCTTCCCTCGTCGTCTCTTTGAAAGAGAACTGCTCCTATCCCAAACTGACTGGCATCACACTGGATATAAAAGTGCCGTTTTAAATCTGGATGCACCAGCACGGGTGCCCAAGTAAGTGCCTTCTTCAATGCATGGAATGCTGCTACCGCTTCCTCACTCATAATAAATTTCGCATTTCCTTTCAGGCAATCCGTCAGAGGAGCCGACAAGCTGGAGTAATCGCGGATGAAACGCCGATACCATCCTGCCGTGCCCAGGAAACTTCGCAGCTGCCGCACTGTTTTGGGCACCGGGATTTGGTTGATTGCTTCCACTTTCCTCGGGTCGGTCCTCAAAGCTCCATCTCCAATCACGTATCCGAGATACCGAAGATATTTAAAACAGAATTTGGACTTTCCCAGACCAATGGTAAGATTCGCGTCTCGCAGTGCCTTTGCGACTTCTCCTAATAACCCTAAATGTTCTTCCCAGGTTCTCGAGATGATTAGGAGATCATCCAGATACACAAATACTTTGCTTCGCAAAGATTGCGGGATTACTCGGTCTATCAGTCGGCATAGACGCTGCGCTGCGTTGCATAGACCAAATGGCATCATGCGGAACTGGTAGAGCGGTCATCTAGGAATCGTGAACGCAGTGTACTCGCGACTTTTCGGCTCCAACTCAATCTGCCAAAACGCATGTTTGAGATCCACGCTGCTGATGTACACCGTGTCATCTACTCTGCTGAGGATTGACTCTATGTTTTGTAACGGGTAAGCATCTTTTATTGTTACAGCATTCAGTTTCCTAGCATCTAAACATAATCGATTTTTCCCAGGTTTTCGTACTAGCGTCATCCGATTGCTCCAAGGACTCTCACTTGGCTCAATTACACCGAGTCTCAGCATCTCATCTACTTCGGCAAAAAGTAGTTGCTGTATTGCGGGCGAGACAGGGTAAAAGCGCTCCTTGATTGGTACGGCTCCTTCGGTCAACTGAATCGTATGCTGCTCCAGGTGAGTTTTGCCCAATCCTGTGTTTTCGTATGCTAGGAACTGATTCTTCACCTCTTCCAGTTTTTGCTGTTGTTGCGGATCCAGAATATGAGGTTCAACGGGCTCGCTTTTGGTGATGAATTCGGACTCAATGTGCTCTATGGATTCTACACCCAGAATCTCTGGTGCGAGCTGGAATTTTCGCCAAAAATCTACTCCTAGATACAGTGGCTGCTGCAACGTCGGTCACACATACAGAGTGATGTCCTTGCTATCTCCGTTGTATCCCATTGTCACCTCTGCTTTTCCCACGATGTTATGTCTGGTTCCTTCTGCCGCTTGAACTGTCGATTGCGAGTGCTTTAACGTTGCTCCTATCTTATCCAGGAAATCGATGCCGCCGCTGCCGAGCAAACTGACTGAGGCTCCAGTATCCAACAATCCGGCAATGAAATAGCCTTGAATCTCTACGCTCGCAAAGGCCCGCTTATCGCCTGAGGCTGCTGATTTAATTGCTGCACACACCAGATTTCGTTCCTGCCGCCTATCCTGGAATCGTGATCTTGCACGCTGTACATACTGTGTGGCCTCTCAGAAAATACGCGCTCTTGCCCCCTCGTATGCTGCTTGCCGAACCTCCAATGGATACCGAGCTGAGTACTTGCCGTGTGGTAGGCTATTTTTATTTTTATTTACTAATATTCTATTAACGCATGCTTTATCCTTTATCCTAGTGCTTACATCTACTATGCTTGGGACAGAGGAAATTAGTTTGGGCCTGTAGGGTGGGAGCGCGACTCCTCCGCTTGCGTCTTGCTCCGCCGGTGGTTTCCCTGCTGACATCTGGAGCATTTCGGGAACACCGTTCCGGCCAGACCGCATTTGTAGCAGAAGACCGTACGTTCCGTCGACTCACACTCCCAAAACGTATGACCTGCCTGCGAGCAATTCCAGCATGTTAGATTGCCGCCGCCTTCACGTGGCCGATATAATGCCTCGACTGATTGCTCCTCTTCTTCTTCAGGTTTGGGCTCTGTTACTGGAACATACGCCTCCTGGACATGATGACGGGGCCCCTTTGGTGGCAACAGAGGCTGCGCTGGTTTGGTCCATCTGGTTGCCAGCCATCTTTCCACCTCGTGGCATTCGTCCCGCAGCTTCTCCATGTTCGTGATGGTCATCACTCGCGAAATGCCATCTCTTATGTTTATTTTTATTGTTTTTATCAGGTCGTAATCCGAGAATGGAGTGGACAACCTCGAGCGCAGCGACATCATCTCCTGGAGGTAATCGTCAATACTCTCTCCTGACCGCTGCTTTCGCTCCCGAAGATCTTGCTCCTGCTCAAAGCTGCACTTGCGACTCTGGAAATGCTGCTCCAGACAATAGCGCAGATTTGGCCAATCGAGGATTGGAGCGGTGCGGACATGGGTCCAGAACCAGTCCCGGGCTCTGCCATCTACGAGCGCATGGAAATCCCGTATCACATCTGACCACGGTACGTTGTACACTTTCTGCATGTGCTCGACTCTGAATATAAATTCTTTTACAGGCATTGATTTGGCACTTCCGTCAAACAGGATTCCCCATCGCTGAATCTTTATAGGATGAGCTCGTCGCTGTGTGCTTCTCGCTGGCCACGCGCCTTGAGTATCTGCTCCTGGTGGACGCATTTCGCCTTGCTGCTCGGTGTTACGCTCAGTGTATCCCCTCTGGTCTGCCTCACGCACACGATCACCATCCCAGTGAGTCGGTGGAATCGAGGCTGCACCGGCCGTGTCTCCAAATAGTGCTGGAGGAGGAACTGAAAACATCGGCGCTGCTCCTGCTCCGAAAAATGCTGTTGGTGGTGGCACATTGAAAGCGGAGGGAATTATTGGATGTGTCAGAGGATTCGTTTGAGGCTGTAGTGGCGGTGATGGTTTCGGTGGCTGCATCGGCTCTGGTGGAGGCGGTTGGCTTGGCCTCACCAGCTGTTGGATGTCCATCATGAAGTTGAGCATCTCCCTTCGCATCTCATCCTTGAAATTGGACAACTCACTGGACTGTGCACTGCGGTAAGTTTGTTGAGCTTGCAGCAGAGCAACATTGATCGCTGATTTCAATTCACTCGACAGGGGTATGGCTTCCACATCTCTTCCCGGCTGTCGAGTCTCGGACGACTGTTCTTGATCCGCAGCACTCCGCTGTTTCGACATCACTCCTGTGCCGACTGAGCTATCCAGGAGGCTACCTATTTCTCCGAGTTGAGACGTGTCTTGATCCATTTGTGACAGCTCTAGTGATGGAGTAACCGATGACATATCTGATTTCCCGGACTGAGAACGAGTCACCGGACCGAAAAACTCCTCTCCTCTATTTCGAAAATACTCCAAACCTCTGCTTAACCTTCTTTCCTCCTTTTTCTTTTCCCACGAACTATGAGACATTGCTTCTCTGCGAGTCACTACTACTAATCCGGTTTTGTAACTATTCCTAAGTTTTTCTATTTCTCTCCTATGAAGAAGTGCTTTTACCACCTAGTAAGTTTATAATTTAATTTTTATATTTATTGTTATTTATTAAACTATTATGTTATTATTTTATTTTTATATTTATTTTTTATTTATTAAATTATTATGTTATTATTTTATTTTTTTTTTTGCAATTATTTATTAATTTTTTTGACGACTTAAATTTTATAATTTAAGCTGTAACAAAACTACTCTAATCCAATCCAAATTATTGTTATTATAATTTGAATTAGCATTACAATAATTTAATTGCCGTAATATATGCTGTATATTTTAAACATTACTGAACTTTCACGAAACAATAAGAAATCAAGACAGCATAAAATTGTATAAGTTAACATAAATAGACAAAAGTACCCGTCTTACATATATCACATATAAATACAAATACTCACAAATATTCACATTAACAACAAGCATACACTGTTTTCCTTGATTTATTATTCTAGCCTGTAGTTCTTTCGTTTTATTTTTTTATTTTAATATTCAAAAATCTGTATATTTTATATTTTCAGACACACATACATAAAGACGGGGGTGAAATGAAACTAACAACACGACTGGGCATCGATCAGAATGACAATGACTCATCGTTCTTGACCAGATTCACAACGCTTCCTCCTCCTTGCTTTTTCAGGAACGCCATAATGTCTCGTAATTTGGACTATTGCATAAAAAACCAAAAAGATAATAGCCAGAAGGACTATTGCATAAAGTGAGTATTTTCTTAAAATTCAATCCTAGATTTTCAGAAGTATAACTATGTTATCCTTTTAGCATTTGATCTTACACCGACGGCAACGCGGCTTTGGACTGATGATTCCATTCCGGGACCAGCCGATGCGCGATCAAATGCCAATTGGATTTTTGTACCGATGCCCCTCTCACCCGCCAACCTCATGCTGGCCGAATTTTGTCAATCGACGGCAACGCAGTTTTGGGCACGTTGTAGCCCATCCTGGGACCAGCCGAAGGACAATTCCTGCTATTGCGGGTAGCACTCGTGACGCATTCCATTATGGCAACTACGGTGGAATCTAGGGCTCCATCTCGCGGACCAACTACTTCAGCGAAACTCCTGGCTAAAACGGACAACTGTATGCTATGGTAAAATTAATTTTGCGATTTCGTATTACAACAGACATTCTACCGATTCTCCTATTTTCAAATTGGGCGCCATGTGTTACTTGTCGACAGTTTATCGCATCCGAATATCGATTGCCAGCTAGCTCACGGCATTTCCAGGGATGGATGGGACCCTCGATAGACGGATAGTCGGGTAACATCAATTTATTTGTTACTGAATTCCATCGGTCATCTGTTCTGGCGTTCCTGTTTAAAAAGAAGGGAATTTTGGTATTGACGAATTGCCAGTACCTGCGTCGCCCACCCTACCATAAGTTGATACTGATGAAATGGGATCAACTCCTTCCGGCCACTCCAGCCGTGCGTCAGCCCACCTCACCCCATAAGAAGGTATTTACTCAACTTTTTCCATTAGGACTTAATACAAGACATTTATTTAATTAATCCTAACATTTCTTATTCTTCGGTTTCATAATTTCAGTTCATTCTAGGGGCTGCTGACAACAAATAAATATGATAGCAAATATAAATTAAGAACAATAAATTAAGAAAAATAAATAATAAGTTAGACAATTAAAGAAACATATACTGCATGCCGCTGTAAGGTGACACAGTATGTAATTATTTCCCATTAACATTTCACCACTAATTCAAAATAAAAATACTAACCCAACTGCGGTGAGTCCCAAAACAAAATTCGTTTGGGGCTTCCTCAATGTTGATCCCCAAAAAGAATTATAATGTTCTGCTTTTAATTATTTTTATTAGACATCCACGTTTTTGGAAAAAACTACTTCTTCCTCCACTCTAAATTGTTCCATTCAAAGGAAACAGGTGAGAACTAACAAAAAATACTAACAAAGGGAAATTTCCCTGCAGCATCCCGCCCTCAGCCCTGGAATCCACATTAACAGCTCTGCTCCTTACACTGTTTTGCTCCTCACGAAAAACAGCTGTGCTTGTCAGATGCAAATCGACATTCGCATTTTTTATTTGTTTTGTGTGTGCATAAATGTAGGAAATAATAATCATTTCGTAAGAAATTGCACATCTTTTACTATCCAATAGCTTTTGATTTGAGTTGCAATACTTAATCCCTGATTTTTCTTTCGTAGACTGCTCTAACATTAATTTTAAGGGCTAAAAATGCTTTACATTAAACAATCTTATTGTTAAATATTTTGAATTATCACCTTGTTAAGAACACATTGGGTGTATAGAACCTGTGAGGCAGCATACTGCTGCCCCACAATAGTTTGTATTCATATGCCAATGAACGAGCCATTGGATCGCGCTCTCTCATTTGAGCTCCATTTATTCTCGTGAATGTGCGTCAAGATAGCAACGGTTCTTTAGCAAGGAAAAACGGAACTTGGTTCATGAGTCGGAACCAGTTATGAACTTTCTCATTTTTAAGCGTTATTAGACCTTTAATCAATAAACTAATGATGCAGAATAGTAGAAAATTAATTAATCTATAGTTTAAAGCAAAGTTTTGGTAATTTCAGCTTTTCAAATGGGTGTAACAAGTGAATAAAAAAAGTGAAATGTAAAATGCAAAGTTTAGGGGGAACGGCGGGGAAAACCGCTAATGCACGATTAAAGAGAGCAATTTCACCTTTCTATGGTACCATTTCTAAGAAAAGTTATCGTAACGTTTTTGAGATATTTTGAAATGAGCGAAGCTACCTCGGTGAAAGTCCCATACAAAATGACCGCCAAAATACATACCTTGTTCTCAAACCATTATAGCTAATCTGAGGTCGAGCGGCGGAAAACGCGGCATATAGAAAATTAAAGGTACAAGCTTGGGGAAGCTATTGCATTAAATTCAGTGAAAGTTATCGTACAGTTTTTGAGAAAATTAATTAATTGTAAATCAACCCCCAAAAAGTTCATGAGCAAGTCCTGTCGAACTAGTAGCTCCAACGTGAACTAAACTACTACGTAACAGAACTACGTAACAGAACTACGTAACAGCGTGTCAGAAATCGTTGCTAACTTTTTTCTAACGGCGGGAGATGCACGGTATGTGGGAGTATTGGGAATAATTTTACAAGCATTTTCGTATGCAAGTCATCAATTAATATCGTTAGGTTATTGAGAAATTTGCATTTGAAAACACCCATAAAACAGCGTGGCAGCATTTGTGCATGAACAGAAAAAGGTGGCATCTTTTTTGTGCTAAAAAAAAATCGTTGCTAACTTTTTTTCTAACGGCGGGAGATGCATGGTATGTGGGAGTATTGGGAATAATTTTACAAGCATTTTCATATGCAAGTCATCAATTAATATCGTAAGGTTATTGATAAATTTGCATTTGAAAACACCCATAAAACAGCGAGGCAGCATTTGTGTATGAACAGAAAAAGGTGGCATCTTTATGCATGTTAAACAGAAACAGTGGGGCAACACTGGAGGCTATAGGAGCTTGGGACCACGACGGTATGGTGAAGCAGAGAATCCGCTTAAGGACAAACGCATCTTTCATGGGCTTTGGCGGCCTCAGTCTAACAAAAAGCACAAGACGTGGAAGGGCAACGGAACTCTGGAGGATATTTGCATGATGACAACAGCGGAACCTTAACATCTGACGTTTCAACTGCTTGGGGATTATTGTCAGGAATTAGACCGAGTAACATATCCATGAAACATTCAATGAATTTAATGACTTCATGAGTTGTCTTTTTAGCAATCAATCTGTGAATCTCCGGACATTGTTGGCATAGCTCAAAGAATCTGTGATCATCCTCTGCTGCTCAAGCACATGGAGAACTAACCAATAGTTTCGGATGTATTACTTCCGCATTTGCCGCCCTGGCAAGAAATGGAACTCTTAGACTCCGCCAAGTTTGAGTTTGTACATCTCATGCTGGACATCTTGGTTGTGGCTCGCGGCGAGAAATGTGCCATTGTGGAAAGCTGTTGGAGATTTTGTTCTGCACAATGGTGAATTAAATAAAGGGCAACGCGAAGTGATTTGAAATTAATATAATGTTCGTTTATTCAAAGTTTGGAACACTTGATAATTCTTATGTCTTTTCTTTCTTAAGACTCGGGACACATTGAGAAATTCATTTGCAGTGTGACCAGCGCTTATTACTTTGTAAAATACTTAATACTACAAATACTGACAGTGGGCTATTTTCTATACGCCCCCTCAAAGTAATAATACATAGTAAATTTAAATCATTGAATACATGTGATGCCTAATGAGGAAATACAATTGTTGTGTTTTGCTCCGCATAATCCTTTTGTTAAGACGTCTGCTGGCATCTTATCCGTTTGCATGTATTCAACTGTAATGTCTCCATCTTGGTATTTTTGTTGAATAAAATGATGACGGACATCTATATGCTTCGTCCGTGGATGAAAACCGAATCCCTTGATCAGTTTTTGTGCGCTCTGGTTATCGTTGAATAGCTTCACCTGGTCGCATTTCTGGCCAACACTGTTGAGAAGCGCTTTTAGATATAACGCCTCCTTCACTGCTCCAGACATGGCTAGATATTCAGACTCTGTGCTTGACAAAGCCACCGTGCGTTGTTTACGAGCTTCCCAACATATAGCAGCGCCTGCTAAAATGAAAGCCTGTCCTGAATATGAACGCCGATCCAGTATGTTTGCACCCCAGTCAGCATCCACAACGCCGTACAGCTCTTCGCCAGTACATTTGAATAGAAGACCGAGATCCTGTGTGCCTTTAAGGTACCTTAACACTCGCTTCGCTGCCTTCCAGTGCTCGATGCCGTAGCCACAATTGAACTGACTTAAGAAGTTCACAGAGTATGCGATGTCGGGTCGAGTAGTAACTGAAATAAACATTAACGCTCCAATTAAGTTTTGGTACGGATACTTGTTCATGTCTTGCTGGTCTGCAACTTCTGGACGCTTCAGATTGCATTTCGTCTCGATAGGAGTCATCGCTGGCTTACAGTCGATCATGCCAAATCTTCTTAGCATGACGTCGATGTATTTACGTTGTGACATGAACACTTGACGCTTTGGTATATCCTGCTCGAATTCTATCCCCAGACAGCTTTTAACGGGGCCAATGTCTTTCATCTCAAATGCCTTGCTGAGGTGTGCCTTGGTCTGCCTCAGCCATTTCGGATGATTCGATGCCAGTAGTAGATCGTCCACGTAGATTGTCACCAAAAGAATTTTATCTTCTTGACGCTTTACGAAAAAGCATGGATCTTGCTTTGTGGGTTCCAATCCGACATCCTTCAGACTTTCGGTGAGTTTTACATACCATTGTAAACCGGATTGTCGTAATCCGTAGAGGGCCTTCTTTATCAGACACGTTGGATTTTTCATCTCATTTATCGCTTTTGTCGATCGTCTTGCTGCAGCGATATGTTCTGATTCACTTGGCCTTTGCTTCGAACCAATTGAAGCACCTGACTCCAGTTTTCGTAGAAATTCTGAGAAGCCTTCTGGTATATCCATGTATACCTGCTCCTGTAACTCACCGTTTAGGTAAGCAGTGACGACATCCATTTGGTGTATCTGCATATTGGCTTCAGCTGCTAAGGCTGCAAGTAGCCTTATTGACGTTGATCGCACCACGGGTGAATATGATTCATGAAAATCCTCTCCAGGTCTTTGCGAGCAACCTTTTGCCACTAGTCGCGCTTTCTTCTTGCCAATATTCGTCCCATCGTCTTTTGTGCGAAAAACAATTTTGTTGCCGATTATTTTCCGATCGTCCGGTCTCTCAACTATTTGCCATGTGCCGTTGACAATGTGAGCCATAAATTCGTCTTCTACTGCCTTGTTCCATTTGTCAGCGTCACTGGAGCTCTTCGCTTCCTTTAGCGTGATTGGGTCATCTGTTATTGCAGCAAATGCCATTTCGCATTCCTCAAAGGTATCTTCTCCTGACTCTTCATCACTTGATTCAACTTTATCCTTCTCGCTGACCGTCTCAGTTGCAGGCTGATATACTTTTCGTGGCCTGCCAGGTTTTCCCGTTTTTAAGCTCTTCGGACGTCCTCGACCATGTTTCTGTTTCTCTTCTTTCTCTGTACTTTCGTCGTCACTTGGTAAGCTCTCTTTCTCTGCTTCTTCTTTCTGCACCTGCACCTCATTCTTGGGCAAATCGATTTCGATGTCTTCTTCGTCATTGTAAAATTCTGAGTATTCGCTTCTGAAACCTGGAACATTCAGAAATTTTACGTCTTTACTCACTATAATTCCACGCTTTTTCGGCGAATATAGTCGATATGCTTTCGACGTTGAATCATAGCCGACAAGGATGCACTCTTCAGATCTGGATTCAAACTTGTCCTTGTTCTTGCCTTTTATTAGCGCGTAGGCCTTTGTGCCGAAAACACGCATATATGCCACTGTTGGAATCTTTGATGTCCACTTGGTGTAAGGAATATCACCAGACAGTGCTTGGTGGAGCACCTGTTTCTGATATAACATGCCGAGTTGACAGCCTCCGCCCAAAACGATGGTGATGCGCCCGACTGCTTCATCATGCAGCGTGCCATTTCTACTAGAGTCCTATTATGCCTTTCTGCAACTCCGTTTTGCTGCGGGGTATGTGGCGTCGTTAGCCGTCGCTTTATTCCATGTTTTCCTAGGAATTCGTTCATCTCTTTGTTGCAAAACTCTGTTCCGTTGTCCGTTTGTAAGGCTTTTATCTTTTTGCCTGTGAAATTTTCCACCGAAGCTTTATACGTTTTAAAAGTGTCGTATAAGTCCGATTTCTGTTTAAGAAAATAGATTTCACAGTAGCGGCTGAAATCGTCGATGAATGTCACAAAGTATTTTCGGCCGCTGATCGAATTTGTGCGCATGGGCCCGCAAACATCACTATGGACTATTTCTAACAAATCGCTTGTCCTCTTCTCTGTTGCGCTTTTGTAGCTGCTTGCCGCCTGTTTCTCGCTGATGCACACCTCGCATTGTGACATCTTGGCTCCCTCGTTGAATTTTAAGCCATGCACTTTTCCAGATTTTGCCATGCTCATTAAATCGCGCTCGTTCACATGACCCATCCTGTAATGCCATAAGTTGATGTTGCTTTGTTTGTCATCTACGATCTGGTTTGCTTGCTGCTGCTCTGTATCCACATAATACAGATTCCCGTAGCGTTCTGCGCGCAGCAACACTTCGTTATTATTCTGCATAATAACAGCATCATTTTTGCGAAAACGTACTTCGTAGCCTTTGTCTGTGATTTTTGACACTGATAACAAATTTTGGCGTAAATCAGACACAAGTAAAACTTCTTTAAGTGTGAATTCGTTATCTTTGTCTTTCCTTTTCGTTTTCGCTGTGATGTTTATTTCGCCGATCCCATTTACTTTAGCAGTGTTGTTATTCGCTAAATGTAGTGTTTTA
This sequence comes from Drosophila quinaria, assembly GCA_035047525.1. Taxonomy (NCBI): domain Eukaryota; kingdom Metazoa; phylum Arthropoda; class Insecta; order Diptera; family Drosophilidae; genus Drosophila; species Drosophila quinaria. The sequence continues at coordinate 407,002 of JAWNPO010000026.1, forward strand.
TCGATATTTGCAAGCTTATCGAATATTTTTGCATTCGAGCTCATATGCGATGTGCACCCGCTATCGATACACCACATTCCGTTTTGCGCTTCTGAGTAACCTGCGTACTCGCCTATGTTTAGAGCTTTATTCTTTTTCTTGTCTTCGTCTTTTTCATTTTGCTCACTCTTTGTGTTGCCTTTCGTGTTCACTCTGCAATCTCGCGCCAAATGTCCTATTTTTTGACAGTTGTAGCATTTTCTGCTTTCCTTTTGTACTGGTCCTCTATTCTTACTGTTCTTTTGTCGACCTGCGTACAATGCGCTTTGCTCTTCACGATCCTCTTTGATTTTTCTTGCTTGTGCTTCCTCCAGTATTTTCACACGAAGTACACTGGGACTTGGTAGATCATCTCTCGATTCCATAGCACAGCGAAATGTCTCATATGAATCTGGCAGACTGTATAGCAATAGAATTGCTAGCAAATCATCTCCTATTGGTACGCCAATTTCCTTTAACTTGCTTACTGCGTCGAAAAACTCCTGAATGTGTTGCCGTACATCACTGTTCTCATTTATTCGTGATAGCGCTATTTTCTTCAATAGCCCGGCTTTACGTACTGGTCCCTTTGACTGAAATTGTTCTTCTAATTTCCGCCAACACGCATTAGATGTATCGCAGCCATCCAGCAGGGACAACTCTGCAGCGCATACTGACAGAACTATGTCTGCGCGTTCCTTTTCATCTTGCAATGTCCAGAATTCTCGTTCGCCTTCATCGTCGGGATACGCTGTTGTACTATTTACAAATTGCCATAGCTCGTTCTTCACGAGTACCGCGCGCATCTTTACCTTCCATGTGTCATAGTTCGCCGCGTTTAGCGGCTCTATCTTTATAAACGAACCCGCCATTTTTCACGGCATTCACGCTTCACGTATACTGTCACTTTATTTAATTTTCGTACCAACTGGGCCCATAACCTGTTGGAGATTTTTGTTCTGCACAATGGTGAATTAAATAAAGGGCAACGCGAAGTGATTTGAAATTAATATAATGTTCGTTTATTCAAAGTTTGGAACACTTGATAATTCTTATGTCTTTTCTTTCTTAAGACTCGGGACACATTGAGAAATTCATTTGCAGTGTGACCAGCGCTTATTACTTTGTAAAATACTTAATACTAAAAATACTGACAGTGGGCTATTTTCTACACAAGCAGTCATATGTGCCTGGACATAATCAGGGGATACTGTCAGTGCTGGGAAGTGCCATTCATTCAAATAGCCTACTGCGTTCAAGCTCAATCTTTAAATACTCCCAGCGAGGAGGACGCGAATCCGCCAATGGTTGCTCTTCTAATGGCAAGCAAGTTGCCGGCAATCCACTTGAGGGGCGTCAAATACATGATACTCTTTAATTATAGCATGCGATCAGCAGCTACTCGGCATTTAGCAGTAGATGGTGACACACAAAAATATATACCCTAGTCACTGCTGGCTGCTTGGAGGAGCGACTGTTTCAACCGCACTTGGGATTAGTCGAAGGCAGCGATTTTTTAATGGATTTATTAAATATGAGGATGAATTCCACCCGGGACTTGCTCGGAGTTCGACACAATGTGGGTATAATTTATATTTATAATTAGACTGAAGTTAATGTGCATATTTTGTAGACACTGTCGAGCTGGAGCCAATGGGAGCCACCGTTTAGTAAAGCATTTTTAAAGGTATAAAAAGATGCAGTCTGTATATATGAATATTCAAAATATTCTGATTTCCAGGAGGCCTTTCTATGTGATGAGTTGCCAGGCTTAAACTTCGTCTTTAGCAAGAAGAAAGTTGTTGTTGCAGGATCCGAAATATAATGATTATGTCAAACTAAATGTTGGAAGGTTTAATTATAATAATATTTGGTCTGCGCTTTTCATAGGCATATTTAGAGATTTTACTCCATCAAGGAGCTTATGCGCAGTGAATAATTGTTATCCTGCATGTTGTAAATGACCTCGTCGAAGTTGACAACAGCACCAACGGCCAGTTGCTTCTCCAGTCGGGCCAACAACTCGTCACTTGGATCAGCTGACAAGTCAATCAACTCGTATTCAGTAGTCAATATACGGAATGTAAACTGTGGTGGATATGGGCGTATGTAATTAACTTGAGTTGGGACAATGTTGCCGTAGTCTATAAACAGTATACTGGGATGGCCATCGCCCACCAGTTCCATGCACAGTCCTCGGCACCACTTGTCCTGGTATTTGGCAATGCACAAGATGTTTTTTCTAATAAAAAGAGTTTAGAGATGGATTCAGCATAGTGCTGAATGTCGCGTTGCATCCGAGTGATCTCGTATGCCAAATCCAAAATGGTGCAGTGAATGACACCATATTTGAGGAATGTGTTATCCATAACGACCAAATCTAAGTTCTCGCCAGCGCACACTGGACGGAAAGCCCGATTTTTTGGCATAAAGTCCAAAAACTCATGAAAAGCTTTTGTGATTTTGATTTTATATATTGAAAATGGATATTCCAAACACACTTAATCAATAAATTAAACAAGTAGAGTTGCGACCCCGGTTTTTTACCAGGGCGTCAAAGTCAAACATTATATCAGCGCTTTGTTTACATTTGCCACGTGCGAAAGTTTTTAAAAGTTTCAAGCTGTGTAATTTTAAACTGCAATTATTTTTAAATTATATTTAAAATGGATAATGGATAAGAGCAAGGTATGTTTAAGATTAATCCCAAGTAAAAATGGTTTAATATGTGTTAATTGTTTGCTTATGTGTCTTGTGTTGTTAAACCGATTTATGTTGAAAAGTTTAACCCAGTGTTCGTGAATTGTGGAGTAGAACTAGTTCCCTGCCAATCTGTGCCAAAAAGTAAATATGTCTCGTTTTGAATGAAAGTATATAGTTTAAGAGAATAATAGTTATCATTGCGCAAATTTGCGCGTTTTCCGAAACATTGAATGTATTGCAGCTACTTTTGTCTTCAACAATTTTGAGTTGCTCGAAGCATGGAGCAACAAGAGGACAGAAGAGGCAATATCTGAGTGGATTTGCGGTCAAGTCGGATTGGATGATGGTGACCTTAACACGAGAGCAAAAATTAATCAAAAAGCCAAAAGTTTTTACAATTCCGTGCGAAAATATTTGCCAAAATGTGGCCGAAATGTTAATTTTAAAATGAAGCACTCCCAGTGGCTTTCGTCGAAATCTGGTTCAATGGGACGTCCCCATCTAGGGTATTCAGAAGTATACTTGTAGCTCAGCCCAAACATTTTCCAATCCAATCCTTCTGGCATTTGTATTGGATATTGAGTTATTTATTATAGAAAGGTTCCACATAATTTTAATTGCAATTTCCTGTGAATTTCCGATTAATCATGTAAAATTTAAACAGTTCTGCGAAAAACTTTTACATTTTACATAAACAAGCTCTTATGGTTTCCAATGTTCCCTACCGTACATAAGACTTTAGTTCATGGATCCCAAATAATACAAACTTCTGTTATGCCTGTTGGATGTCTAGTTGAAAGCGCGTCAGAAGCGCGAAACAAATTATACAAGCGTGATAGGCGGTCACATGCTCGTCAGAATAACAGGCTAAACAATTTAACGAATGTTTTTCAAAGATCTATCGACTCATCGGATACCCTTATTTCAAGCATTTTTTTAAACAAGAGATCGCCTCAAAACAAAATGAAAGCATTACCAAAGGCAGTCGTGGAGCTTTTAGAAGCACCCGAATTCGATTGTGATAAAAACAACAACGATTCTCCAAGCGATGACAGCGATGACAACGATGATTTAGAATTTAATTTGTTTCCATACTCATTAGATGTTGAAGATTTTTAAGAATGTATAAATTAAAAAAATTTGAAATATTTTATTTGTTTTGTTAATATATTATAATAATATAAATTTAAATAATATATTGTGATAAATTTGAGAAACAGTTCATTAAAAATTAAATCAAAGAGCTTTAAATCAAAAAATTTCGATTTCACAATTTTTTCTTATAGGGGCGGCATGAGTGGGCGTGGTCCGATCTGCTTCAAATTTTAAACAGTTACTACACACACTATTACTAAAAACTGTACAAAGTTTCAACTCTCTACCTTCAGGATTAGACTTTATGCCAAAAAATCGGGCTTTCCGTCCAGTGTGCAGCGGGCAAAGGAACGTGCTGCAGATATTATAAGACAAAGCAAAGATATAGACATGCAGATGGGTGCATTCGATTTACTCACATCCTCTGTAAAACCATCTTTCGATATTAAAGGCTGTATCGGTGTCAGAATCGTTTTAATCAAGCGATTTAAGCTGCGATTCAAATCACTCTCTTTCCATTTGACCTAAAATAAACATGCATGTGGGCTGCCAACCTGATATACAGAAGCGCAAAAATGCGTCGGAATGTAACTAGCTGGCAGCCCAAAAATATAACGGAGCTTAACCGCAATTTTCATATCAAATACCAGCGCACATATTGAAATTAAAAAAATTGTTTTAACATGTACCGAACATTGGAAAAAAGGTAAGTCTTGCAATTTTATGTTACAGGATGTGCTAGTTTTCTTGTTTGTGTGGATATACATCCTGAAAAGGGGATATTCGTTCATCTTTCGTCTGTCCGTCTGCGTCCGTAGCATTGTTGTCATAATTGGCGTTTTTCCGAGAAAAATGGCAATTTATTTTCTATTGGAGCAATGGTACTTCTTTCGACTTGGCTTTTTTTGTTATCAGTTCAGAATCATTTATTTTGTATAGTTTAAGGTTGGATTACATTTTATTTTTTATTTAAATATGTAATATTTATTAATTAATAAATACTATTGCAAAATTAACATTTAAATTTTTTTTTTCAGACATCTATTCTAAAAAAAATGAACAATTTCAACGCTATTGCTCGACTTCGGGCGCACCGCAACAATCTAGTTCAACGGATTCAGGGATTGCAGCAGCCCGAAGGCCATGTGTTAAGAAACAAAGTTAATCAGCTCCAAGAAGAGCAACAAAAGCTTAGAAAAAAGTATAATGCGTTGGAGAAAAAAGTGCAAGTTCAAGAGCAGCAAATTCTGGAGCTCACCAGGATTTATTTGGCGCCGCAACAGCCGCAACCGCAATACTTGGTGCCGCAACAGCCGCCGCAGTATTTGGCGCAGCAACAACCGCCGACGCAGTACTTGGTGCCGCAACAGCCGCCGCCGCAATACCTGGTGCCGCAACAGCCGCCGCCACAATACCTGGTGCCGCAACAGCCGCCGCCGCATCAGCCGCCGCCGCCGCAACAGGCGCCGCAACAGCAGCCGCAGTATCTGGCGCAGCAACAGCCACTGCCGCTGCAGCAACAGCCGCCGCAGGACCTGGCGCCGCAACAGTCGCAGCAACAGCCGCAGCAACGCTACCAATAAAATCTTTTTTTTTTTTCCTAACTAAAAGGTAAGTCAATAAATTAACATACATATTTTTATTGAAATACTAATTGCTTTTTCTGCTTACAGATACATAAATGAATTTAAAATTAAATGCCTTTAGTTTAGCGTCCACAGGCACAGCCATGTGGATTACTTATCTATGTAAGTGAATATTTCGTACTCTATTAATACATAATACTTATTATTTATCTTTTAATCGTGTTGTTCTTCTAGGAAGAATAATTATGGAGCTGCGCTCTGATGTCGTGCCCAAGACCGCTGAGAAATTTCATTACCAAGTCCATCTGGAATTCTTACTATGGCCAACGCTGGCGCCAACCGTGAAGACCTCTTGGTTGGATAACAAGCACGTTGTATTCGGTGAAGTGGTTGACGGCTTGGATATTGTCAAGAAGATTGAATCGTATTGCTCGCAATCGGGCAAGACCACCAAGAAGATTGTGGTTGCCGATTGTGGATCACTTTAAGATGGATGGCATTTCTGTTAAGACGAATTCCGTTCGCATTTTCTCCAACATTTTTTTACTAATAACTGTAATAATATGAAATACATTACATATTTTAAATAAACTATTATGTTATCAATATTCTCACTTTGAAAATGGGTTAAAAGCTTCGGGTTACTTTCTAATGCAATCCTTCTATATATATCTCTATATACCGAGTAGTACCCTATCGAGTTTGATTGTATTTATCTATATACATCTATATACATTTATATATTTATATACAAAGTATATATACATACATACACATCTACAGACGTGTGCGAAATAATAAGAACAGGAAATGTGAAAAATTAATTTATTAAAAAAAAGTATTAAATAAAACATAATTATAATAAACCTTTAATATAGCGATAGAAATTAAAGGTTCTATGGACAAAAAATGTTGGACAATTGTTTCAAGAAGAAGAAAATATTTGGAAGAATACTCCTATCTCCAGATGCCACGTTCTCATTGCTTCTATAAAGTCCCGATGTGTGTAAATGATCCGGAAAAGGGGTGGAGAACACTTATACGAGATGTAGGCAACTAAGTGTATACTTATAAATTGTCAAGACTTATGTAGGAAACGACAATCTGTTATTTTCTCACCTTGTTCTTATTATTTCGCACACCTGAATTTCGACTTAACCCAACTAAATGGCCATTATAAAAGATATGGACACAGCAGGGTTTGAATTCTTTTAGGATATACATAGCTTAAAATGTGTACTATTTAAATAATGTAAAGGTTTATTATAATTATGTTTTTTTAACACTTTTTTTTACCAAATTAATTTTTCACATTTCCTGTTCTTATTATTTCGCACACGTTTGTACGTAGGCTGATATATATATTTCTGGCCTAGGCAACAATAAGTGTTGCCAGGTGCAATCTGATATTTCCATTGGAAAGGTTGACATTTTTGAGCATAACATCACTCAGAACGTGTTGTCATTTAATCGTGAATTGTTAAACTTACAGAGCTTTGAACAATTGACTTTTTCGCAAAAATTTTCAAAAATTTCTTCACTAGTATTTTTTTAAATTTTTTTAAAATTGCAAAATAGGCACTTTTTCCTCATTTTCATGAAAAAGTGACTTTTTTTTGAAAATTTCAAAAAATTTAAAAAAATACTAGCGAAGAGATTTTTGAAAATTTTTTTTTGCTGTCACTAATAGAATTGATTTTGTCGGCTTTTTGCATCAAAACTTTCTTTCCAAAAAATCTAGGTTAAGAAGTTGAAAAAGTAAGCAAACTTTTTTATCCTTTTCTTTTTTCCTTTTTCTTTCAAAATCTAAGAATTTGTCTTTTTTATTAATGTTGCCTTACTCCTTTATTTTAAGAATGAAATGATAAAATTTTAGAAAAAAAAGAATTTGGATTCCCTTGTATGGTTTTGTTTTTATGAATCATGAAAGTCAGTGTTGTGAACATAGACTCACTTTTGCTCGCCACTGTAATTAATAAGGAAATTTGTTATTTCAAATAAACAAAACGTTAGTTAAGTTAATTTATTAATATGAGACGACTCATAAAGGAAACTCTACCTTTAGGTCACTTTCGTTTGGAAAAACTTCACAAATTTCTTCGAACAAGGCCTCAAAATCTCTTGCTGTTTAAATTAAATTGGCAAAAATAACGTGTTCGATGATCAAATCGATAATTGCATATCTTTTTCTATCCAATAGCTTTTGATTTGAGTTGCAATACTTAATCACTTATTTTTCTTTCATAGACTCCTCTAACATTAATTTTAAGGGCTAAAAATGCTTTACATTAAACAATCTTATTGTTAAATATTTTGAATTATCACCTTGTTAAGAACACATTGGGTGTATAGAACCTGTGAGGCAGCATACTGCTGCCCCACAAAAGTTTGTATTTTCATGCCAATGAACGAGCCATTGAATCGCGCTCGCTCATTTGAGCTCCATTTATTCTCGTGAACGTCGCATGAAGCGAAAACGTTCAGTTCATCACAAAGAACCAGCGCATGGAATAAGTCGCGGTTCTTGTGATTCGATAGTGATTCGAAGGAACCGCTCATGTGAGCGTGTTCATTCATCTAGTTCCTAAGAATGAACTAGAGGAAAAAGCCGGCATTTCCGTCACGTCACTTTTTCTGACGGGCTCAAGAACAACAGACGTGTTTTTTTCATCTGGTCATCTCGCGCCGTGAAAATGTGCCAGCCACCGCCGCAGCATTTTTTTTGTGTGTGTGTGTGCAAGAAAACGAGCTTGCAGCCAACAGCCGACAGAAGCAACAACAAAAACAAACATTTTGCGCCATCGGCCGCCGCATCATTTTTTTTTTTTTTTTTTTATTGGGAATATTACAAAATTTAAACATTTATAATTAAGTAATAAACATTCGACTCTAGCTCTCGCACCGATCGGACCTTTTTCTCCTAAATTTTTTTTTCCAAATCTTTAGGAAAATATAAAAAAGTGAAAAAAAAACTTTTCCGTGTCGAAATTCGACACAAAATAAAATTTTTCTACATTATTTTTCGTCTCGTACGATTATTTTTTCCTAAAGCAGGGTATCCACAGTAGAATTTTTTTGTCGAGCGTGTTGTCAATAATTATATAATTAGGAGAATTAAAAACAAATTTAAACAGAGACGTTGCAATAAGACTTTAATAGTTTAGTTGATATGAATAAATGAAAGCCCACATTGCACATTGGGCCAGAATCCCTTTTTTTTGGCATAAAGTCTAATTTTAAAGCTAGAGACTTGAAACTTTGCATGAACCTTAGTTAGACTAATTTAGAATTTTGGATTTTTTTTTTTTTTGGATTTCGACCACGCTTTTGTCTCCCCCACCCCATCTGACTATGAGAAATATATGTAATATACTTTTAGAAAATCCAAAAGCAAAGATGGGGACTTGAAATTTGTCATGAATCCTAGTTAGGCTGAAGTCGAAATTATAATTTTTTTTTGTTTTTTAGTTTGACCTTGTCTTCAAAAATTTTTATAAACTCAAATATAGAGGAAAATATTTCATTCTTCGCATGTTTGCTAATCAGGCAAAGGTAATTTTCTTATCTATACTGCAATACTAAAAAAAAAAAAAAAAAAAATTTAAAATAGAGGCTATTTTTTGATGAATTTAGGTGAAAGAATTTTTTGGCGCTCTCTTCTACTTTTTTTTTTATTTAATTTTGAAATTTCTACGAAAAATTATTTTTTTTTTATGTTGTTTTTGTGTATAGCACGGTTGCTTTGAGCTTTTCAAGGTTGCTTTCGATAAAATGGAACATTTTCCAACACTGCGATTTCTCTCACTCGCCAACATGCAACTTTTTTGCGTGTTTTCCAACACTATATATACTCCGTTACCTGTAAAAAATCTTATTAGATATAAAAAAAATACATAAAGCTTATTTAAAATAAGTATTCTCTTTTGACAAAATTTGGTGGTCCTTAAAAGAACCGGCATCATCAAAATAATGAAATCAATTCAAGGTCAAGGGAAAAGCAGAGGGTCGTCATCAATTTGAGGGTCATCATCATCGTCAAAATCATAAAGGTGTCAAGAGAAAGGTCAGGGAAGCGATTCTAAAGGTCATCATCAATCTCAAACATCATCATCGTCGTCATCATCATAATCATCATCATCCACATCATCATCCACATCATCATCGTCGTCATCATCATCATCCTAAAGATGCAAAGATTAATAAATATCAATATTTATGGAGACTTCCAACATTGATTTGAGGGAAATGGAGTATAAAGTATTTGTTGAAAAATGTGTAGTAATAGCGCCGCAGGCGAAAAATTAAAAAAAAAAAAATCGCGGGCGCGAACCGAACATCCTTGTGCATCTTCTGCAACATTGGGGTCCCTATTAGGGTCATAGAGCCTCCCAATGGCCATGAAAAGTTTATGTCTCCTCTCCTTGATGCTCTTGAACTTCTTCCAGAACTCGAACCTCGCCAAATAACCAACGAAATGCTTCTTGCTTCGTCCAAAACGTGGGATGTCGCCGCGCATGTCCCGCCACAGTCGTTCGATATTTTGAGTGTGCGCACGCGTTTCAGGATCCACGAAATTCTTAGAGTGGTTCACGGTTTGGTGCACGAAACCCTCATCCTCCAAACAATTATAAGCCTTCCAGCAGTCTGACATAATTGTAGTGCCATCAGCTATTCGGTCTTTAATTATTGAAAGCAAGGTCTCTGCATTCCGGCAATCAACAGGCAAAATAAAGAAATCGCCACTTTCTCTTTCTATGCCACCAAACACCCATTGACCTTCTACCATTCGACCGCGGTTATATTTCCTTTTGGCCACCTTGGCCTCGTCAATCTCCACAATTTTGCCAGGTCCTCCAATGCGCACACGACTATTTCTTTGACTCCAGTCTATATAAACTTCCCGCAAATAGCTCTTCCAATCAACGATTGATTGACGACACCAACCGAACTCGTCCTGCAAGTCCAGCGTCTCTGCCTTCAATCGCAAGCAGTCCCAACTTATTAAGTTGCAAATTTCAGGGATAGGTTTGAATGCCTTTTCGAAAAAAGTGTTCTTCCGAACACTCTCCTGAAAACTGCACTGCACTCTTACACATTTTTTTTTGTTTCGCTGTTGCATATGGGATGCACGGCAGCGGTAAAAAAAACACTGTCTCGTCCCGGGTTGCAAGAGAGCAGTAACTTCCACATTTCGGACAGATCCGTTCGCTTCTGATAATGTTGTGGGCGCGTAAAAAGTCAATTAATTCACTTTGAGTGAACTTGGAAAACTCTTGTGTAGTCACCGCACAACCTGAACACGCCATTTTTGTTACCAATTTTTGACAGTTCCGTTAAAAACAGTGTTGGAAACGTGCAACAAATTGACATGAAAGAGAAATTGCAGTGTTGGAAAACGTTCCGTTTCCTCGAAAGCAACCATGAAAATACCGAAAGCAACCATGAAAAGCCCAAAGCAACCGTGCAAAACACAAAATAAACATGTAAATGGTGCATTTTAAATGAAATTTCAAAATTCAATAAAAAAAAAAAAGTAGAAGAGAGCGCCAAATAATTCTTTCGCCTAAATTCATCAAAAAATGGCCTCTTTTAAGTAAAATATTTTTTTTTATTTTTTTTTAGTATTGCTGTATAGTTAAGAAAATTACCAATAAAATTTTTCTACATTATTTTTCGTCTCGTACGATTATTTTTTCCTAAGTCTACTAAGTCGAACTAATTCCGTTTCTAGATTTTGACAGGTATTGCTTGGCTCTACTGGTCCCGTCCGCCCCCTTTGGGGGTTTGCCCCCGGAGCTGTGAATGTCTAGCCATCACCAAGATTCCCCACCTCACGCTTCATATTATGGAAAAATAACTGCTTCTCATGCACCAGAAGCAATCGCCGAGGCTTCTAGGAAGGCTACTATTATGGCATTGAAGCAGAACAAAGCCTCGCGCTTTGAAAATCTGCTCTGGCCTAGTACTGACACGGAGTCTACCTGTTCTGACCAATCCATAGTGACTATTGCCCCACCTACATTTGATGGGTCAAATTTAACTGAACTTCTGGCCCGTTTTGCTGTTTTTATTGCAAAGCGAGTTTCTAACGCTCCTGTTGAGGAATGCGTCACGTCCGAAGAGAAGGAATTCTTGAACATCTTCAATAGCGTTCCTCTTGCTGGACCTTCTCTTCCTGGCAATGCCCCTTGCACCCCATGCAATGACTCCTTCGATGTGGATGTGACGTCAGCTAATCAAGGACCTGTAATTCCTTGGCAAAAGGTGCAGGCTAAAAAGCGTACTGGTGCTTCGCTACCCTTATTAACCATAAAAAGGGTAAACTACCAAGTATGAGCTCCTCTCCAGTTCCCATCGATTCTGTAAGTTCCGCTCATGTTCCTGTGATGTCTGATGGGAATAGATTTGCAAGTCTGTCTGATGAAGACTGTGACGTGTCTACTCATCCACCGGTTATATCTGCTGCTGCTCCTGAGCCTTCCCAGGCCAAGCAGCCTCCCAAGCCTACGCCCATCACTATTCCTGGTGTTACAGATATCATTGCCATGGAGGATTTTTTGAATTCTGCCGTGTCAGCAGATTCTTATGAATTTAAGGTTGCTGCCTCTGGAGTCTTGCGCATTTATGCCAAGGATGCTGAGTCCCATAGATGCATTACCAGGAAGCTAACTGAACTTAAAGTTCAGTTCATTCATTTCTGCTTGTCTGAAGACCGAACATTTCGATTGGCTGTTAAAAATCTAGCGTCCTCTACTCCTAAAAAAGTTATTCAAGATGCTTTCAGATATTCTGGTCACGATGTGGTAAACCTTTATAATCCCCGAGGCAAGAGCTCTGCTGAATCTGCTGTCCAAAGTGCTAGCTCGGCCCCTTCTGGCTTGAATATGTGGTTTGTTGACCTTAAGAAAGCCCCTAACAATAAGGAAGCTCTCAAGATTATTAAGATTGGGCGTCAGAGAGTTACCGTTGAGCTTGGTCGCAAAAACACTGGAGTCAGGCAGTGTTATCGTTGTGGTCGGTGTGGACTAAATCACTGGACCTATTCTGAACATTGCCTGGCAAAGTCTGAAGCTGATTTCCGTTGTTCTAATTGTGATGGCAATCATTCTGCTACTTCCAAAGGACGCCGTGTCTACCAGCAGAAGATGAATTCCCGTACTTCGGGTATTAACATAGCTCCGATCTCTCGTGGTGGCCAACAACATACCAAGCGCGTTGTTAGGCAATATATTCCATCTGCCATTGTCCAGCATGGATTGTCCTTTGCAGACGCGACTAAAGCAAATCAGTCTCTTGCTTCATCTCAAGGTCAGACTACCAATGCGAAGGTCCTCAGGCCGCACGTCAATGTTAATGATCGCTTGTTTGTTAAGCCTGGCGACCCTTTCATCACGGATCAGTTCGTTCACCATTCCAACGCGTCTAATCACGATGTTTCCCTTGGAAATCTGCTTCATGGTCTGCAGCAATCTGTTGCTGCTCTTACCGCTACTGTTTCCACAATCTTTTCTAGTATCGAGGAGCTACGTGCAGCGCAATGCAACAGGAGGCTCCCATCAACCGAGAGACATTTTTAATGGCTTCCCAACTGTGCCTCGGATTTTGGAACGCTCGTAGCATATTGCCCAATGCGAATGAGCTTAAACTGTTTTTGGATAAGCACAAAGTGGACATCATGCTTATTTCTGAAACACACTTGCATGCTGGACTTTATTTTTCAGTTGATGGATATGCCTGCTATCGTGCTGGTCGTCCCAAAGATAAATACCCTTTCCTTTTGGGAGGGGTCCGAGGAAGTTTGGAGGGTGGGGTAGGAAGTCGAGAAGGGTGGGGGGGGGGGTGGGGAGGTGAGTGCTTATCTGGACATACAGCAAGCTTTTGACAGGGTGTGGCATGAGGGGCTTCTGTCTAAAATCAAAAACTTGATGTGCCCACAGCTGTATAGCATTGTCGCGAGCTTCCTTTCGGATAGAACCTTTCAAGTCGCCCAGGATGGGATCTCCTCTAGCTGTAAACGCATACTTGCAGGAGTTCCTCAAGGTAGTGTCCTGGGCCCTACTCTTTACAGTCTTTTCACCCATGACATGCCCACGGCCAGGGATATTCCACTAATTCGCCGACAGGATCTCTTAGTGGCCACATTTGCTGACGACACGGCTATTCTTGCTAAGAACCCTTGCATTTATAACGCTTCTGACATGCTCCAGGAGTACCTAGCGTTGTTTGAAGAATGGGCTTCCAATTGGAACATTGGCATTAATGCTGGGAAGTGCGCTCTTGTGACGCACACGCTAAGAAAAGGCGCTTGCCCAGGGGTGTTTTAACGCTCACAAGTATCTCGGGGTTATCTTGGACCGTAGATTAACATTCGGGAGTCATGTGGATAGTATTGTGAAGTCGATTTGGTTCAAATGCAAGCGTATGAGTTGGCTTCTTAGCAGCAGAAACAAGCTGAGCCTAAAAAACAAAGGGCTCATCTATAAGTGCATTCTTGCCCCTGTGTGGCGCTGAATGGTTTGTACGTACTCGGGAGCTAAGCAATGGCCTTTCCGTGCCACTAATTGGAGATATCATAACTGCTCAAGTTAAAAATTATCAGCAAAAACTTAGAAACCACCCGAATGTACTAGCGAGAAACTTACGAGGTCGAAGGAAGCGAAGAAGACTGAAAAAACTACAACAAATGACCTACTTTACAGAGTAATCACTCTCACATTCTTTCCTTACAATAGACTAAATGTTCCCTCTTGCCTCGACTTCTTTGTCTATAAAGGAATGCCTGACAATCTCCTCTCAGTACGTGAAGAATATGACCTTTCTTCGGATCATTTGCCTCTCCTCGCCTCCATCTCCTGCTCGGTCTCGTTGTCCAACGGAAGCAACAGTATCCTGCCTCTGGGAGCGAACATTAGTAAGTTTAGACAGATTCTGGATGCTTCAATCTACCTCAACATGACCTTATCTTCTACTGATGATGTTGATAATGCTGTCCAGATACTGGTTGATAAAGTCAGGTTAGCGGCTGCTGATTCTGTTCCTCTTTGCGGGCTTCCTGCTTCCATTACTGGTCAGCATTCTCTGTCTTCGCCTACTCTTGAGGGTCTGATTGTTCTGAAACGAAGACTAAGAAGGGAATATATTCGCACAAATGATGCTCGAATTGACAGTGCTGGTCGTCCCAGAGGGGGTTCTGCAGTATTAGTCAGGCAACATCTGATACACTATCACCTTTTCCCTGTCTGTACATTTTCCGTTCAGCTGGCTGCTGTAATGCTGGAGACTTCGCTGGGTGAGGTCCTTGTTGCTGCTGCATATCTCCCTCCAAGGCTTTACTGGAATCAACAGGATTTCAATGCTTTGCTGCTACAACTTGGTCAAAGGTTCATTGTAGGCGGCTACTTTAATGCTAAGCATAGATTATGGGGCAACCACAGAGTTGACTCGCGTGGCCTTGCCCTTCATGATGCACTTGCTGGCTGCTCTGCTCAAGTCTTGGCTACTGGAAGGCCCACATTCTTTCCTTACAATAGACTAAATGTTCCCTCTTGCCTCGACTTCTTTGTCTATAAAGGAATGCCTGACAATCTCCTCTCAGTACGTGAAGAATATGACCTTTCTTCGGATCATTTGCCTCTCCTCGCCTCCATCTCCTGCTCGGTCTCGTTGTCCAACGGAAGCAACAGTATCCTGCCTCTGGGAGCGAACATTAGTAAGTTTAGACAGATTCTGGACGCTTCAATCTACCTCAACATGACCTTATCTTCTACTGATGATGTTGATAATGCTGTCCAGATACTGGTTGATAAAGTCAGGTTAGCGGCTGCTGATTCTGTTCCTCTTTGCGGGCTTCCTGCTTCCATTACTGGTCAGCATTCTCTGTCTTCGCCTACTCTTGAGGGTCTGATTGTTCTGAAACGAAGACTAAGAAGGGAATATATTCGCACAAATGATGCTCGAATTGACAGGCTATATCGTCGCATTGCCAACAGAGTTAGGAGTGAATTGGCGACGCTTAAGAGGGCTTCTGTTGATGACATGCTAGAGAGGGCTACTGCTGACGAGAAATCCAAGTTTGCGTTCTGGAAACTAACTCGCCCTTACAAGAGGCAGGCTGCGCCAAAATTTTCTGTCCGTAAGCCTGATGGTTCCTGGGCCAGATCCCCTTTGGACAGGGCTGAAGCTTTCGCGTGCAGCTTAGAGGATCGATTTTCTCCTTTTGAGTCTGCTCCACTTAGCAGGGTGCTAAAAGTTGCGCGTGTTCTTGATGAACCATTTCAGATGTCTATTCTGTTGTCGCCCATCACCTTTTCCGAAGTCTCGGCTGAGATTAAATGCCTTAAGGCTGGCAAAGCCCCTGGTGTGGACTGCTTCGACAACAGGACCATCAAGTTGCTTCCTGTCAAGGCTGTGCTGTTCCTGCTCTTAATTTATAACGCTGCCCTCCGTCTCGGCTACTTTCCCTTTGCTTGGAGAAAGGCAAGAATAATAATGATTCACAAAAGTGGTAAGCCTCCTGACTTGCTGGACTCTTATTGCCCGATCAGCCTTCTCCCTGCTTTTGGCAAAATCCTGGAGAAATGCATTTTAAGAAGGATCAGAGATACTCCCAAGCTGATGAGTGCCATTCCTAAGTTTCAGTTTGGGTTTAGACTAAAACATGGTACGCCTGAGCAACTGCATCGTGTCGCTAACCACATTTTGGATGGCTTTGAGGCAAAGGAATTTGTAGTTGCTGCTTATCTGGACATACAGCAAGCTTTTGACAGGGTGTGGCATGAGGGGCTTCTGTCTAAAATCAAAAACTTGATGTGCCCACAGCTGTATAGCATTGTCGCGAGCTTCCTTTCGGATAGAACCTTTCAAGTCGCCCAGGATGGGATCTCCTCTAGCTGTAAACGCATACTTGCATAGAATTGTGAAGTCGATTTGGTTCAAATGCAAGCGTATGAGTTGGCTTCTTAGCAGCAGAAACAAGCTGAGCCTAAAAAACAAAGGGCTCATCTATAAGTGCATTCTTGCCCCTGTGTGGCGTTACGGACTGCAGGTGTAAGGCATTGCTGCGAAATCTCACTTGCATAAGATACGAGTCCTTCAGGCGAAAATCCTGAGACGTATAAGCGGCGCTGAATGGTTTGTACGTACTCGGGAGCTAAGCAATGGCCTTTCCGTGCCACTAATTGGAGATATCATAACTGCTCAAGTTAAAAATTATCAGCAAAAACTTAGAAACCACCCGAATGTACTAGCGAGAAACTTACGAGGTCGAAGGAAGCGAAGAAGACTGAAAAAACTACAACAATGACCTACTTTACAGAGTAATCACATGAAGAGCCACAAATAACATCTTCTCTCCACATGTAGACGTTTATTTTACTTTTTTGTTAACTACACCATGACATATTGTCCTTTTTACTGTTTTATCCACACTGCAGTACAAGTTGTTCCCTACAACAGACGCTGTTTATACTGTATATATTGTAAATAAACCATTGACTTTTTTAAAAAAAAAAAAATTAAACGATGTAACAATAGGATGATGGGTGGGGTGGGGGTTGATCCGTACCGCGGGACTACCGGTCAGCACCACTTCGCGGGCTGTTGGCTAGCATGCCAGTCGCTCGGTTGATTAACTTCTCGTCGGCTCCTTTCTCGTCGACGCAGCTCTTTCATAATAATTGATGCCATTTTCGATATGGCCGCCCATCCAAATGGTGATGATAACATCGTGGCAACAATGATAACAGCATCTTCTGACACCGTGCGAAAACTGGAAGCGACGCGTAAGGCGCACCGCCTTTAGCTCGAGTTGCAACCTCCGTACAGTATGGTTGAGGTTACCACGCCGACAATGAGCCTCCTGCTCCGTTGCTTTGGACCTCTGCAATTAGCCATTATACGACTAATAGCTGAAGTGGTCTTGGCTGCCTTGCAGCTGATGTAAGAGA
The DNA here is from genome assembly GCA_035047525.1 of Drosophila quinaria. Taxonomy (NCBI): domain Eukaryota; kingdom Metazoa; phylum Arthropoda; class Insecta; order Diptera; family Drosophilidae; genus Drosophila; species Drosophila quinaria. The sequence continues at coordinate 424,349 of JAWNPO010000026.1, forward strand.
GATGCTCCTTAAAAGACATCCTGTGATCTATCATCACGCCTAGATACTTAATGGCTGGCTTGGATGATATCACGCTAGATCCAATCCGTAGTGTTGCCCTCTCCAATTTCTTCCTGCTGCTGATCAACACGGCTTCTGACTTTTGCTCAGCCAACTGCAACCCGTTTCGAGTCAGCTACTCGATGACCATGTCGGCTGCTGAGCTACACTTTGCTGAGGTCTCCTCCAACTTCTTGCCCACAGTTACGAGAGCGATGTCATCTGCAAAGCTGATGATTTTACTTCCTTCTGGGAGATTCAGTCGTAATACTCCGTCGTACATGACGTTCCAGAGGAGTGGCCCGAGCACTGAGCCCTGTGGTACTCCTCCGGTGACGGTGTACTGCCGCTGGCCATCCTCAGTCTCGTAAAGTAGGATACTATCCCGAATAGTCAGCAATCAGTTTGACTAGGTACGCCGATATTCCTTTGCTGGTTAGTGCCTCAAGGATGTGAGTCCAGTTTGCAGAGTTGAACGCATTTTTGACATCGAGTGTGCAGACGAGGCAGTAATGCTTGGTGCCTCCGGCCCACCTCCTGCCATGGATTGCGCCTAGGGCTCACTGCACTGATGGCATCCGTCGTACTGCGATGTTTGCGGAAACCGAATTGATGGTCCGAAAGGCCGTTTACCTCGGCAAGCTCGTTCTCCAGCCTATTGCACAGGATCCTCTCGAAGATCTTGCCAATTGTGTCCAACATGCACAGTGGACGGTAAGAGGATGGATCATCAAGTTCTTTCCCTGGCTTTGGGATGAGAACTAGCCTCTGGACTTTCCATTTTCGGGGCACCACGCCTTATGTAATGCACTGGTTAAACAGGCTAGCGAACACTTCGGGATGCGCCGCGACGATGGTCTTTACAACGCCGTTGGGGATGCCGCCAGGTGCCTTCCCTGCTTTCACATTGGCAGTTATGCTCAAAACCTCAGCGATGTCTGTTAGGGCAGTAGTATTGTTTAGGACAGCAGTATTGTTTCGCAGGTGCAGGGATGCGGAGTACTCTACTTGGGGCTGACGAGGAAAGAGAGCTATTTGCCCGAGCTGTCGTAGACAGGTGGGCATCGGCTGTCTACACAGCTTCTTCATCACGAGTTTGTATGTTGCACCTAGGGGTTCCAGATCAGCAGCATCGCACAGTTCCTGGAAATGTCTGGCCTTGCTCGCCTTAATTGCATCTTTGAGCTCTTTTCTTTTCCTTTTAAACTGGCTGGCGTATAGGTCGCACATCGGTGAGGATCTCGCTCTTTGGCACCTGCGCCTTGCCGCGTGGCATTCCCTTCTGGCCTTGGCTATATCCGCGTTCCACCTTACAACTGGGCGATGATGATTTCCTCCTCTGCGTACCGTAGTCATGGAAACGTTGCATGCTTCGATAATGGTGCCTGCAATTGCCTCAGCTGAACCATTAGCGTCTCCACGTACACAGAGGCCGTCGACCATGCGAAGAAGGCAGTCACTGTCCAAGGAGTCCGTCTTAAAGCTCACGTGCTGGAGTACACCTGCCGGTCGGTCGCTCGTCGGTGATACCGTTGTGTACAGGTCGGATACGCACCATTTGGAGCAGCGGGCAAGCAACGGGCTCGGGAAGGTCAAATCGATGATCGACTCACGACCAGCCTTGCTATAGGTGCTCTTAGTTCCGGTGTTTAACAGGCATACTTGGAGTGACGCAAATGTGTCCAGCAAGATTGCTCCCCGTGGCGTGGTTGACTTGCTGCCCCACTCGGTGGCCCATGCGTTGAAATCGCCATCAATTAGCACGGGTGATCTGCTACGTGCGTCTTGTGCGATGTCTTCAATTATTTCTCCAAATTCTGCCAGGGGAACGCTAGGCGCAATGTAGCAGCTGTAGACGTAGGTGTTACCGCATTTGGCTTTAACGTAACCATTTCGAGAGAGACGTTGGGTGAGCTGGTATGGTGGTTGCCCGCAGCTCCATATTGCTGCTTTGCCATCCGTGCTCTGTTGCCATTTTCCCTCATGTTTCCTCACATATGGCTCGCTGAGTATAGCGACGTCTATACGCTCCTCCCGTACCGTCTGCGAGAGCAGGTCCTGGGACGCTCTGCAATGGTTGAGGTTAAATTGTAAGAACTTAACCATCTGTCAGGGCTTTGAGTGCCTTCCTGAATTCCGGGCAAGCTCTGCTCAGAGCCAAGTGCGCAGATTGCGTCGGAATAGCACCCTGTCTGTTGCAAAGGAGGCATTTTGGCGGTTTTCTACACCCGAAGCATTTTTGTGCGTGTGTGTGTGTGCAAGAAACGAGCTGCAGCCAACAGGCGACAGCAGCAAACACAACAACGAACATTTTGCGCCATCGGCCGCCGAAGAATTTTTGGCCGCTGCAACAGTCTCGTGTGTGCGCCGGCTGTCATTCGGCCGCCACACTTTTGGGTCATCCGTGCCGTCGCAGACAGCGACCACCACAGCAACAAAACCACAGCGCCGCGCAGCGCGACAAACAGCAGCCCGCGAGTGTGTGTGTGTGCGCGGGCTTTTCAACCGCCACCAGCAACAACACAGCGCAGCGCAGCGCCACCAGCTGCAACACTCGCGGGTGTGGGGAACCTCCGTTCGTGCAGGGTTGGCCCCCCGAATTTATCCACGGCCAACGGCCGGCAGCGGCGAAGACCACGCGTGAAGCGTGTGTTTAGAGGAGGAGCAGTAACGAACCACTTGCGGAACCACAAAAGTGGTATCTCGTCTCCGCATTCATCCAAGCAGCGGGTAAGCTGGCCAGCGGCCTTTGTTTCTCCCCTTCTTCTGACCGTGCGGCAAGATTATATATTAGAAACATTTATGAAAGTTCCGACGCAAGCAAACCCCAGCATGGGGTAATAAATGGAAAAGCTTCGTAACGATGATGGCATGTGCTTTTATTCTTTTTTTTCCTGTAGACAAACAATTTCCCTTTATTTCTCAGATCATTACAGGTGGCCTTGACGCGAGCCCAGGGAAGGGACGCAGGTTTGACCCGACTGGCCGGACTTGGTGCGTCGGGGATGACCCGGAATAGGAATACTATAATATAGTTTCTATTATGGGGCCCTCACCGGCGCACCGGGCCTGGAAACACCGGAGTCCGGTCTGAGGAACCGAGTTACCGTCATACGGGCTCGTTGTCCACGGACCTGACCCGGCGGCCAGATCTGTGCGGCGTTGAGGGCATCCTTGGAAGGAGAGATACCGTCATACGGTTTCTCCTTTCTGGGCTGCATCCTCCACGCCGCCGGTATGGAACGAACTTGCATCTCAAACTTGGCAAGGGCAGGTTCAAGGAGAACGACGCAACGGGCCTCGGGAGTCCCTCCTCGTCCTCCTGGGCTAATCCCGGGTTCGCAGCAAGGTCAACCGAGCCGATTTTCGAGCGAGAACGTCAGCTTCCCCGCTGACGCTCCCGCCGCTCTGCCCAGTCGTCCCAGATGTTTTACAAATTTTCTGTAAACAGACCCTGGCCGGACTAAGACGCAGACCCCGTCTGGAAAAGCTTCGTTACAGATGGCGCCCGAGCAGGGACTTCTGGAACAAAATTCCTATTAGGTAGTTTTTTTTGACTGGCCATATTTTTTCCCCTTTCTTTTCTCTTTTTATACCCGTTACTTATAAAAATAAGTAAAAGGGGATATTGTATTCGTTGCAATGTATGTAACAGGGAGAAGGAAGCATCTCCGACCCTATAAAGTATATATATTCTTGATCAGCATCAACAGCCGAGTCGATATAGCCATGTCCGTCTGTCCGTCTGTCCGTCCGTGTGAGCGCCTAGATCTCAGAGACTATAAGAGTTAGAGCAACCAAATATGGCACACAGACTTCTATAGACCCCACGCAGGTCAAGTTTGTTTCAAATTTTTGCCACGCCTTTTTCCGCCTCTGTAAATCGCAAAAAACCACCACACGCAAAGTTTTCAAGATATTATAATTTTTTTTACTAATTATCGTTAACTACTATTATTACCTATCATCCTACTAAATCGTAACAAGAGCGGACAAACAGAAAGGTGGTAATGGCAAATTAAAGTTTTTAAAAAATATAAGTGCCTAAAAGCATGCAATAAAAAATATTAAAAAATTCATTAAAATAAGTAACGGGTATCCTAGAGTCGGGCGCTCGACTATAGCCTTTCCAACTTGTTTTTCCCTTTTTTTTTCTCTTTTTTTCCCCTCTTATTGAAAAAGCATGCCAATCATCGTTACAAAATGTAGGGTATTATAGGGCCATCATATTTACATTATGTAGCAAGTTAATACATAAATCCCCGAGCCCATCAGAAAAGTCAACCACGGGACTCGCACAGGCGTAGAACTTTCCATCAGGCCCAGAAATCTTATCGCCCATATATTCATCGACTAACATGATACCCTGTAGAACGCTAGTTTTTATTTTTATTTTTCCACGTAGCATTTCCTTGTTTCTCTCCCCGATCAGTAAGATATTTCTCCCCGGCCGAGATCTTTTTTTTTCCCCCTCACGCATCCCGGGCGGACGCCTGACATGGGGCAATAACCTGTAAATCGGGCATATCGATTTTATGAGAAACATAATTTTTTTTACCCTTTCACTTGTGACCGCGAGCGATTTTTTTTTTCTTTTTTTCCTCGATTTCAAATACCAGGGGGGCCGCAAAAAGGGGTTACCAGAAATGGGATACACCTTTATCAAATCATGATTTTGGAATGCAAAAGCGAAAATTATTTTTCGGTATTGTTTCGGCCATCAAGAATGAAAGTTATCCCTCAGTTTGCTGTAGGTGTGGAGAATGGGAATTATTTTTCTATTTTTATTGTCCAACTTCGATGGTAAAAATTGGGAAATGGTTTTTTATTTTCTAGTCGCTGTAATGGAAGTTGAGGACTGGTTTTTTTTTACGGTTGCTGGAATAATGCTGAGAGGATTGAGAGTGGGGATTAAGTTTGATTATATTGAAAATTAAAACTTGATCATTATTTTCAATCTTCCTGGTGGACCGGAAAATAAGTTTAGATAATTTTTTTGTGAGAAACAACCAATAACCTTTACTTAATAATAATGCGCATTTTTTTTAAATCATGATCGTTGCGGCCCCTGCGGAACACTCCAAAGCCGAAAAGACAAATTTTCGGAAGAGCCGATAGAGCCATTCTTTAGCGAGGATTTGGGACGAGTATCAGAAGGAACAATCCAGGAGAAGCGTCTCAAAACAATAAGGAAAACTCGACCCAGGCGTTCCACCATTTGTGCAAGGGGGCAAATATTTTTGGGTCCATTTTGCTTAGAGTTTCTGTTTTTTTCTCTCTTCATGACAAGTAGCAGCGGGCCCAGAAAATTTAGCAGGGCTAGTCTGCCGCACAGCGGAAGATTTTGGTTGCTGCTTCCAGATCGCGAGAGCCGGAGAGAGAGGCAAGGCCGCGACGCCGGCGCAGCCGCAGCATGCCTCCTGGCAGCTCCATGGCCTGTACGGATTAGTTCCGGTTTCTCTCCTGAACGCCGTCTTTAGAGTCCGAGGTCACGCCTGTGGCCGGAACATCAGGGTCCGCATCCAAACCAGCGGCAGGATGTTGCGCGTTCGGATCCACCAAAATGGAGCAGTCACGGTCACCTACGTCCCCCCGGAGTAACCTTTTTGCAGGCCCTTAGCCCGCAGTTGGGATCCCATTTTCCCGCATAATTTTTTTCGAAAAAAAAAAAAAACCCACACCAGCAGAGAAAACTACGCCAGCAGAGCTGCCGCAGCAGCCGCAAAAAACAACGCAAGCAGAGAACAGGCAGAGGCACCGCGTGCGACTACAAAACTACAACCTAGCTCTGCCGCTACAAGGGCGGGAAGCGCTACAAGCTGGCTCTGTCGCCACGAGCGCGGGCAGAATTTCAAACGAGCAAATTCTGCGCCTCGTGCGCGAGCAGCAGCCACAAGCTGGCTCTGGCGCCACATAGGCGAGCAGAGGGCTAGGCAACACTTTTTGTCGCAACGCTTACGCGAGCAGCACTACATCACGACCTCTGCCGACGTCGACTGCGATCGCTACAGGCCTCATGGCTTGAGCCGACGCATCGGAACTATAGTGAGTCAAGAACCTTCACCGCGGCAAGTCAACCTCAAGCTAGAAAAACAAAATCAAAGCGAGACAGTCAGTTCGAGACCACCACTGCGAGCAGTCGAAAATAAATCGACACAATAAAATTAAAAAAAAAAATAAACCAACGCGATCAGAGCAATTTAACCAACGCGAACAAAACCAAATCACCCACACGAAGCAAACAATAAAGCTAAGCAATCAACGCGAACGCATTCAATAACCCAGCCGCGACTGGTTGTCTTCCGAAGAATCTAGAATCCAACCACGTGGGTCTAACCTTAAAGAAATGTTTTTCCGTTCATCGCGACTGAGCCAAACACGTGCGCTAGTCAACATGGTCCGCGTCAGTTGGGTTCATTTCCGATGCCGGGACCAGCTAATAGCGATCGCAACGGAGTTTGGCCTCGATCCTGAGGGAACCGTGGCGGACCTCCGTGACCGGGTCGCTGAATTCGTTTCAATAAGCACCCATGGGGACCAAGTCGCCCAACGATTAACGGAACTGGAACAGCAGTATCGTGATGCATCGGGATCGGAACACAGCGACTCCAAGAGTCGATCCCGTAGCGTTTCCCCTGTCCCAAGGGATCAAGTGGTGCCTCAAGTGATCGTGACTGCGCCGTGCAGTCAACCACCGGAGACTCGAACGAGGGAATCGCACCCATTCTCCCGCCACGCAGAGCACGAGCCGCACAGAGACCCCATATCGCACGATAGCGGAGAAAGTGCATGGCTGGGGCATCCACTTCGATGGGCAGTCGGATCCGCAAAGCTTCATCGAACGGGTGGAGGAACGCGGCGCAGCTCACCTGATCGACCTGGCCCACCTTTCACAAGCCATTCCAGAATTGCTCATTGGGAATGCTAGTGACTGGTTCCGCGTCAGCCGGTTGCAGGGAGCATCGTGAGCTACGTTCAAGCAAGATTTCCTTGTCTTTTTCTTGCCCCCTCGTTACTTTCAGCGCCTAGAGGACCAGATTCGAGCAAGGCAACAGAGGCCGGGGGAAACCTTCAAGACGTACATCGTGGAACTAAGGCTGCTCATGAAGCGAACAAACTACTTTGGGATACAAGAGCTGGATCGGGTCTACGAGAACTTGCTGCCCGAATACCAACTGTATATCCGGCGGCACGAGGCACACTCACTCGCGCAACTGACACAATTGGCCACAGACTTCGAGTTTGTGCGAGATCGCGAGCGACAAAGCAGTGGGCCTGCACAACTGGGGCTAGCCATAGCCCACAACCGGGATGAGCCAGATGTAGCGACCGGACATCGGAATCCTTTCAGTGATCACCAGCCAAGCACCCAGCTGTCAGGAGGAGAACCCCCCGTTAGCAGGATGATGCAGGAGTCAGGACCAGCCATTGACGTACAGCGATCTTGTAGACGTTGTGGTGAAATCTGTCACCAGGCGCGGGACTGTCGCAACAGGCAGCTTTACTACTGCTGGCGCTGTGGCAAACGAGGAATCAAGACGACGGAGTGCTGCGGCTTGGCTTCGGGAAACGGACAGCGGCCTTACCTGCCTCATGACCAGGTGAGGGCAGCCGCCAACCCGTCCCGGCAATAGATCCGATCATGCGAGTTGAGAAGGCGCGCATCGTGGCACAAGTAAAGATCGAGGGCCATGTGAGGAAAGCCACGATAAACACGGGAGCCACTAGGAGCTTTATAAGCGAGATGTACGAGATGTACGAGCCAAAGTCAGCATGGCAGATGGAAGCCGCGCCACCGTGTGCAAAGCACTCGTTGCGACGGTGCAGCTCGGCGAGAAGTGTGCTTGCATACCCTTTCTGGTGCAGTCAACTGTCGTGGACGACGTGATTTTGGGCATAGATTTTCTGTGTGCCATCCGCGCCTCACATTGCGGGCCTGTGCAATTGCAGTTAACCCCAATGTGCTTGCAGACCCCCACAGGACGTCGTAATACCATCCGCGCCACAACGGCGAGCCAGGATCCTCTTCCCGGTTGGGAAACGACGTCGGACGGAACCAGCGAGGCATTTATCACTCACACTCAGGCCGCGAGCGGCGCGATCCCCAAGACCACAGCGAAGATTCCCGGCGGTGTCGGAGCGGCACGCACCCCACGGAAGAAGACCAAAGAGGGACAGGAGCGTTTCCAGCAGTGTTCACGGGGGCCACTAGTGGATGGCGAGCCATCCCTACGTCCTCTCCCCTTCGGGGGAACAACAGCCGGACCAGATGACCTGTCCGCACCAGCACCGAGGCATCACGAAGACACCCCCTTCGGGGGAACCAAAGCCGGACCAGGCGACCTGTCCGCACAAGCACAGACGCATCACGAAGCACGAACCACGAACCACAGCCGGACTAGGCGACCTGTCCACACCAACACAGACGCATCACGAAGCACGATCCACAGCCGGACCAGGCGACCTGTCCGCAAAAGCAAAGCAACACGAAGATATATCCTTCGGAGAAAACAACGCAGGGAAACGCTGCCCTGGCCTGGCGAGCCAAAAGCTAGTAAATCAAGACCCAAAGGCGGGCACACCACGTAATGTATGAGAAGACCCACCCCGGGGCAATCCCATGCAAGCCCAGGAAGACCCAAAGGCGGGCACACCACTCAACAAAGATGACGCGCCGACGACTCCAGCCCAAAAAGAAGAGCAACAGCATGAGACGAAGACGACTGAGGAGACCTGCGAGTAACACTGCGTACGTGCTATACACCCCACGAGATATTTCAGAATTCAGGTTTTCATGACCCTCACCTAAAATTATGGTCCAGCCAATATCCACTAAAGATTCGCATGCTTACCTTGGTGTCAAACTCGATGAAAAACTAAATTTCTGTAAACACATCAGCTCTCCTGTTTCTAAACTAAAAAGCCGCAGATCGAAACTTCAATGGGTCATTTAAAGATAGCCGGCTCCACCTTGACTGTAAAACTCTGCTTTATAAGCAACGCATTGTCCGCATTTGGCAGTACGCCCTCTCTAACTCTTAGACTAATCACTAATGCTCAATGGTATACCAGAAACTCTACAATCCATCAAGACCTCAAAATCAACACTATTTTCTGCTAGCCATGCTGTTAGACTTAGTCGACACGATAATATTGAAGCCAGAAGACTTATTGTCGCTCCCTACAACATACCATTCCGCCCTGCGTTAAGCCGGCCAAGATACATTCAACAAATGAACAAGTACTTTCTGCCCCTTCAGCAATACGGCTCCTGTTCCTACTGCAAGTAGGACTCGTCCTTAACCGAGTCTTCATCATCATCAATCAATCATCAATTCAATGTTAATATTTGATTTATTTTTGGCTAAAATATATTAAATATTTGTATAATTGGTATATAGTATTAGCAGTGTTTGCATTGCATTGTAAGTACGGGGTCTCTGACAGTCGAGTATGCTCGATTGGATCACCGTCGACTACTTACACCCCGTACTTAAAAAAAGTACAGTGGTCTATTAACTTTGTCACAAAAAAAAAAATGTGCATAACAGGCAGAAGGAGGCTTGGCAGACCCCATAAAGTATATATATTCTTGATCAGCATCAACAGCAGAATCGATATATGTCCGTCTGTCCGTCTGTATTGACGCCTAGATCTTAGGGACTATTTGAGCGAGAGACTCCATACTTCGTGTGTAGGTTGGTCTATATTGCACGCAGATCGAGTTTGTTTTAGATTTTGGATCGGACCACTATGTCGTTTAGCTGCCATATGAACGATCAGTTGAAAATCAAGTCTTAGTATGAAAAACTCTTTTGTTGTTTGAGATATTTGACCCAAACTGAGAGAATAAGCATATAAGATGGTCCCATAGATCATGACCAAATTTAGTGTAAATCAGACTACTATATCATATAGCTGCCATAGGAACGATCAGTCGAAAATCAAGTCTTAGTATGAAAAACTCTTTTGTTGTTTGAGATATTTGACCCAAACTGAGAGAATAAGCATATAAGATGGTCCCATAGATCATGACCAAATTTAGTGTAAATCAGACTACTATATCACTACTATGACTAGCGCCTTAACTTATAAGACTTGTCTTGTAGCGCTAAGAATCAAATCAAATAAATAAATATGTCGGAGATATGGTAGATAACACAGAGTTGCTCTAATTACCTTGCTTAGGTTAATCGAATAGTATTGGTGTTATTAGTTTTACTGTTATTTGAGTAGAATGATATCGGTGTTGTGTTGACAGGGTTGTACTGAGTGGGATGACAGTTCGTTTTCTGTCATCGTGCGTGGCTCTCGAAGTTTCGGTCCTTTTTGTGAAAGTAAGTCAAGAAGAACGGACGTGAGAGACTCGCTTCACTTCGAAGATAACCTATTAACATAATAAAATGGGACCAGAAAACTCGGCATCAAAGTCTCCTACGTTAAATACATATCATATAGCTTCCATAGGAACGATCAGTCGAAAATCAGGTCTTAGTAAAAAAACTTTTTTGTTGTTTGAGATATCTGATCCAAACTGACTGAAATTGGTTGAAATCCAACCACTATATCATATAACTGCTATATGAATGATCATTCGAAAATCAGGTCTCAGTACACAGAAAAAAAAATCCGGGCTATTTAGCCCGGATTCAAGCCGAAACGATGTCAGAAGTGGGGTAATCTCGGATTTTCTTAAATCAAGTACGAAATACTTGATTTTTTCAATCCCGAATTCAATCCTGAAATTCTTAAATTCAGGCTAAAAAAAATAATTTTTTTTTGTTACATTTAAACTTTTTTTTTGAACATTTTTTTTTAAACTTTTTTTTTAAATTTTATTTTTAAACTTTTTTTTAAGTTTTTTTAAATTTTTTTTTTATTTTTTATTTTTTATTTTTTTTTTTAATTTTTTTTTTAATAGTTCTTTTTTAAATTATTTTTTACTAACATTATTTTATTTTTACCCATTTTTTTTTTTAATTGACGGTGGGAATCGAACCCAGGTTTTTTTCAAACAGGTCGCCGACTCTAACCACTGAGCCACCGAACCAGTTGAAATTAGATAGTCCGAAAGAGAATAAAGTAATTTCCCATTTTAATCCCGATACAGGCTTGATTATTCAGCTTAAGCCTGGAAACATACTTAAAAAATGCAGGCTTAAATCAAGTATTTTAGGCTTGATTTTAGAACGGCTTTTTTTTTTCTGTGTATGAAAAACTTTTTTGTTGTTTAAGATATCTGAACCAAACCGGCAGACTATGTATATGGGATGGTTCCCTAAGCCTCTTAAGAAACCGTAAGGACTCCTCGGAGCATTATCGGAGCACGGAACCAATCCCAAAACACTACGTTATCTTTGGATGATTGGAGGAGTCCCTTTCAAAAAAAAACATAAGCTAATAAGAGTCCGCACGGAGTCTATGCGGGTTATCTTAATGGGCAATCAAGCAAGCCGAAATCACTTAGGGTGTTCACTTGACCCTTGCAGCATTGCAGATTGCAAGTTTGCAATACACACATGGTGAACACCGCTTTACGCAACGGGTTGCACATTTTTTGACAGTAAGCTATTTTTTGTTTACATCTAGTTGACTTTGATTTTTATAATTGTGGTGATTGTGCTTGAATTTTAAAGATGCCATTTAAAAGTTTCAAAGATATGTTCTGCGATAATAGAACGAATCAACTTGTTCGTGATATTGAGGAAATCGAAGGTATGCAGAGCTTGTTGCTTTAATTAGTTGCAGAATTACATGTTTTAAACATTTGTAGATGTATCTCGCCCAGAAGAAGTGGATTCGGAGCTTGACGAGGTTATGGAAGACTTTGTTGACGATGTCGTGGGAATATATTCTTGCCGTCGGGGAGTTAGCCTTAACGTGCCGAAATCAATTGATTGGCGCACTAATATCCTTAGCTCAATTGACAACAGGCGCTTTAACCAAATGCTGCGTGTGTCCAGAAGCCAATTTGTGCATTTGGTCAATTTAATAAAAGGGGATGAAGTATTCGCGACGGCAACATTACTGAAAGAGTCTTCAAAGCAATTTTGCGGCTGACGCCCAGATATATATATTGGCCTGATGCAGCCGAGCGTCAACAGATTGTGGAGCGCACGTTTGAAGAGTTGCCGCACTGCGTGAGATACATCGATGGCAGCGAAATAAAGCTTTTCGAGAAGCCGGCCAAAAATCATGAAACCTACTTTTCTCGCCAGCGAATCTACTCGGTAAAGCTGCAAGTAATTTGTGTTCACAAATTGCGCATACGAGATGCCGTTGTTGGAAGTCCGGGTAGCTACCACGACTCGAAGGTGTTTAAGAACTGTTCAATCGGAAAGCACACAGAGCGTTGCTTTTCTGGAGAAGAGTGGATTGCAGGGGACTCTGCCTATCCGCAGTCCACATATGTAGTTACCCCGTTCCGCAGTAATTCTCGAATAATGGAGGTCGACAGGCAGCTGCGATTTAATAAAAGGCACAGCCAATATCGAGTAAGGGTCGAGAACTGCTTTGGAGTTCTAAAAGGAAAATTTTGCAGCCTTAAGGAAATATGCATCCGATTGAAGAATAAGAAAAGCCAGTACTTCCTTTGCAACTGGATTCTTGTTTGCTGCATTCTTCACAACATTTTACTGAAAGATACTGACGCAGAAAATGTTGACGAAGAAACGGAAGAAAACTCTGCTGGACTTACTGAGGCTGAGACTAGTGGTGCTCACTGTGTGGCTTCTGAAAGCAAAAGGAAATTTTTGTATGATCTTATGTATAAATAAAAAACCGTTATTAATTTAAATTTTTTTTGTATTTTATATTTAAATTTAAATTTCTTTATTTTTTGTACTTGTATTGAAGCTCAAGTTTGTGCATCTCCATTTTCATCTCCAGCTCCCGTTCCTTCAACTTGAAATCGTTTTGGATGCGAAGCTCCTCCAAATTGAGCTTTCTTTCTTCAAAGCTGAACTTCTTTTCTTCAAGATTTAGCTTGCATTCCTCTATTTCCTTCGCCCATAAAAACTTGTCTTGGTTGAGTTTCAGAGAATCCGCCTCCAGAACCAGTCGCTTCTCCCTAAACTCTTTTCGTCCTGCCTCAATTGCTGCTACCTGCGCCAACGAATTGTTTTGCACCTTTCGTTTGGTTTTCTCGACAAACGATGCATCCAAATCGTTGGCGTCCATTGAATTGTCCATGGAAGTCTCCATTGGGGTAGTCGTTAGGGACTCTTCTTCGAAAGGCATCATGTTGTTTAATATTGGAGTATCTAATTGCTGGTAATTGCTGGATTCAACCACAACCACATCAATTTCCTTGCTGCTGGAATATATGTCGTCATGTTGATCGAAATTTGGACACATCTTTAACAATTTCGCTGTAAATATGAAATGAACCAATTAACTCACATTACACGATAATCGTTTTATTTTGCTTACCTCGTATGGTTGTCACAACGTCGCTTTCTTCCACTCCTGCTCCTGTAGACTTGCTGAATGCTTCGGCCTTTTGCCAGCCGGTCTTCAGATGAGGAACCTTGAATCGCACCAAGTTCCAGGTCGCGTCAATATTTGTTGCAGCAATCAATTTATTGTAATAAATTTGGGCAGTAGGTTTCTGTAAGATTATTAACAATAATATAATTATTGTTGACAAAAAGGTTCTATTTCTAACCTCCAAGTTTCTATGCACTTGCATGTAGCTTAAAATTTCGTTCACTTCCTTCTCCGTCCACTTTTTCCCTTTGGCGTTTGGGAGTCTGGCGTTTAGGCTTTATGGTTCCTTCCACTATGTATAATAAAAAACTTTAAAATGGGACTATTTTAAAAAACAAAAACGGTTCTACTTACTTTTGATTTCGGCGGCCATTAAATAGCTGTCATTTATTTCTTTAACACTAAAAACACCAAATATACTCAAATATACTGAGCATCGATACACAAAATCGACTTTTTTATCGAGCTTTCTAGGCAATTTACACTGAGACCCGTATGAGGCCGTAATGAAAAAAAGCCGGTATACGGCCCGTAAGTAGGCCTTTACCATACAAAATTTGACAGTTAGGTTCATATAAAGGCTCTACGGCGTGCCGGTATCAATACCGGCGTCATTACGGGCCTATTTTTGACAAAAAAATCGTGGCAGCTCTGGTCAAAATGGAAATTTAATCGATTTTCCACCACAAAAAAATTACATTTCAAATCAAAATAATGAGCGCGGCAAGTATTAACATTGTGATTTCTTGTATAACCCACTTAGAATAATTTCTAATTGATAACAAGGAACAAGACAACACGAGGAAGCGCAACAGATACAAGAAATAAGCAGCTCAGTAGCAGAGGCAGTAGTGAAGTCCGCCGAAGCTGCAGTTAGGTCTGCTACAGCCATGGACAGTATTGTAAAAATGTAATCGCTTAGTCCACTAACAAAAAAGTTTAAAAGCAAAATAAATAAATTATCAAAATGTTTTATTGAATTTCTTGAAAACAAAAGTAGTTCGCCAAAACAGATCTTATTCCTTCAGCTCTGGATTTTTGGTTAGCCCATATAAAATCAAAAAAATGCAGCAATTGCTACTCGCTTTTATAATGGGGTGCAATTTCTTAAGTTGGTGTCCTTCTTGGCCATTACTGATAGTGCCTGCATCAACATCGAAATCGGCGCGCTCCATCCTAAAAACACTCCATTGGACATGTTGGGTACGACTTTCTTCCAGAATTAGTCGTTACGTTCCTATAAAAAGTGTCTAAAATTTACGATCTTGTCTATAAATGCACATTTTGCTTACGTGTGGCCAAACTGATCTGGACGTCTCCTCTAATGCATGATTCAATGAATTACGCATCACTTTAAATCCTTCGCACGCCGCCAAGGCGTGGTTTATGCTTTGGTTCACTCGCATAAACATCATTGTAACTGCGGCAATTACTTTTTTTTTATCCATTTCTTGATTTTATTAAATTTACAATATGTATTTATAAATTTCACAGTTTGACATTCGACTTCAAAATATCGGTTTTTTTTACCGACCTGCCAGTGTAAACGACCTTCGCCGTAAGCTAAGGCTTTTTGCTTACCGGTCTCAGTGTAAATTGCCTATTCCACATCTTTATTTTGTGCAAACATGAAAGACTTTTCGTATACATAGGGGAAGGTCTACCATTGTTGTAAGAAATTTTTCTGTGCAAGTTGTTGTTGTGACAAGTTGCACACTTGCAATCTGAAACGCTGCAAGGGTCAAGTGAACACTCTAACTAATATTTTCATATCTATCGTAAAGGCACTTTTCCCCGTCGGATATGCTCCTTTGGGGCACATTTCGGAGCCTCCCTATGAGAGTTAGGACAGGAAGCCTTAATGAAACACCGTGCTTACTCCGATGACTTGCTGGGTACGGAACTCTGGCCAACAACTGGCATTCAAGTCCATACTGCCACAAATTTCGTTACAGGGTATCGGCGACACGATGCTTTTCTTAATAGCCGCGTGAAATTCCGTTCTAAGATAGACACAAATCCCTAAACTTTTCGCGCTGTGAGCCACCAAATTCTCGCTGCTGTGATACTTGACAAAAACTGCGTGCATTGCGTTTCCGCGTTTCAACCATAAAAATTGTTTACTAAAAACTTCTGGGTAAAAGTGTGTATTTTTATTGTTCAGCTAAGCGCTTACCCAGGCAGCGCATCACAGCTGTTGACACAATCAATGACGGAGCGGAGAGAGAGTGCGCAACATAAATGTGCATAATCCTCTCATTTGTCGCTTTACTTTGAAGCCTGCTCTTTTGCTTTGGCACTGCTGCTGCATTCTGCAGCCCTTTAGTATTGCATCGCATCTCTCGATCTATCTCACAAGCAAACGGCTAGAACTTCGTCTGCCGCTATTGCATCAAATCAACAAAACCCTTTGTAATACTTTGCCAATAAACTGCCAAATTGTTAATTTGCTTAATCGGAGCAATATCAGTGTTTTTAATTGCAAAAACTCGGGCGGTTCAATATTGGACATTTTTGCTGGCTAATTGTGCCAAAGGTCGCCGGTGAAAACGCTCACCCTGGCCCCTACATTTTTGGTGACCCCGACGTGATTTTTTTTTAGTGTCACGTTTTGTTTAAACATTGAAGCAGTGCTGCTAAGATAATAAACGGTAAACCACAGGAAGATAAATGTAACTCCTTTGTTCGCTGCACAACTGCACACACATACATCAGCGTACACAGTGCACAGGCAACGCACACATGCATAAACATAGTGCATAGAGTTGAAGTTACGGTTCCTAATTGTCAGCTCCTCCATTCTCGCTAAATCCGTTCCGCAAAACGAGTCATTTTGTCTTCGATTTAAGTGCTAGCAAAGACATAACTGTAAGCTATGACAAACGGAGAAAATGCAAGTGATTCACAAAACAGGGTGCTTTTTCTTAAGCGTAAGACAAGTACTCTGTTCGAGCGTGCAAAGCGCATCGAAAGTGAAATCAGTGATAACAAAATTAGTGCAATGACTATTGTCGAATTGGAAGTGCGTTTAAAGACAATATCTGAAATAAAGTCGACATTTAATCTCGCTCATGATTCACTCGAAGAGCTGGATTACAACGAAATCGACAGCATACTGCGAGATGATTTTGATGAGCTTGTGATTACGGCCGAAGTTCGAATTAGTGGTCAAATCCAGAAGCGTCAACCTAATCAGCCACGTTGCTCTACATTTCGTCACGACGATACTACAGTGGAACGCACAACCGTAGTTATGGTCAATCGTCCGCGAATTCCGGAATTAAAGCGGCCAACCTTTTCAAGCGGCTACACTGAGTTTGGAAATTTTGTATCGCTGTTCACAACAATCATCGACAATGATCCGGATCTAACAAGTAAAGAGAAGCTCCAACACTTGCTATCTTGTATACAAGGCCCTGCCTTAGATGCAATCAGCGCGTTGGAGATTTCTGATGAAAATTACTCTGTATCTTTGGAATTGGTCAAAAAACGGTTTCTTAACAAACGTCTCGTATTTCAGGCACACATCGGTGAGATTTTGGGTCTTGAGAGAGTGGAAGCGTCTTCTGCATTACTGCTGCGTCGATTGTCGGACAAGCTGAACGTGCATCTGCGCTCTTTGAAGTTAATGGGCAATTCGGAGCAAATAGCTGAATCAATGATCGTGTACATGCTTCTTCAAAAGGTGGACAGCCTTACTCAATCGAAATGGGAAGGACATGTGAAATTGGGAGACATACCATCGTTGGACGAATTCACTTCATTTCTGGAGGCACGTTGCGAGCGCTTGGAGAGTGAAGAGCATGCCAAGACCACCTACGCGTCTGGCAAGCAGGTTGGAAAAGGCAACAAAGCTGGTTACAATAAAAGTTCGTTGGTAGCTACTAACTCGACTAGTTCTATTTGTGGATTTTGTGGAAGTAATGGTCACGCTATATACTCATGTACACTCTTTGGAAAGCTGTCACCTTCTCTTCGACTAAGAGAGGCATAGAAACTTGATCTGTGTCTCAACTGCTTGAGGAAAGGCCATCAGGTGCGAGCATGCAAGTCCAGTGGCTGCCGTTCATGTGGCATGAAACATCACACATTGCTTCACTTCAACAATTCCACCACTTCAGCGCCACAAGTGACACATTTATCTCAACCTGTAGTACTGTCGCTCCCACCAACAGCTCCACCAACATCTAGCGCTCTCATTGCCCAAAATCTCAACAATGATGTCGTGCTTTTGGCCACAGCAGTCATATTGGTCAAGAATCAAGCTGGATCCTTAATACCGTGCCGTGCACTATTAGACTCAGGATCTCAAGTTCATCTCGTCACTTCAGGATTCGCGCAACAGCTGCAGTTAAAAAAGACCAAATCAACGACTTGATCCTCAATTCTTCAGGCCTCAGCATATTGACCTTCTTATCGGTGCAAGCTTATTTTTCGACCTCTTTTCAGTTGGCCAAATCAAGTTGGCACCAGGATTGCCTCTGCTACAAAAAACTCGATTTGGTTGGGTGGTATCTGGAGGCGGTCAACAGTCCGGCAGAACGGCATTGGTCGCAACTCAATGCCTATCGCATGCTGATCAGGAGGAGAACGAAAGAACGGATATATTGCTAAGGCGTTTCTGGGAGATTGAAGGCTGCAGTTCATCAGCAGAGAAGGTCAAGCAGGAGGATATAGATTGTGAAAGGTATTTCAAATCTCACTTCTCTCGATTATCGTCGGGAGAATATACTGTGAAGCTGCCTCTCAAGCCAAACTCAGATGATTTGGGTGATTCATACACGCAGGCGTTTCCTCGATTTCTCGATTTGGAAAGGAGGCTGAATCGTCACCCTCAGCTGAAGGCACAGTATTCGGCTTTTATCAAGGAATATCGAGATTTGGCTCACATGTCATTGGTGGAACCGGAATCTAAAAACAGATGCCATTACTATTTTCCTCATCATTGTGTCCTAAAGGAGGATAGCACAACCACAAAACTTCGAGTAGTATTCGACGGCTCAGCATCAACAACGAGCGGATTTTCACTTAATGACATCCTCATGACAGGACCAACCATTCAAGCAAAGCTTTTGCACACTTTTCTTTGTTTTCGGACCTTTCGGGTTGCGCTTACCGGTGATATTTGCAAAATGTATCGGTGCGTGCGCGTAGCTGAACCGGATAGCTATTTGCAATGCATCTTATGGAGGGATTCGCCGCAGGATGAGATGCAGATATACTTGATACTGTGACGTGCGGAACAAGGCCTGCTGCCTTTCTTGCAATCAGATGTATGCATCAGTTGGCCAAGGACGAGCAATCATCATTCCCAATCGGCTCACTCACTCTTAGGCGTGACTTTTACGTTGACGACCTTATGACTGGCAGTGGGTCTGTGGAAGAAGTTGCTGAAATCATGAGGCAGACATCAGGATTACTGGCAAAGGGCAAATTTCAGATCAGAAAGTGGTGCTCCAACGTTCCAGGTCTGCTGCATGGAGTCCCTAGTCAGGATAAGGAGAAGCTACTAAAGTTCCATGATGGAACTGACTGCACAAAAACACTTGGTTTATCCTGGGATCCTGCTTCAGATGATTTCCTCTTCTCCGTTCTGCCCAAGCAGTTGTCTTCAAATCCAACAAAACGCTCTTTGCTGTCCACGATAGCTCGCTTCTATGACCCACTTGGTTTAATTGGACCTGTCATAACAAAGGCGAAAATGTTTCTGCAGCTCTTGTGGAAGGAACAGCTTCATTGGGATGAAAGCTTGCCATGTTCTCTAGCAACCGCCTGGCTGCTCTACTGCGAAAATTTATCGAGTTCTCAACGATTTGTTTTTCCACGTTTAGCTTTACTTCCAGATTCTGAAGTTGAGGTCCACGGCTTCTGCGATGCCAGCATACACGCATACGGAGCATGCATCTATGTCTCATCGAAGGACAGAGCAGCAAAGGCTGTGCATCTGCTGTGCTCTAGATCTCGTGTGGCACCTCTGAAGGCACTCACAGTCCCAAAACTGGAGCTTTGTGGTGCTGAGTTACTCGCTCAACTCATCAGTGAGGTATCAGCGATGGAGTTATTTGCTGGAAAATTCTACTGTTGGTCTGATTCGACAACCGTTTTGTCATGGAATCGAAACTAGCCAGAGCAGTTCAACTTCTTCGTATCAAACAGAATCGCAAGCATACAGAAGCTGACTGCCCAAATGGAGTGGCGCTATATTCCTACGAAAATGAATCCTGCGGATATTTTGTCGAGAGGAGCCTTACCCTCAGAGCTGTCGCAGTCACAATTATGGTTCCATGGGCCAGCCTTTCTATCCGAGGACAAAGGCACGTGGCCACCCCCAGCTGTTATGAAAGCACCATTACCAGAGCTACGCAATCGAGTTCTATTCAGCAAGCATGTTTGTGGTCTGACTACAAGTCTGTCAATGACAACGGGCGGGCACATTTGTCCAGCTCTATATTTGTTGACGAGTTTGGAATTCTCCGCGTCGGTGAAAGGCTTCGAAATTCATCCCTTGACTTCAATGCTCGTCATCCGATCATACTCCCAAGGAGTCATCCTGTGACTATCGCGATGATAGTGCATTTTCATGAGCGGAATCTGCATGCCGGACCCCGATATCTACTTGCGCTCATTCGACATCAATATTGGCCGATTGGCGGACGCAAAACCGTGGCAAGTGTTGTCAATAAATGCATCAGATGTTTTAGAGCCAAGCCGCGCCTGTTGCAGCACATCATGGCTGACCTGCCTAAGGAGAGGGTGGACGACTCATCATATACTTTCATGATAACTGGCGTGGACTTTTGCGGCCCTTTCTATTATAAAAGCGAAGTTCGCACTCGACCACCAATCAAATGTTACATCTGTGTGTTTATTTGCTTCGCAACAAAGGCTGTGCATCTCGAGCTGGTGCAGGATTTGTCGACTTCAGCATTCATCAGTTCGCTTCAACGTTTTATCCTCACCAGGTGTCGTCCAAGGGAGATCTGGTCTGACAACGCGACAAATTTCGTAGGCGCTAACAACGAGCTAAAGCAACTGAAGAAGCTGTTTTTGAGCGATAAGCATCAGACGGCAATAAAGGAATTTTGTCTGGCAGATCAAATCGATTGGCATTTCATCCCACCACGCTCACCGCACTTTGGCGGACTTTGGGAGGCTGCAGTCAAAACGGCGAAGCATCATTTCTATCGTTCTGCTGCCAGTTCTGTCCTTAGCTTCGATGACTTGCGTACACTTGTTTGCCACATCACTGCAATCATTAACTCACGCCCATTACTCCCTATTACAGAGCATCCAGATGACATTGACGTGCTAACGCCAGCTCATTTTTTGGGTACGACACCGCCGAAGTCTCTTTCAGTGCCTGATGTCACTGGCCTAAACTTCAACCGTCTGGATCGTTGGCAGCGGATATCCTATCTTCAACAGACGTTCTGGTCTCGCTGGAAAGAGGAGTACCTAACTCTTCTGCAGGAGAGATCAAAGTGGAGATCTGAGCAGCCCTCTCTTACCGTTGGTGATGTAGTTCTTGTCAAGAACGAGAATCTGCCCCCACTCAGTTGGCTACTGGCAAGAGTGACCAAATTAATCCTCGGTGCGGATGGCGTCGCGAGGGTCGCAGAGCTCAAAACTGCATCCGGGACTACTACGAGAGCTGTTGCCAAGCTGTGTTTGCTGCCGAAGAAGGATGTTGAAGGACCGTGCCCTCCAACGGGGGGAATATGCGTTTACCCAGGCAGCGCATCACAGCTGTTGACAAAATCAATGACCGAGCGGAGAGAGAGTGCGCAACATAAATGTGCATAATCCTCTCATTTGTCGCTTTACTTTGAAGCCTGCTCTTTTGCTTTGGCACTGCTGCTGCATTCTGCAGCCCTTTAGTATTGCATCGCATCTCTCGATCTATCTCACAAGCAAACGGCTAGAACTTCGTCTGCCGCTATTGCATCAAATCAACAAAACCCTTTGTAATACTTTGCCAATAAACTGCCAAATTGTTAATTTGCTTAATCGGAGCAATATCAGTGTTTTTAATTGCAAAAACTCGGGCGGTTCAATATTGGACATTTTTGCTGGCTAATTGTGCCAAAGGTCGCCGGTGAAAACGCTCACCCTGGCAGCTACACTTATTTTTCATGTTTAATGGACACAGGTTAAAATAAAAAAAAAATAATGCAAATATAAATAAAGAGCAATGGGAGAACCTTTCGGAACGAGTTACAAAACACAACTGAAGCTGCCAGCATATACATTTGAGTTAATACGACTTCAGTGACGTTCAAGCGATGACAGCAATCTCAAAGCTGATAAGCAAACACAAATTTTCAGCACTGAATAAAGTGTTGATAAGCAACCTCAAAATATACAGCAGTGATGGGCACGTTTATTGAATCGTTATCGGTTGCGTACCACTGTTGCCCTTTCTGACCGTTAACGTAACGTAGATTTGAATAATCAAATTTTAAAGAAATATGTTAATAAAATACAAAAATATGCTTGCGGTATTTAGCTTATAGGATATTTACACTGAGGCCCGTATGACGCCGTAACGAAAAAAAGCCGGTATACGGCCCGTAAGTAGGCCTTTACCATACAAAATTTGGCAGTTAGGTTCAAATATAAAGGCTCTACGGCGCACAGTGGGGCCATTGCTGATTTTACTTTGCAAAAATCGTAACTTTTGAACCAAATGAGATAATCGAATAATTTTAATGGCATATGATAGATAACTCTTCAACCTATGAAATTAGCATTTAAAAAAGGTGCCACGCCCCCTAAATACTTACTTAGGGGCTGTCAAAGTTGAAATTTGTGAAATTTGTGAAAAAAATAAATTTTATGGCACCTAAAAATAAATATTTTTTAAAATTTTTGATTTTTTTTGTTTTATTTTTATGGTTTTAATATTTAAAAATTACTTTTAAAAAATTTGAAAACAATTTTTTTTTTTTCAAAAATTTTTTTTTGCTTTCCGGTGTGAATTTTCAAAATTTCATATGTCGACCCAATTCCTATGACATTTATATGATATAGTAGTCCGATTTCAACCAATTTGACATATTATGAATCTGGAATAGTTTTTTATATCCAGACCAAATTTGGTTCAAATCGGACCACTATATCATATAGCTGCCATAGGAGCAATCGGTCGAACTATGGAATAATGCCGCGTGTTTTTATTGTGAGGTTGCATTAGTTTTTTTGATTTCAGGTACAGCGGTGCAAGTTGGTGCAGACAAAACTATATACGTTATTTAGAGAAATAATTACTGAAACGTTCTAAAGTTAGTGTACCCTTTGAATATCTCATGCTATCGAGTACCAAAGTTAAAAAAAAATCAGAATCTAGTCATAGGTTGAAGAGTTATCTATCATATGCCATTAAAATTATTCGATTATCTCATTTGGTTCAAAAGTTACGATTTTTGCAAAGTAAAATCAGCAATGGCCCCACTGTGCGGCGTGCCGGTATTTGATACCGGCGTCAATACCAGCCTATTTTTGACAAATCAAGTGGCAGCTCTGGTCAAAATTGATAATTAATCGATTTGCCACCACAAAAAAGTGACAGTTCAAATCAAAAAAAAAGAGCGCAGCAAGTATGAATATTTTAATAATTGTAAATTTTTGTATGTACCATTTTTATAATAATTTCTATTTAAAATAGAGGAAAACGATAACACAAGGAAGCGCAAGAGATGGACCGAGGGGCTGGAAACGTTTTTTTTTAGAAACTTGGGATGAGAGCATGGATGAGCGCGGGGCCAGGAAAAATGTGCACGTCTATTCCGAAATGGCCAACAAGATGTCCGAATTTGACTGCGCAGGAAGTAAAAAAAAAATAGAGTCGCTAAAGAAGAGATACAGGTTTGTTAAATTAATTTATTACAATTATAACGATGTATTTATTTATTAATGATTTCTATTTTTATATTGCAGTCAAGAGAAAAATTAAGTTGGTCTGTCTGGCGGATCACCCTCAACCTGGGTGCACTTTGGCCAGCTCTTTAAGATGCTTTCAGTGTCAAAAGCCATTCACTCAGAATGGGTGGTAGAGGAAAGTTTGGGTAAGTAATTTGATCAACAAAATTTTTTGAATAAAATTATAAAAACGTCTTTTTAGGTGAGCAGACTGAGAGTGCCGACTCTTGGAATCTGGATGTGGACGAGTCAAGCTTAGATGCCCTTGGCGAACACTCCGCTGACAGCTTCGCCTCATCTGCAGCTTCGTCAACTCCAAAGCCGAATCACAAACGCAGCTCTCTGGAAATGCATCGCCAGAGAATGGAAGAAATTAGCAGCACAGCAGCAGAGGCGATGGTGAAGTTGGCCGAAGCTGCAGAAAAGTCTGCTACATCCATGGACGAAATGGTTCAAATTTTCAAGAGCATGAAGCAAAAATAAAGTTGAAAAGAAAAAAAAATAAATTATTTAAATGTTTTATTGACACTATTGCTCACAAAAGTAGTTCGCCATAGCAGATCGTATGCATTCGGCTCTGGACTTTTGGTTAGCCCACACAACCTCGAACTCGAAGTCCAGCTCTTCAGCACCCGCATGCCATTACTGATAGTGGCACGTCTCTCTCCCAGAATACGCCGTTACGTTCCTATAAAAAGTGTGAAAAATTACCGTTCTTGTCTACAAATGCACTTTTTACTTACGTGCGCCCAAACTGATTTAGACGTCTGCTCTAATGCAAGATTTAACGAATTCACCTTGAATCCCTCACAAGCCGCCAATTCGTGGTTCATGCCATGGTTTATTCGCATAAACATAATTGTCACTGCGGCAATAGCTTTTGGATCCATATTGTGTGTTTTTAATTTTTTCGCCTTTGTTTACAAACAATTTCACAGTTTGACACTAGACGTCAAAATATCGGTTTTTTTTACCGGCCTACCAGTGTAAACGACTTTCGCCGTAAGCTACGGCTTTTTGCTTACGGGCCTCAGTGTAAATACCCTATTACTTTTATTTTATTTCTACCTTCTTCGAATTTTTTATGCCCTGTGCCCATTGAAAATGGTCAAAAGAATATATTAGATTTGTGTGATGTATGTAACAGGCAGAAGGAAGCATCTCCGACCCTAAAAAGTATATATATTCTTGATCAGCATCAACAGCCGAGTTGATTGAGTCATGTCCGTCTGTCTGTCCGTCCGTCTGCTTGAACGCATCGATCTCAGACACTATAATAGCTAGAGACTTCAAATTTGGTATGTAGGTAGCTGGATACCGGGCGCAGATCAAGTTTGTTTTCAAATTTTGATCGGACTACTATGTCATAGAGTTGTGTCGTTTCGTTCTGAAAAAGTTCCAATGAACGGGTCATTAAAATGAACAAATGAACTTATTCAGTCAATCATGAACTTAATCTTTCATTTCGCAGTTGGTCAGTAATTTTTTTAAAAAATTTTAAATTTCTTAGAGACATATTTAATTTTTTCTTTATTTACATGTAACAATGTTTCAATTTCATACAGTCATCAGTATGTTGCAAAATACCGGTACCTTGGCATCACGGTCAGTGAGCGGATGAGCTATCATGCACATGTTAGTTCACTCCGATCTTGTCTGGATGAAGTCGTCGGCGCCTTGGCACGCGTGCTCGCAAGCATCTCAATGCCTGCCAGAGGCTCATCCTGCTAGGATGCCTCCCGGTATGCCGTACAGTGTCAACATTGGCACTGCAGGTTCTTGCTGGAGCTCCCCCGTTTGACTTCGCTGTCAAGAAATTGGCAATCAAGTTCAAACTCAATCGCAACTACCCATTGGAGGAAGGCGATTGGCTGTTCAATCAGGACTTAACTGGACTGGATTGGGAGCAGAAGGAGGCGTGGTTAGATGAATGCTTGTTGGGCGAATGGCTGCGCCGATGGGATAACGGAGATACCGGACGGGTAACTCACTAGTTTTTCCCGGACGCAAGCTTCATCTACCACAGGAGGGACTTTCGGTTTACCCTGCGCGATGGATTTTTGCTGACTGGCCATGGATGGGAGTCGTGGCAAGGGCAACAGCAACGAGTCCACCAGCAGAGAGTCCTTCAATACCGGATAAAAAGGCTGCTTCCGATTCTGAGGCTTCAACGTCGACCGCCGCTATGCAAGTATTGACGTCATCAGGAAATCTAACGGCAGCTCGTACATTGAAAGTTGTGATAGCAGCGTTCGACGATTATTGTGTTCCAAACAAGAATCTTGCAATGGAATTTCATAATATAGTGCAAGGTAATGGGCAGCCATTTACAGAGTTTGAAACAAATCTAAGAAAATAAATGCAGCGTTGTGAGTTCCGATGTGAATGTGAAAAGTCGTACGAAAATCGAATGCTTTTCGATCGGATCATTATTGGAGTAAACGATAAGAAGCTGCAACTTAAGTTGCTAGATACTAAGAAGAAAACAATTGGAGAACTTCTCATGGAATGTAAAATATTTGAGGCAGCATCCACTAATAAGAGTTTATTGGTAAAGAATGCTGAAGCGGCGCAGAATATCAACAACACGCCAAAGGCAACAACAGCAGAAAATACAACCATTCGTCGTTGTTTCAATTGTGGAGCTGAGTTTGGACCGGATCATCTAATACAATGCAAAGGACGTGGAGTCAAATGTTTTTCTTGTGAGAAAGTTGGACATTTTGCAAAGTTTTGTAAGCAGAAAAAAGGTAAACCGGAAAGCAAAAGGGTAGACTCAATAACCGATCAGAATACTGAGGGCTGGATATCACAGGCATCTATGCAACCCGAATCAGGTAACAAGAAGAATTTTAAAACTTTGGCAAATATGAACAGCAACGATACTTCATATAGGATAAGTCGATGTGGATTTAACAATGAAAAATGGATGAAGACGTTTAGAATTAGTGACAAAATGGTAACTTTTAAGATCGATAGTGGGGCAGATGTAAACTGTATCCCAATTAATTTTATGGAGAACTTAAAGGCTAACATCAATAATGAAGTATTCGAAATTTATGATTACAGCAGTAATCGGGTTAAGAACTTTAGCACAGCTGAATTGGATTGTCATGATGTTGAAAAAGGAACAGCCAGGCGTGCATTATTTTTAGTTGTAGACAAAGGATTTTTGCCGATACTGGGGCTAAGAACATGTATGGATTTTAATTTAATAAAACGAATGAACGTTGACTCTATTAAATTTCTGCCGAAATCAAAAGAGCAATTTATTATAAAATATAAAGCATTATTTGAGAGTCTAGGGAAATTCCCATGTAAGCAAACAATAGTGTTGAAAGAAGATGCAAAGCCAGCATTGCATTACAAAAAGCGAGTTCCGACGAGCTTGCTTGAACCACTAGAGAAGCAAATTGTTTCGCCTGTAACATACCCAACGGATTGGGTGAATAATTTGCAAATTGTAGACAAATCTAATGGGAAATTAAGATTGTGTTTGGATCCGAAGCCTCTAAATAATGCTATTAAGCGCGAACATTTTTTAATTCCGACTATTGAGGACTTCACAAGTCATAACAATAAGAAGATATTCTCGGTACTAGATTTATCCAGTGGATTTTAGCAAATGGAACTAGACAAAGAAAGTTCGGATTTAACAACCTTTATGATCCCATTTGGAAGATTAATTCGGGTTCCGTTTGGGATAAACAGTGCTCCTGAAATGTTTCAGCGTAATATGGTCCAAATATTCGGTGATATACCTGGAGTAAT
The DNA here is from genome assembly GCA_035047525.1 of Drosophila quinaria. Taxonomy (NCBI): domain Eukaryota; kingdom Metazoa; phylum Arthropoda; class Insecta; order Diptera; family Drosophilidae; genus Drosophila; species Drosophila quinaria. The sequence goes on from JAWNPO010000026.1 coordinate 451,565, forward strand.
TGATTATTTTGATGACATAGCCATTATGGGGGAAAATGAAGAGGAACATGATGAGAAGCTGCAAATGGTATTAGCACGTGCAAAAGAAAACGGAGTAAGATTTAACCCCGAAAAGGTACAATACCGACAATCCCAGGTGGAGTTTATGGGTCATATTTTGTCTGCAGGAGAAATTAAAACACAGGAAAAACATGGAGAAGCAATCTTAAATCAAAACACCCGAAAATAAGCATGACGTCTTACGAATCCTACACTCAGAAAAAAACAAGCACTTCTGTGCGCAAATCAAAAGTAGCTTAAGCACGGTTTTTCTTACTTCATGAACGATTGTTCATGAAATTTCTTGAGCTCTTGGGTGTTCTTTTTTGAACGTATGGGAACAATTTAATAGCTTTTTGGGCTCATTTTAGTTCATTTTAGAAGCATATAGGGGTCGTTTTGGGAACGTGTTCACAACATTTTATGAACAGCTTGTGCACAATCCAAGCACATTTCAGTTCGTTTCAAAAACATATAGGGATCAGTTTAAGAACATGTCCACAACATTTCATGAACAGCTTGTGCACAATCCAAGCACATTTTCTAGTTAATTTATGACCATATTTGACTCACTTTTAGAACAGATTGTTCTTAATTTAAACACATTAAAAATTCATTAAAGTTTTTTGTTTTTCATTTATTTTTTATTGGTTTCATTATGTTGGCTAAAAGATATTTGACATTTTACATCAAGAATACATTTGTTTATTATGCAGTATTACAGATATTTAAGTCGAAAATACATTTTATTGTTTATTGTTATTGTTTGATTTTCGTGGAATGTAGTAGAAATCCTTGAAATTAAATTATATACAGTGGCGAGCAAAAGTGAGTCTATGTTCACAACGCTGACTTTCATGATTCATAAAAACAAAACCATACAAGGGAATCCAAATTCTTTTTTTTCTAAAATTTTATCATTTCATTCTTAAAATAAAGGAGTAAGGCAACATTAATAAAAAAGACAAATTCTTAGATTTTGAAAGAAAAAGGAAAAAAGAAAAGGATAAAAAAGTTTGCTTACTTTTTCAACTTCTTAACCTAGATTTTTTGGAAAGAAAGTTTTGATGCAAAAAGCCGACAAAATCAATTCTATTAGTGACAGCAAAAAAAAATTTTCAAAAATCTCTTCGCTAGTATTTTTTTAAATTTTTTTAAATTTTAAAAAAAAAGTCACTTTTTCATGAAAATGAGGAAAAAGTGCCTATTTTGCAATTTTAAAAAAATACTAGTGAAGAGATTTTTGAAAATTTTTCGAAATAGTCACTTTTTCCTTATTTTCATGAAAAAGTGACTTTTTTTTGAAAATTTAAAAAAATTTAAAAAAATACTAGCGAAGAGATTTTTGAAAATTTTTTTTTGCTGTCACTAATAGAATTGATTTTGTCGGCTTTTTGCATCAAAACTTTCTTTCCAAAAAATCTAGGTTAAGAAGTTGAAAAAGTAAGCAAACTTTTTTATCCTTTTCTTTTTTCCTTTTTCTTTCAAAATCTAAGAATTTGTCTTTTTTATTAATGTTGCCTTACTCCTTTATTTTAAGAATGAAATGATAAAATTTTAGAAAAAAAAGAATTTGGATTCCCTTGTATGGTTTTGTTTTTATGAATCATGAAAGTCAGTGTTGTGAACATAGACTCACTTTTGCTCGCCACTGTAATTAATAAGGAAATTTGTTATTTCAAATAAACAAAACGTTAGTTAAGTTAATTTATTAATATGAGACGACTCATAAAGGAAACTCTACCTTTAGGTCACTTTCGTTTGGAAAAACTTCACAAATTTCTTCGAACAAGGCTTCAAAATCTCTTGCTGTTTAAATTAAATTGGCAAAAATAACGTGTTCGATGATCAAATCGATAATTGCATATCTTTTGCTATCCAATAGCTTTTGATTTGAGTTGCAATACTTAATCACTTATTTTTCTTTCATAGACTCCTCTAACATTAATTTTAAGGGCTAAAAATGCTTTACATTAAACAATCTTATTGTTAAATATTTTGAATTATCACCTTGTTAAGAACACATTGGGTGTATAGAACCTGTGAGGCAGCGTACTGCTGCCCCACAATAGTTTGTATTTTCATGCCAATGAACGAGCCATTGAATCGCGCTCGCTCATTTGAGCTCCATTTATTCTCGTGAACGTCGCATGAAGCGAAAACGTATGTGCGTCAAGATAGCAACGGTTCTTTAGCAACGAAAAACGGAACTTGGTTCATGAGTCGGAACCAGTTATGAACTTTCTTATTTTTAAGCGTTATTAGACCTTTAATCAATAAACTAATGATGCAGAATAGTAGAAAATTAATTAATCTATAATTTAAAGCAAAGTTTTGGCCATTTCAGCTTTTCAAATGGGTGTAACAAGTGAATAAAGAAAGTGAAAACGTGAACATTTTCACCATTTCTTAAAATGCAAAGTTTAGGGGGAACGGCGGGGAAATCCGCTAATGCACGATTAAAGAGAGCAATTTCACCTTTCTATGGTACCATTTCTAAGAAAAGATATCGTAACGTTTTTGAGATATTTTGAAATGAGCGAAGCTACCTCGGTGAAAGTCCCATACAAAATGACCTCCAAAATACATACCTTGTTTTCAAACCATAATTGCTAATCGTAAGACTAGCGGCGGAAAACGCGGCATATAGAAAATTAAAGGTACAAGCTTGGGGAAGCTATTGCATTAAATTCAGAGAAAGTTATCGTACAGTTTTTAAGAAAATTAATTAATTGTAAATCAACCCCCAAAAAGTTCATGAGCAAGTCCTGTCGAACTAGTAGCTGCAACGTGAACTAAACTACTACGTAACAGAACTACGTAACAGCGTGTCAGAAATCGTTGCTAACTTTTTTTCTAACGGCGGGAGATGCACGGTATGTGGGAGTATTGGGAATAATTTTACAAGCATTTTCGTATGCAAGTCATCAATTAATATCGTAAGGTTTTTGAGAAATTTGCATTTGAAAACACCCATAAAACAGCGTAGCAGCATTTGTGCATGAACAGAGAAAGGTGGCATCTTTTTTGTGCCAAAAAAAATCGTTGCTAACTTTTTTTCTAACGGCGGGAGATGCACGGTATGTGGGAGTATTGGGAATAATTTTACAAGCATTTTCGTATGCAAGTCATCAATAAATATCGTAAGGTTTTTGAGAAATTTGCATTTGAAAAATCACATAAAACAGCGTGGCAGCATTTGTGCATGAACAGAGAAAGGTGGCATCTTTTTTGTGCCAAAAAAAAAATCGTTGCATTTTTGCCTTTGCGCATTTTTGCGCATATGTATATGAGATTGGCAGCTCAAATGCCATTATGTGGGCTGCCAACCTTATATACAGAAGCGCAAAAATGCGTCGGAATTGTAACGAAGCTTTTCCAGCCGGGGTCGGCGTCTCAGTCCGGCCAGGGTTTGTTACAGCAAAATTTGTAATCGTTTGGGACGGCTGGAATGAGCGGCGGGAGCGTCAGAAAATATGCGGACGCTCTCGCTCGAAGATCGGCTGAAACGACCATGTGGTGGGCCCAAGAGTGACCCAGGAGGACGATGAAGGGACTCCCGAGGCCCGTTGCGTCATCCTCATCGTACCTCCTGAGCCCCTCGGTTCGGATTCGGACACAGGATGCCCCTTCCGGCGGCGCTGGGTGATACACCCAGGAATGAGATGCGGATCTGACCAGGATCTCATTCCCGAGGGGCGTCCCAACGTCGCTCAGACCCGGCCGCCTGGTCAGATCCGCGGAGAGAAAACGGAACAGACCGATATTCTGCCCCCGGACCGGATCCAGGTGGTTCCCAGGCCTGGTCCCCGGTGAGGATCCAAGAATAGAAATGGGAACGGACCGAATTTCTATTCCCGGACCATCTCCGGAACATCAGGTCCGGCCGGTCGGCACGATCCTGCGTCCTCCTCCTAGGGCTCGCCAACCGTGACGCGGGTCAATGGTTCCGAGCATAAGATCTCCCCTTTCGGCGGCGCTGGATTATACACCCAGGAATGAGATGCGGATCCGACCAGGATCTCATTCCAGAGGGGTGCCCCAACGTCGCTCGAACCCGACCGCCTGGTCAAATCCGTAGACAGAAAACGGAACCGACCGATATTCCGTCCACGGACCGGAGCCAGGTGTTTCCAGGCCTGGTCCCCGGTGAGGATCGAAGAATAGAAATGGGAACGGACCGGATTTCTATTCCTGGACCATCCCCGGAGCACCAGGTCCGGTCGGGCGGCTCGATCATGCGCCCGTCTCCAATGGCCCGCATCCGGCTTCTTGAAATTTACTGAAAAGAAAGGAAACGCCTCACTAGGGATTAAAAACACTCGCCACTATCATTGCAATAATTTACCCGCCTTTATTGGGTTTTGATTTTAACAAAAATTTATATCATTTAGTCGGCGCCGCACGGCCGGAAGAAACTGGCAGCTGCTCCATAGGCGGAGCCGAGAAAATTGAAGGCAATAGTTCGTTGGCCGGCTTACCCGCTGCTGATCGCTTGTTCGAGGCTTCACTCTACTTGCTTGCTCCGCAAGTGGCTCCTTGCGTTCTCGTCCGAACACACACTTCACGTGTGGTCTTCTCCGCTGCCGGCTGCTAGCCGTGGGTGAAGGCGGAGGGCTTGCCCTTCACGCGGGATAACACACGCCCGAGGTGTTGCAGCTGGTCGCGCTGCGCTGCGCTGTGCTTGTTGCTGGTGGTGCTGCGGGTGGCTAAAAAGCCCGCGCACACACACACACAACCGTGGCGGCTGAAAAGCCCGCGCACACACACACACTCGGGCTGCCACTTATAGCGCTGCGCGGCGCTGTGGTTCTTGCTGTAGTTGTTGTTGTTGCAATTTATGCAGACACGTGCACGCACACACACAAATATTATGCGGCAGGTGGCGCTACGCTGCGCTGTGGTTTTACTGTACTTGTTGTTGTTGCCCTTTTAGCCGCACACGTGCACTTTTGCACACACACACACTTGGGCTGTTGTTGGTGGGCAAATTGTTTCGCACTTTGCCGGATTGTCTGTGCCGTTGCTTGTTTTTAGGTACTCCTGCACTTTTGCACACACACACTTTTGTGGTTGCTGGTGGCCGAAATCGCCGAACGCGTGCTGCGCTGGTTGCTGTGGTCGTTGCGGTGGTCGTTGCCGAGAATTCTCCGAGGTTCAGAAAAACACGTCCGTCCTTTACGAGCTCGTCAGAAAAAGTGACGCTTGCCGGCGTGGCGGAAATTCCACCATGTTTTCCTGGTAGTTCATATCGGGAACTAAATGAGTGAGCTCGCTTCGGTGGGTCGTTCACGAGAACGAAATATCGAATGAAATGATCGCGACTTATTCCGTGCGCTGGTTCTTCGTGAGAACTGAACATTGTTCGCTCCGTGCGATGTTCAAAAGAATAAAAAAAGTCAAAATGAGCGAGCGCGATCCAATGGCTCGCTCATTGGAATATAAACAAAGTAAAAATTATTGTGGGCAGCAGAATGCTGCTTCACACCCCCTTCTTACTTCGGGGGGGCCGAAGAAAAACGGTCACGGTGCCTGCCCGTGAGATGCGCACCTGGAAACGCTTGCCGTCCGACTCCACCACGAACTTCTTCTGCCCCTGTGTCCGGGCCTTAGGACGTGCGACCTCCACGGCTTCCCTCACCACGGCGGGGACCATCGTTCCTATCCCGAAAGTGCGCCATCCGGCGGGTACTTCGACCCAGTCGATCTCCTCCCACGGCAAGTCCTGGGCGACCTCCACGTCCCCGACTGCGGCGAGCACGTCGAGATACTCGTCGTCTCCCAAGATTGGCAACTCGAGGTTGGCTGCGCCCTGCTGGTTCACCTCCGCGGCGAAGATTTCGCCGACGTCCGCCGAATCCGGTAGCTTATGGGGACGGCTCTCCTCGTCGACTCCCTTGTCTGCGTTCGCCCCGTGGGCTGCCTCCATGTCTCCGACTGGCTTGCTGGGTCGGCTGGACATGCACTGTGGGAAAGAACGGGAACAGTTAGCTACGGGTTTCCGCTCTAGTCCTGGGTTAGTTCGAGACGTAGTAAAGGTTCGGAGGGTTATGCAAAGACGTAGTGTTTCGAAGAATTAGGTAAATACGTAGGGTTTCGAAGAATTATGTAAAGACGTAGTGTTTCGAAGAATTAAATGTAAAGACGTAGTGTTTCGAAGAATTAAATAAAATCGTCTGGCTTGGCCGAGGCGTGGAGGGGGGTATTTGCTATCAGTTTTGGGTTAGGCCCGAGGGGCCCTCCGGTATCGCGGAGACGGTCTCCGTTTCAGGCTGGGAATCGGGTTCGGGCTCAGAGTGGTATGCTTTGAGGTCGGCTAGGTTGGCCACCCGACGTCGTGATGTGCCCACTTGTTGCAGTCGTACTACGTTCGGCGAGATAAATTTTCGGACGTAGTAAGGGCCCTCGTATTTCGGTGCTAGCTTGGCCGCGAAGCCCTCGGCGGCGTTAGATAACACGTGATGCTTGACTAGGACGAGGCTATGCAACTCCGGACGCCACTCGCGACGTCGTAAGTTGTAATGCCTAGCCTGGTCGATCGTGGCTCGCTGCGTGTTCTCCTTCACTATCCGGAAGATCTCCTGGAGTCGTCTGGCCTTGTCCTCCGGTAACTCTGGTTGCCGTCCGATACTGTGTGTGACCTCATCATAGAGTGCCCCCGGAAGTCGTGGTTCCCGTCCTTGGACTAGGAACGCTGGGCTGAAGCCGGTCGTGTCCAAGACGCTGGTGTTGATTGCCAGCATGATTTCTGGCAAAAGATCGTCCCACGTCTTCTGGTCCCCGCAGATGTTTTGCGCTATCATCGTCTTGATTGTCCGGTTCGCACGCTCGGTAGGATTCTGTTGTGGGCTATACGGGGCGGTGTGCTGCAACTCGACGCCAGCGGTTTGGCAAAAGGTACGAAAAGATCGGCTTGTGAATTGCGTACCGTTGTCGCACACAAAACGTTGAGGCACCCCAAACCTGCTGAGTATGGTTTCTCGGAAAGCTCGCTCAAGATGCGCTGATGTCGCTTTCCGTAAGGGGATGAGCTCTACCCACTTGGTGAACGCGTCGAAGAATACCAAGAGCATGGTGTTCCCATGCTTGGACCGTGGGAGTGGACCCACGAAATCGGCGCAAAGTGTTCCGAAAGGCTCCTCCACCTGGCGTGTCAGCATCCGGCCTGCAGGCTTGAGTTGGCTCACCTTGAACTTTTGGCACTTCTCGCACTGTTTTACGTAGCGGGCTACGTCTCGGAATAAGCCAGGCCAGTAGTAGCGTTGACTTATCCGAGCGATTGTCTTCCGGATACCCAGGTGTCCCGCGGTGGGATGGTCGTGGCACTCGGCTAGCACTCTAGATCGATGCTCGAAGCCGACGCACAGTTTCCAAGGCACGTAGTCTTCCTCTTCCGGCCTGTGGCCGAGATGACGGTATACTTGGCTTCCTTCAATTGTAAAATCTGGAAACCGGTCCGGGGCCTCCAAGATGCGTTTGGTGAGCCGCGTTATCCATTTGCAAGTCGATTCTTCTTCTCGCGTGGTCTGCAGGGCTACTTCTAAGGGTTGACGGGACAAAGCATCGGCTACGACGTTTTGCTTTCCTCGGCGGTAGTGTATGTCGAACTGGTATTGTTGTAGCTCCAGGGCCCATCGTGCGATCCGTCCGGTCGGGTTGTCGATGCTGTTGAGCCACTTGAGTGCGAGGTGGTCGGCTACCACATCGAACCGGTAGCCTTCCAGGTAGCATCTCAGATTCCGGAAGGCCCAGACTATGGCCAAGCACTCCTTCTCAGTGGCCGAATAGTTCTCCTCCGCCTTGACCAGTCGGCGGCTGACATAGGCGATCACTCGCTCGGCTCCTTGGTGCTATTGCGTCAATACGGCTCCAAGTCCGCAGTCGCTTGCGTCGGTTTGGAGTACGAACTTCTCGCTAAAGTCCGGACAGGCAAGGACTGGGGCTTCCGTCAGACGTGCTTTGAGCTCTTCGAATGCAGCTTGCTGTTCTGGTTTCCAGTCCCACTTCTGGCCCTTCTTGAGCAAAAGTGACATGGGCTGGACGATGTCGGCGAAGTTCGGGACGAAACGTCGACACCAGGATGCTATCCCTAGGCAGCGTCTTAGCTCACGGCAGGTTGTTGGTGGTTGTAGCTCTCGGACGGCTGCGATCTTGTCGGGGTCGGTGTGGATTCCTTCTCCACTAATGACGTGCCCGAGGTACACTAGACTGCGTCTGAAGAATTTGCATTTGGCCCGGTTGAGCCGCAGGTTGGCTTGCCTTAGCCTTCGGAGCACCTCTCCTAGGTTGCGTACATGTTCCTCCAGTGATGCGCCGCTCACGATGATGTCGTCGAGATACGCGAAAGCATACGGCTCCATGTCAGGGCCTATGACGCTGTCCAGGGCTCTCTGAAAGGTGGCAGGCTCTGAGTGGAGGCCGAACGGCATCACCTTCCAATGGAAGAGACCGCGTCCGGGTACCGTGAATGCGGTGTACTCCCGGCTGCCGCGTGCCATAGGAAATTGCCAGTAACCGCTCTTCAGGTCCAAGGTTGAGATGTATCTTGCGTTGCGCAGACGCTCCAGGATGTGATGGATCCTCGGCAGTGGATACGCATCCGGGATAGAGTTCGCGTTCAGTTGTCGGTAGTCGATGCACATCCGGACGTCGCCGGTCTTCTTTCCCACAAGCACGATTGGCGCGCTATGAGGGCTCTTGGATGGCTCGATGCAGTCGTTTTTAAGCAGCTCGTCGACTTGCTCGTCGATGATGCGCTGCATGGCTGGATTCTTTGGATAGTAGCGCTGCTTGATCGGGCGGTCATCCTTCATAGTGATCACGTGCTCTGCGATGTGTGTGACTCCAGTCAGTGTCTCAAACTGCGCTAGTTCTCGTTCCAGGAAATCTCGCACCCATGGCTCTAGATCGGGCTCCGTTTCTTGACTTGGTGGTGTCTCGCTGGGGTCATCGTCGTCTGCCTCGTCGACGTGAGGATCCGGTTCCGGGGGTATTGCTATGGTGCAAACCTCGGTCGTGGTTTCCCCGAAGGGGTGAGGACGTTGAGATGGCTCGCCATCTTCAAGTGGTCCCCATGAACTTGACCCGGTGGAACGGATTTCCTCAGTCATCTTCGCCTCCTGGTTGCCTATGTCTTCCGGAGCTAGCGTTGTTGGGGCGTCGTTTCTGCTTTGTGGATTCGGTCCTCGCTTGCTGGTGCCCCCGGAGGGGTCTTGATAATCATTACGTGGTGTGCCCGCCTTTGGGTCTTTCGGTGCCTGCGTAGGATCGCCCCCGGAGGGGTCTTGATAATCATTACGTGGTGTGCCCGCCTTTGGGTCTTTGTGTACTAGCTTTTGGCTCGCCAGGCTAGGGCAGCGTCTCCCTGTTGTGGTTCCCCCGAAGGGGTCTTCGTGATGGCTCGTTGCTGGTGCGGACAGATCGCCTGGTCCGGCTGTGGTTCGTGCTTCGTGATGGCTCGTTGCTGGTGCGGGCAGATCGCCTGGTCCGGCTGTGGTTCGTGCTTCGTGATGACTCGTTGCTGGTGCGGACAGATCGTCTGGTCCGGCTGTGGTTCCCCCGAAGGGGTCTTCGTGATGACTCGTTGCTGGTGCGGACAGATCGCCTGGTCCGGCTGTGGTTCGTCGATGATGGCTCGTTGCTGGTGCGGACAGAACGCCTGGTCCGGCTGTGGTTCCCCCGAAGGGGTCTTCTTCGTGAGGCTTTGCTTGTGTTGGTGCGGACAGGTCGCCTGGTCCGGCTGTGGTTCCCCCGAAAGGGTTGTCTTCGCGAGGCTTTGCTTGTGTTGGTGCGGACAGGTCGCCAGGTCCGGCTGTGGTTCCCCCGAAGGGTTTGTCTACGCTCGTGGTCTGAGTATGAGTGATGAGTGCCTTGATGGTTCCGCCCGACGTCGTTTCCCACCCGGGAAGGGGATCCTGGCTCGCCGTGGTGGCGCGGATGGTAGTACGACGTCCTGTGGGGGTCTGCAAGCACGTTGGGGTCAACTGCAATTGCACAGGTCCACAATTCAGCGAGGCGCGGATGGCACACAAGAAGTCTATGCCCAAGATCACGTCGTCCACGACGGTTGGCAACACCAGAAAGGGTATGCAAGCACACTTCTCGCCGAGCTGCACCGTAGCGACGAGTGCCTTGCACACGGTGGCGCGGCTCCCATCTGCCAGGCTGACTTTGGCTCGTACGTCTCGTAGTCGACTGGGGCCGAGTTGGCCAGCTGCACCCTCGCTGATGAAGCTTCTAGTGGCTCCGGTGTCGATAGTGGCTTGCCTCACCTGACCCTCGATCTTGACGAGTGCCACGATGCGCGCCTTCTCCACTCGCATGATCGGGTCTATTCCCGGGACGGGTTGGCGGCCGCCCTCACCTGGTCCTGGGGCAGGTAAGGCCGCGGTCCGTTTCCCGAAAATAAGCCACAGCACTCCGTAGTCCTGATGCCTCGTTTGCCGCAGCGCCAGCAGTAGTAGAGCTGCCGGTTGCGACATTCTCGAGCCTGGTGGCCGATTTCCCCGCAGCGTCTGCAAGCCCGCTGCACGTCGATGGCCGGTCCTGACTCTTGCATCATCCTGCTGACGGCGGATTCTCCTCCTGACAATTGGGGGCTAGGCTGATTGTCCCGGAAGGGATTCCGATGCCTGGTCGCGGCAACTGGCTCATCCCGGTTGGGGGCTATGGCTAGGCCCAGTTGTGCCGGTCCCCGGCTCTGTCGCTCACGGTCCCGCACGAACTTGAAATCGGTGGCCAACTGCGTCAGCTGAGCCAGCGAGTGCGCCTCGTGTCGCCGAATGTACAGTTGGTAGTCCGGCAACAAGTTTTCGTAGGCCCGATCCAGCTCCTGTACTCCAGAGTAGCTTGCTCGCTTCATGAGCAACCTCAACTCCACGATGTACGACTTGAAGGGTTCTCCCAGCCTCTGTTGCCTTGCTCTTATCTGGTCCTCCAGGCGCTGAAAGTAACGAGGGGGCAAGAAAAAATCTAGAAAATCCTGCTTGAACCTGGCCCATGACGCTCCCTGCAACCGACTGACGCGGAACCAGTCACTCGCATTTCCAGTGAGCAATTCTGGAATAGCTTGTGAAAGGTGGGTCAGGTCGATCAGATGGGCTGCGGCGCGCTCCTCCACACGTTCAATGAAGCTTAGTGGATCCGACTGCCCATCGAAGTGGATTCCCCATCGATGCACTTTCTCCGCTATTGTGCGATAGGGTGCCTCCGTGCGACCCGTGTTCTGCGTGGTGGGAGAATGGCTACGATTCCCACGGACGAGCCGACTGCTCGTTCGCGTCTCCGGTGGTTGACTCCCCGGCGCAGTCACGATCACTTGCGGCACCACTTGATCTCTGGGAACAGGGGACACGCTGAGGGACCGACTCTTGGAATCGCTGTGGTCGGATCCCGAGGCATCCCGATACTGCTGCTCCAGTTCCGTCAAGCGTTGAGTGACGTGATCCGCATGGCTGCTTATGGAAATGAATTCCGCAACCCGGGCACGGAGCTCCGCCACGGTTCCCTCAGGATCGAGGCCAAACTCCGCTGCGATCGCTATGAGTTGGTCCCGGCGTCGGAAGTAGACCCAACTGACGCTGACCATGTTGACTGGCGCACGTGTTTTGTTCAGTCGTGATGAACAGAAAATGTTTCTTTAGGTTAGGCGCACGTGGTTGGATGCTAGATTTTTCCCGAAGGCAACCAGTCGCGGCTGGATTATTTAATTCGGTCGCGTTGATTGAATTGCTTGGCTTTAAATGATTTTAATCGCGTTGGTTTATTTTGCTTTGCTAAATGATTTTTTTAATCGCGTTGGTTTTCTTTGCTTTGCTTTGCTAAATGATTTTTATTCGCGTTGATTTGCTTTGCTTTGCTAAATGATTTTTTTAATCGCGTTGGTTTACTTTGCTTTGCTAAATGATTTTTAATCGCGTTGATTTGCTTTGCTTTGCTTATTGATGTCGACTGCTCGCGTTGAAGGTTCTTGACTGACTCCCGTTCTGGGTTTTATTCGTTGGACTTGAGCTCGTCTGTTCGCGGTGACGGTTCTTGACTCACTCCCTGTTCGCTGCTTCGGCTCGAGCCATGAGACCTGTGGCGATCGCAGTCGACGTCGGCAGAGGTCGTGATGTCGTGTTGCTCGCGGGTGCGTCGCGACAAAAATGTTGCTCCGCTCTCTGCTCGCCTGTGGCCGCTGCTCGCACACGAGGCGCAGAATTCGCTCGCTTGGAATTCTGCCCGCGCTCGTGGCGACAGAGCCAGCTTGTAGCGCTGCTTGCGGATGCGTCGCGACAAAACTTGACTGTAGCGGTGCTGCTCGCACCTATGGCGCAGGAACTGGCTCGTAGCGACTGCGCACACACGAGGCGTAGACGGCGGTGTTGGTCTACCCGCGCTCGTGGTGCCAGGGCTCGCCTGCAGTTCTGCCCGCCATTGTGGCGACAGCGCTAGCCTGTAGTTTTGTGGTCGCGCGCGATGCCTCTGCCGGCGTGGTGATTTCCGCCGCGCTGCAGCTCTGCTTGCGTTGCGTTTTCCCATTCTGCTTGCCGCAATGCGCTTTCAGCGCCAAAACGTCGGAATTTTTTTTTTCAAAACAAACTTTCTTTATTGCCCAAAAATGCTACTCGGGGGGCATTAGGGCGACCTTTATGGTCCCGTCCCGCTGGAGGCGAACGAGGAATACTCGTCCGGCCGTCCGGGTGCGGAACACCTTGGTCTGGCCGAGGGCGGGTCCCTGTGCCCTGGCGACACAGTCTAGCAGCGAGACGGGCACGACCCCTTCGAGCCCCTGTAGCTGCCACGTTGCGGGGGCGGCCACCCAGTTGGGTTGACCCCAACCAACGGCTGCTCTCGCGACGCCGGCTCCTCGAGCGGCCTCTCGCACCGGGCTCAGTGGTGGCGCGGGTCCCCATACCATGGGGTTGGGCTCGGTGGAGCGACTCTCGTCCGAGCCCTTGAGGATTATCGGTGGCGGTTCCACGCCGGAACGGCCGGTAGGCTCCATTGAGATCTCCAGCGCTGGTGCTCCGTAATAGCGCCAAGGGAATGGTCGGTAGCGACGATCCATGGCGCAGTGTCAGCGTCGCGACCCGCGCTTCTCTCCTCCGGTCCCTCGCGATCTGGAAACAGCAAACCCAAAAATCTCCCGCTGTGCGACGGACCGCTGCTACTTGTCATCGAAGAGATAAAGAAAAGACTCTCAACAAAATGGCCCCTTCAAAAATATAATTCCCCCTTCAAAAAAAAATTTTACATGTGGGCCCCCGAGAGGGAAAGGGAAAAGAAAAAAAAGGAAAAGAAGATTGAAATCAATACGCCTGATTTACAGGGTATTTTCTAAATGTCAGGCGTCCGCCCGGGGCGAGTGAGAAAAACAAAAGATTCTGGGCAAGGGAAATTTTGCAGGTCAGGCGAGAGATAAATAAAAAATAAAAATACCACGTGGGGGGAAAAATGCGACTTTTCTGACGAGCTCGCAGATTTTCTTAGTACTTTGATAAAAAAAAATAAAAAAAACTATAGTGACCCTATGATACCCTGCTTTTTTTTTTGCAATGATGAGTGGCGTGTTTCCTTTTTTTTTTTTTCCAATGAGGGGGAAAAATGGTCGGCCGATATCGATGCTCGAGATGTTACAAAAAATAGCAAAATGGCCTAATGAGAATTTTGTTCCAGACGTCCCTGCTCGGGCGCCATCTATAACGAAGCTTTTCCAGCCGGGGTCGGCGTCTCAGTCCGGCCAGGGTTTGTTACAGCAAAATTTGTAATCGTCTGGGACGGCTGGAATGAGCGGCGGGAGCGTCAGAAAATATGCGGACGCTCTCGCTCGAAGATCGGCTGAAACGACCATGTGGTGGGCCCAAGAGTGACCCAGGAGGACGATGAAGGGACTCCCGAGGCCCGTTGCGTCATCCTCATCGTACCTCCTGAGCCCCTCGGTTCGGATTCGGACACAGGATGCCCCTTCCGGCGGCGCTGGGTGATACACCCAGGAATGAGATGCGGATCTGACCAGGATCTCATTCCTCCTCCTAGGGCTCGCCAACCGTGACGCGGGTCAATGGTTCCGAGCATAAGATCTCCCCTTTCGGCGGCGCTGGATTATACACCCAGGAATGAGATGCGGATCCGACCAGGATCTCATTCCAGAGGGGTGCCCCAACGTCGCTCGAACCCGACCGCCTGGTCAAATCCGTAGACAGAAAACGGAACAGACCGATATTCCGTCCACGGACCGGATTTCTATTCCTGGACCATCCCCGGAGCACCAGGTCCGGTCGGGCGGCTCGATCATGCGCCCGTCTCCAATGGCCCGGATCCGGCTTCTTGAAATTTACTGAAAAGAAAGGAAACGCCTCACTAGGGATTAAAAACACTCGCCACTATCATTGCAATAATTTACCCGCCTTTATGGGGTTTTGATTTTAACAAAAATTTATATCATTTAGTCGGCGCCGCACGGCCGGAAGAAACTGGCAGCTGCTCCATAGGCGGAGCCGAGAAAATTGAAGGCAATAGTTCGTTGGCCGGCTTACCCGCTGCTGATCGCTTGTTTGAGGCTTCACTCTACTTGCTTGCTCCGCAAGTGGCTCCTTGCGTTCTCGTCCGAACACACACTTCACGTGTGGTCTTCTCCGCTGCCGGCTGCTAGCCGTGGGTGAAGGCGGAGGGCTTGCCCTTCACGCGGGATAACACACGCCCGAGGTGTTGCAGCTGGTCGCGCTGCGCTGCGCTGTGCTTGTTGCTGGTGGTGCTGCGGGTGGCTAAAAAGCCCGCGCACACACACACACAACCGTGGCGGCTGAAAAGCCCGCGCACACACACACACTCGGGCTGCCACTTATAGCGCTGCGCGGTGCTGTGGTTCTTGCTGTATTTGTTGTTGTTGCAATTTATGCAGACACGTGCACGCACACACACAAATATTATGCGGCAGGTGGCGCTACGCTGCGCTGTGGTTTTACTGTACTTGTTGTTGTTGCCCTTTTAGCCGCACACGTGCACTTTTGCACACACACACACTTGGGCTGTTGTTGGTGGGCAAATTGTTTCGCACTTTGCCGGATTGTCTGTGCCGTTGCTTGTTTTTAGGTACTCCTGCACTTTTGCACACACACACTTTTGTGGTTGCTGGTGGCCGAAATCGCCGAACGCGTGCTGAGCTGGTTGCTGTGGTCGTTGCGGTGGTCGTTGCCGAGAATTCTCCGAGGTTCAGAAAAACACGTCCGTCCTTTACGAGCTCGTCAGAAAAAGTGACGCTTGCCGGCGTGGCGGAAATTCCACCATGTTTTCCCGGTAGTTCATATCGGGAACTAAATGAGTGAGCTCGCTTCGGTGGGTCGTTCACGAGAACGAAATATCGAATGAAATGATCGCGACTTATTCCGTGCGCTGGTTCTTCGTGAGAACTGAACATTGTTCGCTCCGTGCGATGTTCAAATGAATAAAAAAAGTCAAAATGAGCGAGCGCGATCCAATGGCTCGCTCATTGGAATATAAACAAAGTAAAAATTATTGTGGGCAGCAGAATGCTGCTTCACAGAATATAACTAGCTGGCAGCCCTATAAAACATAACGGAGCTTACAGCCATTACACATTAGTACTCAAGAAAGTGCGCGTGTTGCGAAAAAAAAAAAATTCTAAATATGAACAATTACAACGCTATTGCTCGCCTTCGGGCGCACCGCAACAACCTGGATCAACACATTCAGGGGTTGCAGGAGCCCGAAGGCCATGTGCTCAAAAATAAACTTAAGCAGCTCCAAGAAGAGCAACAAAAACTTAAAAAGAATTACAAAGCTCTAGAAAAAAAATTAAAAGTACAAGAGCGGCAAATTCTGGAGCTAAGTAAATTTTGCAAGTCGCAACAGCCGCAGTTGCACTACTTGGTGCAGCAACAGCCGGTGCACTTCTTGGCGCCGCAACAGCCGCCGTCGCCGCCGCAACAAAACTTGGTGCAGCAACGGCCGGTGTACTTCTTGGCGCCGCAACAGTCGCCGCAACAGTCGCCGCCGCCGCCGCCGCAACAGAACTTGGTGCAGCAACAGCGGCTGGACTTCTTGGCGCCGCAACAGTCGCCGCCGCCGCCGCAGCAACGCTGGCAATGAAATCTTTTTTATTTTTTCCTAACAAGCTAACAAACTGAAGTAATAAGTTAGCTTGTTTTTTTTTTTTTTTGTACTAAAAGGTAAGTCAATAAATTAACATACATATTTTTATTGAAATACTAATTGCTTTTTCTGCTTACAGATATTTAAATGAATATGAATGAAAATTAATTGCTCAACTCGATCACCGTGGAGAGCGAGGATCGCATGCTGATGCAGAAGCAGCTGCTGACACGCTCCAAGAAGCAAGTCAACATCAATGCCAATGATTGGGACAAACACAGCTCCGCCTCGGCCAGCTCCAAGGATACTCCATCGCAGCAGAGCAGCTCGAGGCGTTCACAACAACAACAACAGCAACAGACGTCTCGGCATCCACACGACAATAACTTGGTCAGACGCAGTCGCGACATCAACCTGGACAGCTACGAGAGCCGCAGCACGAGCAGCTACACCAGCGGCATGAGCTCGCCGCGCAAGCGAAACCGCCAGAACGGACGCACTCGCATGGACTCGCCACGTATGCAGAATGGCAAACAGGAGGCGAATAAAAACACGTGAGTTACCAATGATCCCTGTTTAATTTTATTAATCAGGGATTAAAACCGAAACGAATATCGGATTCAGTTTCGGTTAAAGTTTTAATCGCTGTTATTAATCCTAATCAAATTTTCATACATTTGCAGACGCCTTAGCAACAGTCAATCGCTACGCAAGGATCAACAGCAGCCCCAACAGCGCAACGCGACGAATCAAAGCTCTCAGAACGCGCCACAGGGACTTGCACAGAAGCCGCAGAGACAAAAGTCGACGTAGGATGGCACAGCTGGCAGCTCGAAGCGTTCCAGCGGCGTGGATAACGTGGATAGCGCAAGGATAACGCCATACTGCGCGGCACAGTCGTGGCCTGCAATCACATGCTGCCCAAGTATCGCACCTTCTGTGTGGACACCGGCAGTCTGCTGACCGTCACCTCGGAGGATGTGTGGCAGGTGGAGCAGCGTTTCGCCGAGCCGCCTTAACTCGCCCAGCGCTGCAGCTTCGATAATGTCGTGACCAACTATGATCACCTGTATATTGTGGATCGCATGGAGAAGTTTGTGCCCGCCAATGCCAAAGTCGAATGCGAATTCAGCTCGAAGAACAACAACAACAACACGTACATAGTCAAGATGCTGGTGAATGGCGCCTCCTTGCGGGATACGCTCATCAGTGCCCAGTTCCTCACTGAGGTGGCAGAGCGTGAGTCCAATTCAACTCCCAAGCAACTCTCAATTGATTCTTTATCCACTTTACAGAGGTGCGCGTTAGTCTTTTGCCTGGTCAGCAGGTGCGGGGCAAATTCACTTCCATTCGGGACATGACCAACTTTAAGATACAGCTGGAAAGCTGTCCGGATGTCAACTTCCTGTGCAGCTACGATGACGCCAAGTTTGTCAAGTCCAACAAGGACTTGGCCAAGTCCTTCAAGGAGCACTACGAGGGCAAATCGTATGCCTTGAATATCAAACATGTCTGTGAGAATAATATGTGAGTATCATCTTATGCCCTCGATGCTATCGATAAGTATGCAACTGTCTGACCTCAATGAACAATTAAGAATATAAAGTGATTGGCTTCTTAACTATATATATATTCAAAAGAGCACATTTTACAACAAATAACTTATTCCTAATTAAAAGTTAACTAGTCTTATTTTCCAATATGTTTAGAGAGAATCCGCTAACTTAATTACTCAGCAAGCAGACTAATGTATACTCTAACTAACTCTAATCTAATCTAATGTAACCCTAGCATTCATTTGCGTCCCGTGATGCCGCTGGTTAAAGAGGATCGCAGTGCCTTCATCTCCGGCTATCCCCTTTTGGTGAACCACATCGAAGCTCTCGTTGTCTACACGGCCAAGTCGTATCGCATCTTTGTGCAACCTAGTGCTGAGGAGGCAGCGATGAAGCAATTACTGGACGACATGTATGAGTTTTACAACAAGAAGGGTAAGAAATATTGGTATACTTATAAAAGTTGACTGGAGATTGAATCTTTGCTGCTTTTGCAGGAAAACAATTGAGTAAGTTTGACAAGGATCAAGTCTGTGCAGCTCTGAGTACCGATGGCAATTGGTATCGGGCCCGCATTCTGGCCAAGAATGCCAAGGGCGCGCGACTAGATGTCTTCTACTTGGACTATGGCAACACGGAGTAACTGCCTCGAGATCAGCTGAAGCAGTTGAAGAAGAAGTTCTATGTGAATCGCAGTGGTTATCAATTTGCCCTTTGGTCGCATTCACAACGATGAGAAGTTAAAGGCGCGACTGGCGAGTCTTCTGGATGAGCAGCTGGTTACTGTGAAGCCTATTGAGACGCGACGCAGTCACCTCATTACGGATGTGATGCTGGCCAATGGCAAGGAGAGCATTGTGAACACTTTGAAGGCGGAGAAGCTCGTTGCCGGCCGGGATATTGATTACATGCGCAAGCAGCTGTACAAGGAGAAGCTGCATATGGATGGATTTATAGTTTTTAGTTTATATAATAACAATAACAATAAAGAAAAAACAATTAAATTAGCTCTGGTTTCTTTTCTTTTTGGCTGGCGGCGGTTTGTATTTGGATTCTTCGTGTTCCTCCAGATTTTTCGCTTCCGTAATGTCCGTAATGTTATCCTCTTCGGGATCGGCGCTAATGAACTCGATATGTGTGTCGCTGATGTGTATACAACGTTTCTTTGATGTCGATGGTGCTGTTGTGGCGTTAAGCAACGGTTTTCGATCCTGCTGCTGCTCCTGTTCATCTTCATTCTGCTCATCTTGCTCCTCATGTTCCTCCTCGTGTTCTTCGTGATCCTGCTGCTCTTCCAGATCCTCCTCCTGATCGTCCTCCTATGGGAGGACAATGCTGTCATCATGTACTTTACGCACGACTTATATGTTTTAAGTTCACAATAAATGAAACATACATAAATGAAACAAATACAGCACTCGTAATAATTAATATATTTATTTTGAAGTGGTTTGATTCGGGGTTGAGTATAAACTGAAGTTCTTGCGATACAATCATTGACTTATAACATAATTCTATAAGATGCCTTTATGTTTACATTATGGTGTGTGGTGGCCAAAGTGTTCTTTGGTCCAGCTATGTTTACGTTATTATACTGGCATGGAATATTTATATTAGAGTGGTCCGGCTTTGATTACATTAGAGAAGACTGAAGGCCATGGTGCATTAGCGATAATGGTGAGGGCGTTGACAGCTTACGATTAAGAAGTGGGGAAGAGGTAAGTGAGGACAAATGTATAACTCCTCCAACGCCAGAGTTTGAATTCTCCTGAATTCTTTTTACTTTAATGTGAATATTTTTCTTTTTTTAATTTAATATACAAATAAAGTGCGACTGCTATTATGAATAATGTTAGGGCTATTGCCATTCCATAACCGACTTTTTTGTGAAATTTTAATTCAGTTATTTCTTTCAAATTTTCAAAATTTTGTAATGTAAAGTGTTCAAAATTTAGAGTATTTTTATATGATTGGTTTAAAAGGTCTGTTGGGTAGAAAAACCTATCATAAAATTCGATTTGTTCATTTGAAAAGGTTTCATACAATAATTGGATTTGGCAATTTACAAATTGTATTAAGTAATTTCCATTAAGTATTATCTTTCTTTTGTCACAATTTTGATTTAATTTCTCATTTTTAGCGTTTCTTACTATTATTGTTTCATCATCTATTTGTTCTATACTTGATTTGTTATTGAATATGAATTTGCAATTATTATGTAGTGTGCAACTTTTGCTTAATTTTAGTTCTCTTAAAATTACATTTTCCTTATATTCATAAGTTTTATTTTTAATTTGTGTTATAATTAAGTTTTCTTGATCAATTTGAATATGATTTTCATTAGGAATTGGTGTGATTAACTTAAGGTCTGTTTTAACAAAGGTTTTGGGTAGTTTTATTGCCATGACAATTGCATTGTTTTTGTATTTTAAAATGCCCATTCTAATCAATTTAATTTTGTAGAAGTCTATTTCAAATTTAATTATTTCTTCTTTGGTCAATATTTCAGGTAAAAATATATTATTCTTTGCTGACGCTATATTTTCTTGAATGTAATTTATTTTTTCTTCTATATTTTTTAATTTTAGCATTTGGTCATTGAATAAGATTTGCTTTACTGTTTCCTCGTTTTGTTCATTTATTTTTGCTGAAAAAATTACTATTAGATTTCTATCTTGTAAAATTGTGTCTGCTAGTTTGTTAATAGTGTCATTAAAATGGGTATTAATATAAATTTGTTGGTTCATGTTTTTGATTAATTCATGATTATTTTGATCTATTATATCTAAATGTTCCAATATGTTTTCTCTGTCTTCATTGTTCATTAATCCGAAAAGCCATTTGTACATTGTACCTACGCCATTTATTAGTCCTCTCTGTGTTCTGGTAGATGGGGTTATTGATTTGATTTTAGCTTTGATCAGGTCTATCTCATTTATGATTAATTCTTTGTCTGCTATTTCAACGTTTTTTATATTATTTTCTATTTTATTGATAATGTTAGTAAGTTGATTGATATCAATAATATGTAAAATTATTACCGTTTCATTCACAACTTCTGTTGAATGAATATGTATTGGTACATATCCTGCTCCCTCCTGAATTGGTACCACATGTAGTCTAGTGTGTACCACTGATAGTGTCATTAATATGATCAATAAAATACTCTGTAAGTGGGAAAAAACTAATTACTAATACTGATAATATATATGAAAAATTTTTTTTTTTTTTTTTTTTTTTTTTTTTTAATACTTATACTTTTTCTATTTTTAATGGTCTCTTAATATTACAAGGGTGCACATCTTCTAGTTTTGCATATCTGAAATACGGTTCGTCCTTGTGTCTAAGGCGTTTATAATTTTTTATCGGTCCTTCTTTTCTGTTTTCTTCATAAGTTTCCCTTTTTTCATTTAAATTATTTATAATTTTTTCCTTATTGTCTTTTATAATTTCTTGAAGCTCTTGTGCATTTTTATCGTTCTTTGCCTGGTTAGGTGAACATTGAATTGTAGAATGATATCTTTTATTATATGCGCCAATGGCGATTTGAATTTTTGTTTCTATTGAAATGTCTTCGTTTATGCTGTTTACAATTTCAATTAAGGTTGAATGAAGTCTTTCTATGTCTGCGTTTCCTGTGTGTGAATTTGGCTTCGTCAGATGTAATATTACGTCCTCTTTGTCTAAAAAACTTGATATTTGTTCTGCTCTGAATTCATTGTCCATAATAATTTTCTTTGGTTTACCAAACTTTGTGAATTGATCTATTATTATTTGCAGCTTTGCTCTCCAGTTTCTGTCTTTAATGTTATATGCTGTTGCGAATTTAGTAAGTTTGTCTATTATTGTTACGAATGATCTATGTTTAATATGGAAAATATCTATGTGAATTATTTCATTTTTATCTTCTGGGGTTTCAGTGAGGTTAAATTTTGGTTTAATAGGATTTCTGTCATATTTTATTTCTCTACACTTTCTACAATTGGATATTACCAGGTTAATGTGATCTCTTAATTTTGGGAAATAAATTTTATTTTTAAGGGTATAAAATGTTTCGTTCATGCCGCTATGTAGGGATTCTTTTGTATGATATAATGCAATTTGTTTATGAAGTTCTTCTTCGTTTTCTATTTCTATGGCTCTTTTCGTGCATTTCAAAAATTTTATATTTTTAGTGTCTTTAAAAAGGTCTATTAAAATGCATTGTACTTTGTAATATACTGAGTCTGGTACTTCTGAATATATACCGATTGTGCCTTTATTTATATTGTTTTGCAACTTTTGTTCTATTTCAAGTGTTTCATCTGCTGGATTAATTTCTATAATCTTTTTTCCTTGATGAATAATAATACTGTCCTTTGCTGAGTATGTTACAATGATTTGAGTTTTGAATTTGTTTACTATTTCGTCTTTTATATAAAAATCTATTGGTTCGTTTTCATCTGCTGAGTGAATGGTGTCCGACATTTCTAAATTAGATTCATCATTATTATCTTTATTTATAAGCGGTGCTGTTTCCTGCCTACTCAAAAAATCTGCTACTTTATTATCTTTTCCTTTTACATATTGTATGTCGCAATCAAATTCTTGAAGTTTTAGAATCCATCTTCTGTGTTTGTCTTTTAAATCCTTTCCTTTATATTTCTTACTTAAATATTTTATTGGTTGGTGGTCTGTTATTATTTGAAACTGGGATCCATATAAATAATGTCTGAAATAATCTACTGCATAAACAATAGCCAAAAATTCTTTGTCAGTTGCGCTGCATTGCTTTTCGTGTTTATTTAAAGTTCTTGATACAAATGCTATTGGTTGACCCTGTTGTGACAAAACCGCGCCAATCGCGAAATCACTCGCATCTGTCGTTACTGTGAATTGTTTATCGAATTCCGGGAATTTTAATATTGGGTGTGAACTTATGAGGGCTTTTAAATTTTCAAATGAATCAATAAATTCTGGGTCGTTTTTATTTATTGCGTTTCCTTTTTGTAAATATTTAATCATTGGATATGCGATTTTTGAGTAATCTTTTATAAATTTTCTATAAAAGCCTGTCATGCCTAAGAAACCTTTAAGTTGTTTTTCTGTTTTGGGAATTGGAATAGCTAATATGTCTTGTATTTTTTTTGGATTTGGTTTTATGCCTTCTTTTGTAAGTATATGTCCCAAAAATTCAGTGTTTTGTTTCATAAATGAGCACTTGTCTGCCTGAATTTTTAAATTATGATCTTGAAGTTTTCGAAATATTTTCTCTAAAGCATTTTTATGTTCTTCTAAAGTTGTTGAGAATATCAATAAATCATCCAAATATACCACACATATTTTGTTTATGTAGTCTCTTAAAATGTCATTCATTAATCTTTGAAATGTGGCTGGTGCGTTTTTTAATCCAAATGGCATTCTGATATATTCATAGAGTCCCATTGGTGATACAAATGCTGTTTTTTCTATGTCTTCTTCAGCCATTAAAATCTGATGATAGCCTTTTGCTAAGTCCAATGTACTAAAGTACTGAGCCCTACCAAGTTTGTCTAATATTGAGTCCATAAGGGGTAGTGGGTATTTATCTGAGATTGTTACATGATTTAATCGGCGATAGTCTACACACAATCTATATTTTTGCACTCCTGAGTTATCTATTTTCTTTGGAACCATGCATATTGGTGAACTATATTTGCTCCTGCTTTTTCTTATTATACCATTTTTTTCCAATTCTATTATTTGTTTTCTAATTTCTTCTTCATACTTAGGGGAACATCTATAAATTTTGGAATTTATTGGCTGGTCAGTAGTAGTTTTTATATTGTGCACTACTGTATTTGTGTTTGTCAATTGGTCACCTTCTTTATAATATAATCCTTTAAATTTCTGGTTTAATATTCTTATAATTTTACTTTCTTCTGTATTTAAATCTGTCATTTTGATGTCTTCAATTTCACTTACTTCTAGTACACAAGTCACTTCAGGAATCTTGGACAAGAAAGGAATTTCGACATTATTTATCAATTGTATGGTTTTCTTAGTAAAATTTATATGCTTGACGTTTCTTTGAATGAAATCCATACCCAATAGAAAATCATATGATTTGTCTAGGGGTAAAGCCACCCATTTTGAACGCATTCTTGGTGAATATTGAAATTCACTTGGTGCTTTGGTCATAACCACAAAATTGTTGGTTTCAAACTTTGTGTTGATAGTATGTATAGTCTTTGTGAATTTTTCAACAATTTCATAAACATTTTCCTGCACTCTTTTTGTATTTACTATGCTAATTGTGGATCCGGTGTCCACCAAAAACAAAAATCTGCATCCTTCAATTGTTCCTTCTATCAAAATTTTTAGTTCATCCGAGGCTGCTGGGTAAAAAACTCTTCAGGATTCTCACTTGTTGTGCTTTTATTATCTTCATCTGCTAAATTGTCTACACTCATTGCATCCTGTCTTTGAACATTATTATATTATATTATGGCTTTGGTTTCTATATTGTTGATTGTTGTTATAATTCTGATTTGGTTGTTGATTATTAAAGTTTTGATTTTGTTGTTGATTATTAAAATTTTGTTGCTGGTTATTAGTATAATTTGGATTTTGATGCTGGTTGTTAGAAAAGTTTCGATTTTGATGTTGGTTGTTAGTATAGTTTTGATTTTGTTGTTGGTTGTAAGTATAGTTTTGATGTTGATGTTGATTGTAATTATAATGGCGTCTTGTGTTTTGACTTTTTTGTATATTGTTGTTTCTGTAATTAATGCCTGTAGTTACTTGTTGATTATTTCCAACATTTTGGTCATTATTATAACCTGATCCATTGTTATCAAAATTTTTTCGAACTAGTAATCTCTGATTTAAATTTCCGATATTTAGACCAATATACTTTGCTATCTCATCTCTAACTGCTGGTACTGTGGTAAGGGGCATTAATGAAACTGCCATGGAGCCTGAGGCTAACTCTTTTATTCTTTGTATTAATAAAGCACTTAATATATTAACAAGATTTTCATTGTTTTCAAATACCGCGAAATCAGTTATTTCTTCTACAATGTATCTTACTTTGATATCCAGGTCTCTGATACTGGTCACTCTGAGGTTGTTAATTTTCCTAGTGAGTCCCATTTGGTCCATTCTTGGTCGATAATGGTGACGTAGTTTCTCCTTGCATTGTTGCCATGTTGTTGGTGTATTAATGTTTAATACAGTTCGGGCTTGTCCTTAAATTTTTGTGTTAAAAATCACGCTGAATACTTGATCTGCGCCGTCTCCATATTCCTGCATCACTTGATCCACCGACGCGATGAATCCATGCAGAGTACCTTCTTCTCCCGTAAATGTGGGTAGATATCGGGTTTCTTTCTCAATATTATTTCTTTGCCTTGTAACTGGATTTACAATGGCCTGCTCATGTTGTTGATGAGCAATGATTTGCGTAAGTGCCTGAATGCACCTTTGCATTTCATTATTTTCGTTTGCCATATTTATAAATTTTTTTTTTTTTTTTTTTATACGGCTCACTTGTTAATTAATTTTTTTTTTTTTATTTGGGTTCTTTGATGACACAATTATGACTTTGTCTGTTTTTATGTCACTTTTTTCGTTTTTACACTTAAATGATTCTGCTTATGCCTTTGGCTGTTTGCAAGAAATCACTCTTTTTTGTGTTTGTTTTTATTTGTCCGCTAAGACCGGCTGCGCCACTTATATGTTTTAAGTTCACAATAAATGAAACATACATAAATGAAACAAATACAGCACTCGTAATAATTAATATATTTATTTTGAAGTGGTTTGATTCGGGGTTGAGTATAAACTGAAGTTCTTGCGATACAATCATTGACTTATAACATAATTCTATAAGATGCCTTTATGTTTACATTATGGTGTGTGGTGGCCAAAGTGTTCTTTGGTCCAGCTATGTTTACGTTATTATACTGGCATGGAATATTTATATTAGAGTGGTCCGGCTTTGATTACATTAGAGTAGACTGAAGGCCATGGTGCATTAGCGATAATGGTGAGGGCGTTGACAGCTTACGATTAAGAAGTGGGGAAGAGGTAAGTGAGGACAAATGTATAACTCACGTGCCTCTCCAAATAGAATTGATTGTGAAAGTTAAAGCTGCAATAGAATAAGCAATTCAGATTAACAACAGGGACCGTAATTTTTTTAAGTTTTAAAAGTTACACTATATATTTATTTAAACTCTTTTCCGCACAACCTTTGAGGTAGAGTTAATAGCGCGTTTTTTTTAATGTGGTTTCCCCAGTAATCCACAAAATAAAATTAAAAACATTTAATATATTAAATATATTTAAAATGTATAAATATACGTATATTATTTGAAAGTATGTGAACTAAGCTCACAAATCTTGCAAACAATATTTTCTATATTTGTTCTATATTTTCTTTCCTTACAAATGTTACATATAGAACGATTACAAATACAGCATCTCGAGAATGATGTAGTCTTACGCGTGCAGTGAAGACATAAATCATTTAAAGAATCTCCATATTTGAGAATTCTATCAAACATTTCGCTTCTGTATAAGTCACTAGACTTTAAGATTGTAAGCGAAACGTTTGACACATAAGATTCTGCAAATTGTAAAATCAAAATTCCGCAATTGTATTGATCAAATTGCTTATCATGTTGAATTGAAGCCACTGAATAAGTTTCTTCTGGCTTCACACGTTTCAACAATCTCAAATAGTAATTTTTAAACCAATCAACCGTAGTTGATTTCCCAAATGGGTCTAAAAAGACTATCTCGTTTTTCATTTGATTTATAAAAAATATATAAAAATGATTTTGGAAACAATGAGGTATTATTAAATTGGTATTACTTTCTAAACCAGTTTCAATAATCTCCTCATTTTTGAAGCAATAATCACCGAGCTGACAAGGCAAGTTTATAAAAGAGTCATCTCCATTTTCGTATAGCAATGTGATACATGAAACTTGACTTTTTAGCGGCATGCACACATGAAAACAATGTTTCAAAATTTAAAACGTAATGTTCTGAAATATTGTTTAAATTGCGTTGCTTTTTTAAAGTGGACAAATATTTCTTGTATTTGAATTCCATATTAAAAGCATTCATGTCATCTGTTGATGTGTAGGAATGGTCATGGCATATTGTACCCTTATGATTTTCTTGGATTTTTAATAGACCAGTAAAATCATTTTTGAACATTCCTACTTTTAATCTTTTATGAAGCGATTTTTTCCAACTTTCCTTATGCTTAGAAAGTTTTCGCTTGCACGACATTTCATCCAAACCTTTTCTAGGTTTTGGTATGTAATGTTTTTTTCGAGGTCTTACAACCATTTCATTTAATGGTTGCAGAACTTCTGGTTTTGCAAGTTGAACTTGTCTGCAAATGGACTTTGAAAGTTCATCTAACTTGCGAATAAATCGTCCTAGCTTTAAGCCATTTTTGTTATTCGTTTTAATAACACTATGTTTAAGTGTTCTGAAAAACGATTCTACTGGAGCATTATTGGGCCTTTTATTAGATTTATCAATAAAAGTTCCAATAATATTTGTCCAAAACGGCGCGAACACAATATACTTATTTAGAATTAAGTCCAGCATTTTTGGACACAAATAAGTGTTTAATGTACAGAAGATGCTCTTATTTTGAGATACAATTTGCTGTACTTCTTCAAGTATTTTTTGAAATTGTACTCTAAATGGACTTTTTTCAGCAATAGATTTCAATGTTCGATCTTTAATAACATTGGTAATCTCTGCCAATTTTATATTATCCATTATTTTAGGTGTGGATGAATGCTGAGAATTATTTGAGAAATAATAAATAGCATCATCCACATTTTTATCAATATTTGGGGATAGAAGAATGATTGCAATATATTTGAACCATTCTTCTAAATCTCCAGCATTATTTATTGAGTAAGCACAACCCAATGCGTTTCTTAAAAACGTTCTGAGTTTAATATTGCTTAAACCAACAACTTCGTCTATGTTACGACACATAATTTTGCAGTAATGGCTTGAACAAAATTGAACACAGATTTTGGGCAAAGTGCCACTAATATTATAAACAAAATTATAACAAATTTCGTTATATGTCGCAAGATCCATGTTGTTATATTCTTTTAAAATGGCCCCAATTATTGCAAAACTAACATCAGTTGTAATTCTTTTGCAAAGATGCCATTTTTTTTTTTTTTTCAAAAGTCCCGCAGTTCATACAAAAATCTGCCTATATCATATGATGTATGATTAGAGAGAATTGCATGAGCGACAGGGAATATAATCTTACAGTCTGGAATATGAGCAACCATTGAATACAAAAAAAAAACGTTTTTCTACAAAATTCATCGGTTTAACTATATTTCCAGTAGCATCAATATGTAGAGTGTGAGGTTTTATATGGGTCAAAAGAATTTTTAAATGTTCTTCGTTCCATAATAAAACTTCAAGTTTTATGGCAAGACCCTTAATAAAATGAGAATACCCATTAAATTTCATAAGGGTGGCATCAATGAATGGATGTTTGTGAAAATCCAATTTTCCATTTTCCTCCGATATAAAATTTCTGTAATAGGGTAATTTCTCATTAGTTATCTGGTCATTACCAATTGCAGCTCTACACATATTAAGATTATCTATATTCAAACGCAGTTTTGTTTCTAATAGCAGCCTTTTCCATAAACCTGTTAATAGATCTGCACTGCGTTGACTTTTTAAACCCAATTTGATGGAAAATATGAGGACTGCTTGTGTATACATTTACAAGCCCATCATAAGACCCACGAAACAAAAAGCGGTTGCATGATGGATGCTTACAGTATCCATATGCAACAAACGACTTTTTGTTTAATCTTATATTTTTAAAATATAAAACACATGCATTATTATAAGAAGTGTATGCTTCTCTAAGAATGTGTTCAATACTTGCTTTTTTGGGAAAAATACCACATAATTCATTTAAAATTACTTTAAATTCGGAAATACTCATTTCAGTGTCAAAATTTGTGCAATCTGAAAATGTTGTTTTGCAACTTTTCAAATTAGCGATCAAATAAACTGACCTGTTCAAGCTTTCGTTAAATTTGTAGCAGTTTGTTCTAAAGCATTTTAATTTATGTTCAACATAGCTTGTGTCCTTAATATTATTGGACGGACTATTGTCAATGCAATTTAAAATAGAAATATTATTAGTGTCTATGTTAGACATATCACTAATATTATTACTATAATTGATCGATTGTGAACTAGGAATAATATTAGTGTCTATATTAGACATATCACTTATATTATTACTATCATTGATCAATTGTGAATTATAAATATTATAAGTGTCTATATTAGATATACCACTTATAATATTACTATAAGTGATCAATTGTGAACTAGGAATAATATTAGTGTCTATGTTAGACATATCACTAATATTATTACTATCATTGATCACTTGTGAATTAGAAATATTATTAGTGTCTATGTTAGACATATCGCTAATAATATTAATTTCTAAATTCAAAGAGTTTGACTCACTCTGACTTGTGCAGTTACCAGATCTGTCTTCTCCACTTTCCTCTTTTTGTTCCTCAGATTTGTCATCTTCACTCTTCTGTTTTTGCTTAAAGTGTTTTTCAGATATGTCTTCTTTTTGTTTAAAGTGTTTCTCTTGAATCTGAAAGAACAAAATGATTTATAATATATTTTGGGCCTGTATAATAAGTACACTTACTCGCTTAAAACTTTTGTTGATAATATCTCTCTGTTTAACATTATTTGACAGTTGAACAATTGAACAATTTTGATCAATAAGTTTATTGTTGACAATAAGAATTATATGATCATAATCAGTCTGTCTCAGGTTTCCAACTGGAGATATAATGTTTAGAGCCAAAGCATCTTCAATGGCATCTCTGAATAGATGTCTGAAAAAAAAAATTTAAATGTTAATTTTGCAATAGTATTTATTAATTAATAAATATAACATATTTAAATAAAAAATAAAATGTAATCCAACCTTAAACTATACAAAATAAATGATTCTGAACTGATAACAAAAAAAGCCAAGTCGAAAGAAGTACCATTGCTCCAATAGAAAATAAATAGCCATTTTTCGCGGAAAAACGCCAATTATGACAACAATGCTACGGACGCAGACGGACAGACGAAAGATGAACGAATATCCCCTTTTCAGGATGTATATCCACACAAACAAGAAAACTAGCACATCCTGTAACATAAAATTGCAAGACTTACCTTTTTTCCAATGTTCGGTACATGTTAAAACAATTTTTTTAATTTCAATACGTGCGCTGGTATTTGATATCAAAAATTGCTGTAAAGCTCCGTTATATTTTTGGGCTGCCAGCTAGTTTTATTCCGACGCATTTTTGCGCTTCTGTATATAAGGTTGGCAGCCCACATAATGGCATTTGAGCTGCCAATCTCATATACATATGCGCAAAAATGCGCAAAGGCAAAAATGCAACGATTTTTTTTTTGGCACAAAAAAGATGCCACCTTTCTCTGTTCATGCACAAATGCTGCCACGCTGTTTTATGTGATTTTTCAAATGCAAATTTCTCAAAAACCTTACGATATTTATTGATGACTTGCATACGAAAATGCTTGTAAAATTATTCCCAATACTCCCACATACCATGCATCTCCCGCCGTTAGAAAAAAAGTTAGCAACGATTTTTTTTTGGCACAAAAAAGATGCCACCTTTCTCTGTTCATGCAAAAATGCTGCCACGCTGTTTTATGGGTGTTTTCAAATGCAAATTTCTCAAAAACCTTACGATATTAATTGATGACTTGCATACGAAAATGCTTGTAAAATTATTCCCAATACTCCCACATACCGTGCATCTCCCGCCGTTAGAAAAAAAGTTAGCAACGATTTCTGACACGCTGTTACGTAGTTCTGTTACGTAGTAGTTTAGTTCACGTTGCAGCTACTAGTTCGACAGGACTTGCTCATGAACTTTTTGGGGGTTGATTTACAATTAATTAATTTTCTTAAAAACTGTACGATAACTTTCTCTGAATTTAATGCAATAGCTTCCCCAAGCTTGTACCTTTAATTTTCTATATGCCGCGTTTTCCGCCGCTAGTCTTACGATTAGCAATTATGGTTTGAAAACAAGGTATGTATTTTGGAGGTCATTTTGTATGGGACTTTCACCGAGGTAGCTTCGCTCATTTCAAAATATCTCAAAAACGTTACGATATCTTTTCTTAGAAATGGTACCATAGAAAGGTGAAATTGCTCTCTTTAATCGTGCATTAGCGGTTTTCCCCGCCGTTCCCCCTAAACTTTGCATTTTAAGAAATGGTGAAAATGTTCACGTTTTCACTTTCTTTATTCACTTGTTACACCCATTTGAAAAGCTGAAATGGCCAAAACTTTGCTTTAAATTATAGATTAATTAATTTTCTACTATTCTGCATCATTAGTTTATTGATTAAAGGTCTAATAACGCTTAAAAATAAGAAAGTTCATAACTGGTTCCGACTCATGAACCAAGTTCCGTTTTTCGTTGCGAAAGAACCGTTGCTATCTTGACGCACATCGAAAACGTTCAGTTCATCACAAAGAACCAGCGCATGGAATAAGTCGCGGTTCTTGTGATTCGATAGTGATTCGAAGGAACCGCTCATGTGAGCGTGTTCATTCATCTAGTTCCTAAGAATGAACTAGAGAAAGTGTTGTCAATAATTATATAATTAGGAGAATTAAAAACAAATTTAAACAGAGACGTTGCAATAAGACTTTAATAGTTTAGTTGATATGAATAAATGAAAGCCCACATTGCACATTGGGCCAGAATCCCTTTTTTTTGGCATAAAGTCTAATTTTAAAGCTAGAGACTTGAAACTTTGCATGAACCTTAGTTAGACTAATTTAGAATTTTGGATTTTTTTTTTTTTTGGATTTCGACCACGCTTTTGTCTCCCCCACCCCATCTGACTATGAGAAATATATGTAATATACTTTTAGAAAATCCAAAAGCAAAGATGGGGACTTGAAATTTGTCATGAATCCTAGTTAGGCTGAAGTCGAAATTATAATTTTTTTTTGTTTTTTAGTTTGACCTTGTCTTCAAAAATTTTTATAAACTCAAATATAGAGGAAAATATTTCATTCTTCGCATGTTTGCTAATCAGGCAAAGGTAATTTTCTTATCTATACTGCAATACTAAAAAAAAAAAAAAAAAAATTTAAAATAGAGGCTATTTTTTGATGAATTTAGGCGAAAGAATTTTTTGGCGCTCTCTTCTACTTTTTTTTTTATTTAATTTTGAAATTTCCACGAAAAATTATTTTTTTTTTATGTTGTTTTTGTGTATTGCACGGTTGCTTTGGGCTTTTCAAGGTTGCTTTCGATAAAATGGAACATTTTCCAACACTGCGATTTCTCTCACTCGCCAACATGCAACTTTTTTGCGCGTTTTCCAACACTATATATACTCCGTTACCTGTAAAAAATCTTATTAGATATAAAAAAAATAAATAAAGCTTATTTAAAATAAGTATTCTCTTTTGACAAAATTTGGTGGTCCTTAAAAGAACCGGCATCATCAAAATAATGAAATCAATTCAAGGTCAAGGGAAAAGCAGAGGGTCGTCATCAATTTGAGGGTCATCATCATCGTCAAAATCATAAAGGTGTCAAGAGAAAGGTCAGGGAAGCGATTCTAAAGGTCATCATCAATCTCAAACATCATCATCGTCGTCATCATCATAATCATCATCATCCACATCATCATCCACATCATCATCGTCGTCATCATCATCATCCTAAAGATGCAAAGATTAATAAATATCAATATTTATGGAGACTTCCAACATTGATTTGAGGGAAATGGAGTATAAAGTATTTGTTGAAAAATGTGTAGTAATAGCGCCGCAGGCGAAAAATTAAAAAAAAAAAAAAAATCGCGGGCGCGAACCGAACATCCTTGTGCATCTTCTGCAACATTGGGGTCCCTATTAGGGTCATAGAGCCTCTCAATGGCCATGAAAAGTTGATGTCTCCTCTCCTTGATGCTCTTGAACTTCTTCCAGAACTCGAACCTCGCCAAATAACCAACGAAATGCTTCTTGCTTCGTCCAAAACGTGGGATGTCGCCGCGCATGTCCCGCCACAGTCGTTCGATATTTTGAGTGTGCGCACGCGTTTCAGGATCCACGAAATTCTTAGAGTGGTTCACGGTTTGGTGCACGAAACCCTCATCCTCCAAACAATTATAAGCCTTCCAGCAGTCTGACATAATTGTAGTGCCATCAGCTATTCGGTCTTTAATTATTGAAAGCAAGGTCTCTGCATTCCGGCAATCAACAGGCAAAATAAAGAAATCGCCACTTTCTCTTTCTATGCCACCAAACACCCATTGACCTTCTACCATTCGACCGCGGTTATATTTCCTTTTGCCCACCTTGGCCTCGTCAATCTCCACAATTTTGCCAGGTCCTCCAATGCGCACACGACTATTTCTTTGACTCCAGTCTATATAAACTTCCCGCAAATAGCTCTTCCAATCAACGATTGATTGACGACACCAACCGAACTCGTCCTGCAAGTCCAGCGTCTCTGCCTTCAATCGCAAGCAGTCCCAACTTAAGTTGCAAATTTCAGGGATAGGTTTGAATGCCTTTTCGAAAGAAGTGTTCTTCCGAACACTCTCCTGAAAACTGCACTGCACTCTTACACGTTTTTTTTTTGTTTCGCTGTTGCATATGGGATGCACGGCAGCGGTAAAAAAAACACTGTCTCGTCCCGGGTTGCAAGAGAGCAGTAACTTTCACATTTCGGACAGATCCGTTCGCTTCTGATAATGTTGTGGGCGCGTAAAAAGTCAATTAATTCACTTTGAGTGAACTTGGAAAACTCTTGTGTAGTCACCGCACAACCTGAACACGCAATTTTTGTTAAATTTTAACTCCAATACCAATTTTTGACAGTTCCGTTAAAAACAGTGTTGGAAACGTGCAACAAATTGACATGAAAGAGAAATTGCAGTGTTGGAAAACGTTCCGTTTCCTCGAAAGCAACCATGAAAATACCGAAAGCAACCATGAAAAGCCCAAAGCAACCGTGCAAAACACAAAATAAACATGTAAATAGTGCATTTTAAATGAAATTTCAAAATTCAATAAAAAAAAAGTAGAAAAGAGCGCCAAATAATTCTTTCGCCTAAATTCATCAAAAAATGGCCTCTTTTAAGTAAAATATTTTTTTTATTTTTTTTTAGTATTGCTGTATAGTTAAGAAAATTACCAATAAAATTTTTCTACATTATTTTTCGTCTCGTACGATTATTTTTTCCTAAGTCTACTAAGTCGAACTAATTCCGTTTCTAGATTTTGACAGGTATTGCTTGGCTCTACTGGTCCCGTCCGCCCCCTTTGGGGGTTTGCCCCCGGAGCTGTGAATGTCTAGCCATCACCAAGATTCCCCACCTCACGCTTCATATTATGGAAAAATAACTGCTTCTCATGCACCAGAAGCAATCGCCGAGGCTTCTAGGAAGGCTACTATTATGGCATTGAAGCAGAACAAAGCCTCGCGCTTTGAAAATCTGCTCTGGCCTAGTACTGACACGGAGTCTACCTGTTCTGACCAATCCATAGTGACTATTGCCCCACCTACATTTGATGGATCAAATTTAACTGAACTTCTGGCCCGTTTTGCTGTTTTTATTGCAAAGCGAGTTTCTAACGCTCCTGTTGAGGAATGCGTCACGTCCGAAGAGAAGGAATTCTTGAACATCTTCAATAGCGTTCCTCTTGCTGGACCTTCTCTTCCTGGCAATGCCCCTTGCACCCCATGCAATGACTCCTTCGATGTGGATATGACGTCAGCTAATCAAGGACCTGTAATTCCTTGGCAAAAGGTGCAGGCTAAAAAGCGTACTGGTGCTTCGCTACCCTTATTAACCATAAAAAGGGTAAACTACCAAGTATGAGCTCCTCTCCAGTTCCCATCGATTCTGTAAGTTCCGCTCATGTTCCTGTGATGTCTGATGGGAATAGATTTGCAAGTCTGTCTGATGAAGACTGTGACGTGTCTACTCATCCACCGGTTATATCTGCTGCTGCTCCTGAGCCTTCCCAGGCCAAGCAGCCTCCCAAGCCTACGCCCATCACTATTCCTGGTGTTACAGATATCATTGCCATGGAGGATTCTTTGAATTCTGCCGTGTCAGCTGATTCTTATGAATTTAAGGTTGCTGCCTCTGGAGTCTTGCGCATTTATGCCAAGGATGCTGAGTCCCATAGATGCATAACCAGGAAGCTAACTGAACTTAAAGTTCAGTTCACTCATTTCTGCATGTCTGAAGACCGAACATTTCGATTGGCTGTTAAAAATCTAGCGTCCTCTACTCCTAAAAAAGTTATTCAAGATGCTTTCAGATGTTCTGGTCACGATGTGGTAAACCTTTATAATCCCCGAGGCAAGAGCTCTGCTGAATCTGCTGTCCAAAGTGCTAGCTCGGCCCCTTCTGGCTTGAATATGTGGTTTGTTGACCTTAAGAAAGCCCTAACAATAAAGAAGCTCTCAAGATTATTAAGATTGGGCGTCAGAGAGTTACCGTTGAGCTGGTCGCAAAAACACTGGAGTCAGGCAGTGTTATCGTTGTCACGAGTTTGATCATACTCGTAATTACTGCCTTAAAGTGCCCAAGTGTGGTCGGTGTGGACTAAATCACTGAACCTATTCTGAACATTGTCTGGCAAAGTCTAAAGCTGATTTCCGTTGTTCTAATTGTGATGGCAATCATTCTGCTACTTCCAAAGGACGCCGTGTCTACCAGCAGAAGATGAATTCCCGTACTTCGGGTATTAACATAGCTCCGATCTCTCGTGGTGGCCAACAACATACCAAGCGCGTTGTTAGGCAATATATTCCATCTGCCATTGTCCAGCATGGATTGTCCTTTGCAGACGCGACTAAAGCAAATCAGTCTCTTGCTTCATCTCAAGGTCAGACTACCAATGCGAAGGTCCTCAGGCCGCACGTCAATGTTAATGATCGCTTGTTTGTTAAGCCTGGCGACCCTTTCATCACGGATCAGTTCGTTCACCATTCCAACGCGTCTAATCACGATGTTTCCCTTGGAAATCTGCTTCATGGTCTGCAGCAATCTGTTGCTGCTCTTACCGCTACTGTTTCCACAATCTTTTCTAGTATCGAGGAGCTACGTGCAGCGCAATGCAACAGGAGGCTCCCATCAACCGAGAGACATTTTTAATGGCTTCCCAACTGTGCCTCGGATTTTGGAACGCTCGTAGCATATTGCCCAATGCGAATGAGCTTAAACTGTTTTTGGATAAGCACAAAGTGGACATCATGCTTATTTCTGAAACACACTTGCATGCTGGACTTTATTTTTCAGTTGATGGATATGCCTGCTATCGTGCTGGTCGTCCCAGAGGGGGTTCTGCAGTATTAGTCAGGCAACATCTGATACACTATCACCTTTTCCCTGTCTGTACATTTTCCGTTCAGCTGGCTGCTGTAATGCTGGAGACTTCGCTGGGTGAGGTCCTTGTTGCTGCTGCATATCTCCCTACAAGGCTTTACTGGAATCAACAGGATTTCAATGCTTTGCTGCTACAACTTGGTCAAAGGTTCATTGTAGGCGGCTACTTTAATGCTAAGCATAGATTATGGGGCAACCACAGAGTTGACTCGCGTGGCCTTGCCCTTCATGATGCACTTGCTGGCTGCTCTGCTCAAGTCTTGGCTACTGGAAGGCCCACATTCTTTCCTTACAATAGACTAAATGTTCCCTCTTGCCTCGACTTCT
Organism: Drosophila quinaria; assembly: GCA_035047525.1. NCBI lineage: Eukaryota > Metazoa > Arthropoda > Insecta > Diptera > Drosophilidae > Drosophila > Drosophila quinaria. The sequence continues at coordinate 488,056 of JAWNPO010000026.1, forward strand.
TTGTCTATAAAGGAATGCCTGACAATCTCCTCTCAGTACGTGAAGAATATGACCTTTCTTCGGATCATTTGCCTCTCCTCGCCTCCATCTCCTGCTCGGTCTCGTTGTCCAACGGAAGCAACAGTATCCTGCCTCTGGGAGCGAACATTAGTAAGTTTAGACAGATTCTGGACGCTTCAATCTACCTCAACATGACCTTATCTTCTACTGATGATGTTGATAATGCTGTCCAGATACTGGTTGATAAAGTCAGGTTAGCGGCTGCTGATTGTGTTCCTCTTTGCGGGCTTCCTGCTTCCATTACTGGTCAGCATTCTCTGTCTTTGCCTACTCTTGAGGGTCTGATTGTTCTGAAACAAAGGCTAAGAAGGGAATATATTCGCACAAATGATGCTCGAATTGACAGGCTATATCGTCGCATTGCCAACAGAGTTAGGAGTGAATTGGCGACGCTAAAGAGGGCTTCTGTTGATGACATGCTAGAGAGGGCTACTGCTGACGAGAAATCCAAGTTTGCGTTCTGGAAACTAACTCGCCCTTACAAGAGGCAGGCTGCGCCAAAGTTTCCTGTCCGTAAGCCTGATGGTTCCTGGGCCAGATCCCCTTTGGACAGGGCTGAAGCTTTCGCGTGCAGCTTAGAGGATCGATTTTCTCCTTTTGAGTCTGCTCCACTTAGCAGGGTGCTAAAAGTTGCGCGTGTTCTTGATGAACCATTTCAGATCAGAGATACTCCCAAGCTGATGAGTGCCATTCCTAAGTTTCAGTTTGGGTTTAGACTAAAACATGGTACGCCTGAGCAACTGCATCGTGTCGCTAACCACATTTTGGATGGCTTTGAGGCAAAGGAATTTGTAGTTGCTGCTTATCTGGACATACAGCAAGCTTTTGACAGGGTGTGGCATGAGGGGCTTCTGTCTAAAATCAAAAACTTGATGTGCCCACAGCTGTATAGCATTGTCGCGAGCTTCCTTTCGGATAGAACCTTTCAAGTCGCCCAGGATGGGATCTCCTCTAGCTGTAAACGCATACTTGCAGGAGTTCCTCAAGGTAGTGTCCTGGGCCCTACTCTTTACAGCCTTTTCACCCATGACATGCCCACGGCCAGGGATATTCCACTAATTCGCCGACAGGATCTCTTGGTGGCCACATTTGCTGACGACACGGCTATTCTTGCTAAGAACCCTTGCATTTATAACGCTTCTGACATGCTCCAGGAGTACCTAGCGTTGTTTGAAGAATGGGCCTCCAATTAATTAATGCTGGGAAGTGCGCTCTTGTGACGCACACGCTAAGAAAAGGCGCTTGCCCAGGGGTGTTTTTACAGGGTCAGCTTGTGCAACAACTTAACGCTCACAAGTATCTCGGGGTTATCTTGGACCGTAGATTAACATTCGGGAGTCATGTGGATAGTATTGTGAAGTCGATTTGGTTCAAATGCAAGCGTATGAGTTGGCTTCTTAGCAGCAGAAACAAGCTGAGCCTAAAAAACAAAGGGCTCATCTATAAGTGCATTCTTGCCCCTGTGTGGCGTTACGGACTGCAGGTGTAAGGCATTGCTGCGAAATCTCACTTGCATAAGATACGAGTCCTTCAGGCGAAAATCCTGAGACGTATAAGCGGCGCTGAATGGTTTGTACGTACTCGGGAGCTAAGCAATGGCCTTTCCGTGCCACTAATTGGAGATATCATAACTGCTCAAGTTAAAAATTATCAGCAAAAACTTAGAAACCACCCGAATGTACTAGCGAGAAACTTACGAGGTCGAAGGAAGCGAAGAAGACTGAAAAAACTACAACAAATGACCTACTTTACAGAGTAATCACATGAAGAGCCACAAATAACATCTTCTCTCCACATGTAGACGTTTATTTTACTTTTTTGTTAACTACACCATGACATATTGTCCTTTTTACTGTTTTATCCACACTGCAGTACAAGTTGTTCCCTGCAACAGATGCTGTTTATACTGTATATATTGTAAATAAACCATTGACTTTTTTAAAAAAAAAAAAATTAAACGATGTAACAATAGGATGATGGGTGGGGTGGGGGTTGATCCGTACCGCGGGACTACCGGTCAGCACCACTTCGCGGGGGCGGATGTTGGCTAGCATGCCAGTCGCTCGGTTGATTAACTTCTCGTCGGCTTCTTTCTCGTCGACGCAGCTCTTTTATAATAATTGATGCCATTTTCGATATGGCCGCCCATCCAAATGGTGATGATAACATCGTGGCAACAATGATAACAGCATCTTCTGACACCGTGCGAAAACTGGAAGCGACGCGTAAGGCGCACCGCCTTTAGCTCGAGTTGCAACCTCCGTACAGTATGGTTGAGGTTACCACGCCGACAATGAGCCTCCTGCTCCGTTGCATTGGACCTCTGCAATTAGCCATTATACGACTAATGGCTGTAGTGGTCTTGGCTGCCTTGCAGCTGATGTAAGAAAGATGCTCCTTAAAAGACATCCTGTGATCTATCATCACGCCTAGATACTTAATGGCTGGCTTGGATGATATCACGCTAGATCCAATCCGTAGTGTTGCCCTCTCCACTTTCTTCCTGCTGCTGATCAACACGGCTTCTGACTTTTGCTCAGCCAACTGCAACCCGTTTCGAGTCAGCTACTCGATGACCATGTCGGCTGCTGAGCTACACTTTGCTGAGGTCTCCTCCAACTTCTTGCCCACAGTTACGAGAGCGATGTCATCTGCAAAGCCGATGATTTTACTTCCTTCTGGGAGATTCAGTCGTAATACTCCGTCGTACATGACGTTCCAGAGGAGTGGCCCGAGCACTGAGCCCTGTGGTACTCCTCCGGTGACGGTGTACTGCCGCTGGCCATCCTCAGTCTCGTAAAGTAGGATACTATCCCGAATAGTCAGCAATCAGTTTGACTAGGTACGCCGATATTCCTTTGCTGGTTAGTGCCTCAAGGATGTGAGTCCAGTTTGCAGAGTTGAACGCATTTTTGACATCGAGTGTGCAGACGAGGCAGTAATGCTTGGTGCCTCCGGCCCACCTCCTGCCCTGGATTGCGCCTAGGGCTCACTGCACTGATGGCATCCGTCGTACTGCGATGTTTGCGGAAACCGAATTGATGGTCCGAAAGGCCGTTTACCTCGGCAAGCTCGTTCTCCAGCCTATTGCACAGGATCCTCTCGAAGATCTTGCCAATTGTGTCCAACATGCACAGTGGACGGTAAGAGGATGGATCATCAAGTTCTTTCCCTGGCTTTGGGATGAGAACTAGCCTCTGGACTTTCCATTTTCGGGGCACTACGCCTTATGTAATGCACTGGTTAAACAGGCTAGCGAACACTTCGGGATGCGCCGCGACGATGGTCTTTACAACGCCGTTGGGGATGCCGCCAGGTGCCTTCCCTGCTTTCACATTGGCAGTTATGCTCAAAACCTCAGCGATGTCTGTTAGGGCAGTAGTATTGTTTTGGACAGCAGTATTGTTTCGCAGGTGCAGGGATGCGGGGTACTCTACTTGGGGCTGACGAGGAAAGAGAGCTATTTGCCCGAGCTGTCGTGGACAGGTGGGCATCGGCTGTCTACACAGCTTCTTCATCACGAGTTTGAATGTTGCACCAAGGGGTTCCAGATCAGCAGCATCGCACAGTTCCTGGAAATGTCTGGCCTTGCTCGCCTTAATTGCATCTTTGAGCTCTTTTCTTTTCCTTTTAAACTGGCTGGCGTATAGGTCGTACATCGGTGAGGATCTCGCTCTTTGGCACCTGCGCCTTGCCGCGTGGCATTCCCTTCTGGCCTTGGCTATATCCGCGTTCCACCTTACAACTGGGCGATGATGATTTCCTCCTCTGCGTACCGTAGTCATGGAAACGTTGCATGCTTCGATAATGGTGCCTGCAATTGCCTCAGCTGAACCATTAGCGACTCCACGTACACAGAGGCCGTCGACCATGCGAAGAAGGCAGTCCCTGTCCAAGGAGTCCGTCTTAAAGCTCACGTGCTGGAGTACACCTGCCGGTCGGTCGCTCGTCGGTGATACCGTTGTGTACAGGTCGGATACGCACCATTTGGAGCAGCGGGCAAGCAACGGGCTCGGGAAGGTCAAATCGATGATCGACTCACGACCAGCCTTGCTATAGGTGCTCTTAGTTCCGGTGTTTAACAGGCATACTTGGAGTGACGCAAATGTGTCCAGCAAGATTGCTCCCCGTGGCGTGGTTGACTTGCTGCCCCACTCGGTGGCCCATGCGTTGAAATCGCCATCAATTAGCACGGGTGATCTGCTACGTGCGTCTTGTGCGATGTCTTCAATTATTTCTCCAAATTCTGCCAGGGGAACGCTAGGCGCAATGTAGCAGCTGTAGACGTAGGTGTTACCGCATTTGGCTTTAACGTAACCATTTCGAGAGAGACGTTGGGTGAGCTGGTATGGTGGTTGCCCGCAGCTCCATATTGCTGCTTTGCCATCCGTGCTCTGTTGCCATTTTCCCTCATGTTTCCTCACATATGGCTCGCTGAGTATAGCGACGTCTATACGCTCCTCCCGTACCGTCTGCGAGAGCAGGTCCTGGGACGCTCTGCAATGGTTGAGGTTAAATTGTAAGAACTTAACCATCTGTCAGGGCTTTGAGTGCCTTCCTGAATTCCGGGCAAGCTCTGCTCAGAGCCAAGTGCGCAGATTGCGTCGGAATAGCACCCTGTCTGTTGCAGAGGAGGCATTTTGGCGGTTTTCTACACCCGAAGCATTTTTGTGCGTGTGTGTGTGTGCAAGAAACGAGCTGCAGCCAACAGGCGACAGCAGCAAACACAACAACGAACACTTTGCGCCATCGGCCGCCGCAGAATTTTTGGCCGCCGCAACAGTCTCGTGTGTGTGTGTGCGCCGGCTGTCATTCGGCCGCCACACTTTTGGGTCATCCGTGCCGTCGCAGACAGCGACCACCACAGCAACAAAACCACAGCGCCGCGCAGCGCGACAAGCAGCAGCCCGCGAGTGTGTGTGTGCGTGGGCTGTTCAACCGCCACCAGCAACAACACAGCGCAGCGCAGCGCCACCAGCTGCAACACTCGCGGGTGTGGGGAACCTCCGTTCGTGCAGGGTTGGCCCCCCGAATTTATCCACGGCCAACGGCCGGCAGCGGCGAAGACCACGCGTGAAGCGTGTGTTTAGAGGAGGAGCAGTAACGAACCACTTGCGGAACCACTAAAGTGGTATCTCGTCTCCGCATTCATCCAAGCAGCGGGTAAGCTGGCCAGCGGCCTTTGTTTCTCCCCTTTTGGTTCCGTCTATGGAACGGGGACCATTTCTTCTGACCGTGCGGTCAGAACATTTATGAAAGTTCCGACGCAAGCAAACCCCAGCATGGGGTAATAAATGGAAAAGCTTAGTAACGATGATGGCATGTGTTTTTATTCTTTTTTTTCCTGTAGACAAACAATTTCCCTTTATTTCTCAGGTCATTACAGGTGGCCTTGACGCGAGCCCAGGGAAGGGACGCAGGTTCGACCCGACTGGCCGGACTTGGTGCGTCAAGGATGACCCGGAATAGGAATACTATAATATAGTTTCTATTATGGGACCCTCACCGGCGCACTGGGCCTGGAAACACCGGAGTCCGGTCTGAGGAACCGAGTTACCGTCATACGGGCTCGTCCACGGACCTGACCCGGCGGCCAGATCTGCGCGTCGTTGAGGGCATCCTTGGAAGGAGAGATACCGTCATACGGTTTCTCTTTTCTGGGCTGCATCCTCCACGCCGCCGGTATGGAACGAACTTGCGTCTCAAACTTGGCAAGGGCAGGTTCGAGGAGAGCGACGCAACGGGCCTCGGGAGTCCCTCCTCGTCCTCCTGGGCTAGTCCCGGGTTCGCAGCAAGGTCAACCGAGCCGATTTTCGAGCGAGAAAGTCAGCTTCCCCGCTGACGCTCCCGCCGCTCTGCCCAGTCGTCCCAGATGTTTTACAAATTTTCTGTAAACAGACCCTGGCCGGACTGAGACGCAGACCCCGGCTGGAAAAGCTTCGTTACAAACCTCAGAGGTTGTTGATTGAATATAGGTCGCTTGGGCAATAATTTGTTCAGGTAATACTGCTTGGGCAACGGATTCTTCAGGCAATACTGAACTGAAATTTGACTGTAAGTTGGGTGGTAGTTCTTTAGCGCCAAACTTCAATGTAAAAAAATATAAATGCATAAGTTTAAATTAACACATATTAATTTTCACCGTTTGTTTTTTCCATTCTATAAGCTTGGCCCGGAACAATGCTCGAATACCAACAGGCGTGATGACTTCTTTAATGTCGTCCTCTGTCAAGTACTCCAGGCTTTCGAATGTTACTTGAGATTCTAAGATATACCATAAAAATTTTCACTAATGTTCATTTTATTAAACTCACACATTTATAAAAAGCCTCACTGCTGCTATTGCAATTGAATAAAAGTTTTACCATATTAAGGCACTAATACTTACCTTTCAGATAGGGATATGAGCTTGTTAAGCCTATCTCCTCCAAAAATGTAATCAGCTTACTTTCGTCGCTGCTTGGGCCACAATCAATGTCCGCGTCTTCAACTATATGTATATTCACTTTTCATACAATATTTATTATCTTGATGCCTTATTCTCACTCACTGTCAAATATTTCAGACGTATTTTCCATTTTTTTTTACAATGACTACTTTGCACTTGCTCTGCTGAAATGGAAGTTTAAGTGGCGGCAGGTCGACTATATGGTAGGGTTAATTGAAGCCGTCGCCTGCTTTTCTTATAAAGTAATTGAAAAATGTTTGATTTTTATCTGATGATATTTACAAGCTTCCAGAAAGTATGCACTGAATAGTAAAGCTATTGAATTGACTGTCGCCAGATAGCGTTTTCTGAGAGTGCTGTCAATTTTGCTTCATGTAGTGGCGCCATCTAAGAATTTTCGTCTCCTGTAAAATGATTTTCCCAATAATAATTTCCTTTTCACTAGCAGAAAAAGCAATGATAAAAACACAATTGTAAAATTAAAGTCATTGCCTGCTTTCCTTTTAAAAAAAATTAAAAATTTTGGATTTTTTTTTCTGAGTGCACGATTTGATACCGACTCGTGCTTGTTTTAAGCACGAAAAAATGAGAACGTTTCGGTCATATATCAAGAAAATTGTGCATGATATTTTTCGTTAATTTTTTTCTGAGTGTAGGATTGTTTAAATATCTTGCAAGGTTTATTCCAAATCTGTCAAAGATGTCTGCAAATATGAGAAATGTTACAAGAAATGATGTACCGTTTGAGTGCACAAATATACATACAAATGAGCTGCAGGCTTTACGAGGGCGGGCTGATAAGTAATCGGCCTTACCAAAAAAAAACATCTTAAACAACCCATAAATATTTTATTCGATTAGTGTCTTCTATCGGCTGATTGCTGAAAAAGTTTTAGGCGTTTTTCTCAACACTGGTAATTTTGGCGGGAGTTTTAGCATGGTCACTTTTGCATTGTCCCCAAAATGAGTAAAATAGAATATCGAGCTGTCATTAGATTTCTGTTTTTAAAAAAGAAATCCAACGATGAAATAAAAAATGAGTTAATCGAAGTTTATGGGGAATCAGCTCCATCGATTTCGACCATTAAATATTGGACTGCTGAGTATAGGCGCGGGCGGACAAGTATTTTTGACGAGGACCGTCCGGGACGTCCCAGAGAGGTGACAACCCCAGAAATGGTAGATAAAGTCCACGGAATGATATCGGATGATCGCCGAAAAAAGCTGAGAGAGATTGCTAAGGCCCTAAACATTTCTCGTGAACGTGTTGGAAACGTCTTACACGAATATTTAAATATGAGTAAGCTTTCGTCAAGGTGGGTGCCGCGATTGCTCACAGCGGAACACAAACGCAACCGCTTGGTCATTGCGAAGGAGAGTTTGGCATTGTTAAACGCAAATAAGAATGAATTTTTGCGTCGTTTTGTGACTGTCGACAAAACTTGGATACATCGCCATACACCAGAAAGCAAGGAACAGTCAAAGCAGTGGATTTCAACCGGAGAAACGGCGCCGAAAAAGGCAAAGATTGGTTTGTCGGCCAACAAGGTAATGGCAACGGTTTTCTGGGATACCCGAGGCGTAATTCATGTGGATTATCTAGAAAAAGGCAGAACAATTAATGGAGAATACTATTCTAACCTTTTGGGACAGTTCGATTCAGAACTAAAGAAAAAAAGGCCGCACTTGGCGAAGAAAAAAGTTCTGTTTCACCAGGACAACGCTCCGGCTCACAAGGGCGTTGTTGCCATGATGAAATTGTGTGAACTACACTATGAAATTCTTCCACATCCACATATTCTCCAGATTTAGCACCATGTGACTATTATCTATTTCCAAACTTAAAGAAATGGCTTGGAGGAAAGAAATTTCAGTCGAATGAACAGGTGATCTGTGAAACAAACGCCTATTTTGAGGACCTGGACCAGTCATATTTTATGGAAGGTATAACAAAATTGGAGGACCGTTGGACTAAGTGCATACGTCTAAAAGGAGATTATGTTAAAAAATAACAAAGAAAAATAAAAAAAAAACCGTGTTTTCTTTGGTAGGCCGACTATTTATCAGCCCACCCTCGTACTTAAGGCCGGTTTAGACGAGCACTTTTTCACCGACACTTTCTGTCAAAAAGCGATTTTTTCGTGTCCGTATCGCTCACCATCGATCATCGATGGAATAGAACGTGTTCTATTTCCATCGGTGAGCGTCGGGTTTTCACCAACGCTTTCAAATTTTGCGTGGTTACCCGATACGGACAGCCTTTTTACAAAAAGTGTCGGTGAAAAAGTGCTCGTGTAAACTGAGCATTAATGTTATTGCCAATAATCCAGTTTTAGCAGTGTATGACAAGTCAAAAGAAGTGGTGATTCAAGCAGATGCATGCAAGGAGGGGTTAGGCTGTGTGCTTATGCAAGATGAGCATCCGAAAGGATTTGCGTCTCGGACTCTTTCAAAATCTGAGCAAAAATGGTCACAATTTGAAAAAGAACTTTTCGCAATAGTCTTTGCCTGTCAAAAATTTCATTACTTCATATATGGGCGCGAATTCTTAGTAGAGAGTGATCATAAGCCCCTTGAAACATTGATTAAAAGAGACATTGATGATGTGACCACCAGTTTACAACGGATGCTAATGCTATTACTTAAGTATCCACAAATTAATATAAAATACAAACCCGGAAAAGACATGTTTATAGCAGATTGCTTGTCTAGAGCACAATTAAAAGACTCAGAGGATATCAAAGAGCTTTCTAACGTCATTCATACAATTACACGAGCAGCAGCTACTATAGATCAAAATGAGCAGTATAAAAGAATATGTGATTAGGTAGAGAACGGGTGGCCTTCGTATAAACAGCTAGATCATTTTAGTCAACAATTTTATAAATACGTAGGCTGCTATATATATTTCTGGCCTAGGCAACAATAAGTGTTGCCAGGTGCAATCTGATATTTCCATTGGAAAGGTTGACATTTTTTAGCATAACATCACTCAGAACGTGTTGTCATTTAATCGTGAATTGTTAAACTTACAGAGCTTTGAACAATTCAATTCCGTTAAAAAAATGGAATTGACACGTGAGCATTTTCGTGCGATCATTTTTCACAACTTTCGACGTGGATTATCCAGACAAGAGTGCATCGATGAACTAAAGTCTTTGTATGGCGATCAAGCACCATCCTATAGCACCGTGAAAAACTGGTATAACGAATTTAATCGTGGTCGCAGTTCGCTCAACGACGAATTCCGTGAAGGTCGTCCAAAAACGTCCGTTGTGCCAGAGAACATTGATGCCGTGCGTGAACTAATAATGCAAGATCGTCATGTGACATACCGGGAGATAGAGGCATCCTTGGGCATTTCTCCCACCAGCATACATTCGATATTACATAAACACCTGACCGTAAAAAAGGTTTGTTGTCGTTGGATCCCGCACAATTTGACAATCGCTCAAAAAAAGGCTCGTGTCGATTGGTGCAAAGAAATGTTGAAAAAATACGATCGCGGTACTTCAAAAGATGTTCATAAGATCGTCACAGGTGACGAATCTTGGATCTATGCGTATGAGCCCGAAACAAAACAACAATCGACCGTGTGGGTCTTCGAAGACGAGCCAAATCCAACGAAAGTTGTTCGTGGAAGAAGCACTTCGAAGCAAATGGTCGCCTGTTTCTTCGGCAAAGCTGGTCATGTGGCGACTGTTCCGCTTGAGCAACGAAGGACGGTCAATTCTGAGTGGTACACCACAATTTGTTTGCCTGAAGTCTCCGGAGAAATTCGAAAAACAAACAAGAGAAGACGAATCATTCTTCACCATGACAACGCGAGCTCTCACAAATCGGCTCAAACCAGCGCCTTTTTGACCGGCCAAAACGTCGAATTGATGGGTCATCCGCCGTACAGCCCTGACTTGGCACCCAATGACTTCTTTTTATTCCCGCACATCAAGAAAAAAATGCGTGGTCAACGATTTTCGTGCCCAGAAGATGCTGTTGAAGCGTTCAAAAACCATGTTTTGGAGGTGTCTCAATCGGAGTGGAAAAAGTGCTTCGACAATTGGTTTGAGCGCATGCAAAAGTGTATAAATCAGGCTGGAGAATACTTTGAAAAACAATAAAACAATTTTTGATGATAAATATTCGCATTTTCATTATTAGGCCAGAAATATATATAGCAGCCCTCGTATAACAATAAAATGCATTTTGAGAATAAGCTTTTGTTCCGCGATTGTAAGCTAGTCATTCCATCGAAATTGCAAGATCAAATTGCAAAAAGTTTGCATGAGCCTCATCTGGGTATTGAAAAGACAAATGCAACGGCTAGAATGTGTTATTATTGGCTTTATCTGACCTCGCAAATAAAAGAACTTGTAGCAGCTTGTCCCATTTGCGAAAAGTTCACCCGGAATAATCAAAAAGAGCCCATTGTTCAGGATGAAGTCCCTGAATACCCATTTCACATAGCGGGAATTGGCATTTTCGAATATGCGGGAAAAAATTTTATATCCATTTTGGATGCGTACTCGAATTTTTCGATGGTAGAGCAATTAAATAGTTAATCGGCGAATCATATAAGTAGTGTTCTTTTAAAACGTTTCAATTACTGTGGATATCCCTCAAAGCTAAAATTTGATAACAATCCGTTGAATTCAGCGACTTTTGGAGATTTTGCAAACAGACATAATATTTTGCTACAGTTTTCAAGCCCGAATTACTCACAAAGTAATGGATTAGCCGAAAAAGGGGTTGCTATTGGAAAAAACATTCTTAATCGTTGCATGGAGATGAATCAATTTGATCAATACTGATATCGTATCCTAGAATACAATGTGACCCCAGTTGCAAGCATGCAGTTGGCTCCAAGTGAGTTGTTTTTTGGTCGGCTATGTAAAGTTAAGCTTACAGTATCAAAATCGCTTTTGTATCGCAAACAGTTGTATATGTACGTACATCTGGCAACACGCTACACACATTACTTACTGGCAACCACGCAACTATTGTATTCGAACCGATAGTTACCGATCTATCATCTCTTGCCAAGAAGAAGCCGAATGCGTCGGCACGTAACTTATAATTTCATCCACAACATATATTACTTATACTATATCAAACTACTCACTGAATAAACAATATTAACATCAGGTTATGGGCCCAGCACGCTTCCACTGCGCAAGTATTAGAGTGAGTTGTGAGAGTCTGAAGAATTTGTGCATTGAGACTAGATGCCAAATTTCGAGTTGTGGTGAAATTGCGTTTTACACAAAAAAGTCTCAAGGCCAAGGAGGCGCCTTCGAGACAGCGCAGGTTTGTACGCAGCGTTGTTGCTTGTGTAGCTCTTCGTTGTTGTTGCTTGTGTAGCGAAGAAAAAAGCGCGCAAAATTAGTTGATCCCAATGAGTCTTGCAAGTGTGAGCATTGACCTATTGGGCAAAGACAATTATGATACATGGAAGATCCAAGTGCAAGCGCTATTGACAAAAAATAATACTTGGAAGTATGTGTGCGGCAGTTGCATAAAGACAGAAGAAAATGTCGCAGTTTGGGTGAACGAGGACGCAAAGGCAAAAGCTGATTTGATTTTAGCAATGTCACCATCGGAATTGAAGCAAATAAAAAACTGCGTGACATCGAAAGATATTTGGGAAAAGTTGCAGAGTATTTATCAGTCCACTGGTCCGGCTCGTAAAGCAGCTCTGTTGAAGTCTCTAATTCTATTGAAATTAGAACCTGGTGGAAGTATGAGTAATTATGTTGACAAGTTTTTTGATATCGTGGACAAGATAAATGAAGTTGATCTGGTCAGAATAGAGGAGCTATTAACAATTCTGCTGTTGTATAGCATCCCAGAAGATTACGAACCATCTCGCATCGCGATTAAAACTCAGGATAATTTGATTGATCCAGAAACGCTGAAGATCAAGTTATTGGATGAATATGAGGCAAGCAACAAAAACAAAAGTGAGCCTGCCCCAGGAGCTTTGTTAGCACACAAGAAGAATGACGCAAGTAAATTTAAACCAAACAAGAGCTTTAAATTTAAGTGCTATAATTGCGGGAAACTTGGTCACAAAGCAGCGGATTGTAGATCGAAAAAGCAGAATAGTGAGAAAGAGAACAACAATCCAAATGAAAGCATGTACGTAGAAGCAGCAAATTCTTTCAGTAATGACTATAAAGGCTGGTGCCTAGATTCTGTAGCCACATCTCACATGTGATCACAGAAGGAAAGATTTTAGAATGTGTCAGCAGCGAAGTGTCCACAGTTAAAATTGGCAAACGGAGAAACGACAGATACAGAAGGATGTGGTTTGGTGCCATTCAAACCATCCAACAAATATTCGGCCAATCTCGTGAACACATTGTACGTGCCAGAGCTACGAGAGAATCTTCTGTCGGTGTCAAAGATATGTGACCACGGATTCAACATATTGTTTAAAAAAGATAGAGCAGAAATCCTTAGAGGTTCAAATGGGCAAATAGTGTTTACTGCTAAACGAAAGCCGGATTTGTACCATGTCGAGGAATCTGGCGAATTTGGTCAAGTAGCCATTGTTAAGGAAGCCAACATCAAGGAATGGCATGAGCGTTTTGGACACCTCAACGAGAAAGATCTGAAAGAAGTCATACGAAAGGGCAGAATTCAAGGCGTACAGGCAAATTTGAAAGAAGATCTTGCAATATGCGAAGTGTGCATCAAGCGGAAGCAGTCACAGAAGCCGTTCCCAACATCGAACGAATTCAACAAGAACTTGGTGGATGCGGGAATAAAGCACGAGTACTCAGTGGAGTACACTCTACAGCAAAATGTGTAAAGATCCTTTAGGCCGGGCTAACTCGGTCGATTATATAAGGTTCGTGCAACGAATTTATAGTTGCCTGTTTTGCGAATAAATAAGAACTCAGTAGACTTCAATTTCAATGGATTTATTAGCGGCTCCTTGCCGACTTTTTAAACTTCAATTATTATATGGTATAATTATATTTAGAATGTTCTTTCGGATTTGGCGGGGCCTCGCTGATGCCGGGGCCTTTTCGTCTTCGGATGGCCGTTGATCCTCAGAATCCTTGTTACTGCAGGGATCGTTGTGTGGATCCTTGTTACAGCAAAGATCGATGTCAGGTCCTGGCTTCTGCTAAGACGGAAATGGGATCCTGGATACTGCAAGGATTGTTGAGAAGTCCTTGTTATTGCAAGGGCTAGTGATCCTTGCTACGGCAAGGAGCTGTGGGTCCTTGCTACGGCAAGGCTGATGAATTGGTCCTTGCTACGGCAAGGCTTGGTGGCTCAATCCTTGCTACTGGAAGGACTGCTGATTAGTCCTTGCTACTGTAAGGACTGCTGATCCTTGCTACTGTAAGGACGGTTGGTCCTTGCTACGGCAAGGCTGGTGACTGGATCCTGGCTACTGTAAGGACTGCTGAGGAGTCCTTGCTACTGTAAGGACTGCTGATCCTTGCTATTGTAAGGATTGTTGATCCTTGGTACAGCAAGGCTGGTGACTGGATCCTTGCTACTGTAAGGATTGCTGAAGAGTCCTTGCTACTGTAAGGACTGCTGATCCTCGCTACTGGAAGGATTGTTGATCCTTGATACAGCAAGGCTGGTGGTTAGATCCTTGCTACTGTAAGGATTGCTGAAGAGTCCTTGCTACTGTAAGGACAGCTGACGAGTCCTTGCTACTGTAAGGACCGCTGATCTTTGCTATTGTAAGGACTGTTGATCCTTGCTACAGCAAGACTGGTGACTTGATCCTTGTTACTGTAAGGATTGCTGAAGAGTCCTTGCTACTGTAAGGACTGCTGATCCTTGCTACTGTAAGGACTGTTGATCCTTGCTACAGCAAGGCTGAGGACTTGATCCTTATTTCTGTAAGGATTGCTGACTTGACCCTTGGGACACCAAGAGTTGTTGATCGCTTCTTGTTACTGCAAGAAGTGCTCGCTCGTACTGACTCTCGAGTCAGCAGTTGCCTGCGCTTTTATAGCCGCCAGCTGCCGACTGTGCTGCCGACTGCTGACTCTCTCTCGATTTGCGGTGCTCACTCACTTTCGTCAAGTTAGCGGCACCCGCGCTCACGCTCTCTTGCATTTGGTATTGTTTCGCCGTTTTCGTTTTCTATTTAACGGCGCTTTCCATAGGCGTCGTACCAATCGTAATCGCGAGGGATTGTTGCTATGCAGTTTTCTGCAAGTAACGGCGCATCCCATGGGCGCCGTCGAAATCATGTTTTGTGGGGAACAATTATGATCCTCACACTCCCCTCCCACTTTGGCGAACGAAAGAAGCCGTTTTATTTCAGGTTATTATTTTTTTTTTTATTTGTAATTATTTAATTACATCAAGCTGCTACTGCTGCTGCTGTCGGTCCCTGAAAACCCGTACGCGTCCCTGGCTGGCCTTAACCTGGTAACGCCGGTCCCCGCTCCAGACCATGTGCGTCCGGCGTCGCGAGCCCCTCTGCAGGCGTCGGGCCTCCTGGGCCACCTCGTCCGGCCAGGCGATTCCCACCATCTCCTGCCACCTCGAAGGTGGTGCCGGCGGCGGCAGCGGTGGTGGCAATGCCGGTGATGGAGGCGGTGGCGGCGGTGGGGCGTACGCCTCTCGGCAGAGCTGACGCCCAGGCGTCATGGGCACCTGCCGCTGGATGTCCGCGTCAAATCTGACCCTCCGTTTGGGCCCCTCCTCGTCGCTGTCCAGCACCTCGATGATCGTGGGCGTTAGTGACCTCACCGGCGGTCTCGCCGTCCTCTTGGTCGCCTTTGCCGGTGGCTGTGCTGCTCTGCTGGGTGCCGGCTGCGCCAGTGGCGGCTGTGCCGGCGGCTGCACCGGCGGCTGCACCGGTGGCTGTACCGGCGGCTGGACCAGCTTTGCTGGTGGCGGCTCTTCCTGCTCCTCCTCGGCTACCGGCCAGCGGAACACTGCCCCTGCCGGCCTTGGAGACGATGTTGGTGGCGGCGTCAGCCCGTCAAACTCCAGGATTGGAGATGCCGCCAGTTCCAACACGTCCGTGTCCGGCGGCAGGGTAGCGAAGCATTCTGCTGCTAGTTCCAGTGGCGGAGGCTTCCGGGTGCTCCGGCGAGGGTGAAAGGGCAGCCTGGTCGGCGCCTGTTTGCTGCTTCTCCTCCTGATGCTGCTCCGCTTGCTGCTGCTCCCTTGGCTGCTCATCTTGTTGCTGATTATGCTTCTGAATAATTACTTGTGGTAATTTGTATGCGGCCGGCTGCCCTTTATATAGGCCAAGGCCACGCTCTCTGTTTTCGGCTGCCCTTCGCCCAATTCCGTTAGTTCCATGCTTGTTTCGTAAATAGAAGCTAGCATACATATTTTATATTTATACTTTGGGCGTACAACTGAGATTGCATTGCCGAATGTTCTAGTTACTGGGCGTGACTGTACCGAGCTATGTATGTACCCTTCAGACTTGAAATTCCTTTTCCTTCTCGTTGTTGTAATATTTTGACACTTTGTTGTTATTTTTCTAATAATTCTGCCAGCGTCGACCGGCCGCTGCTCGAGCGACGCAAGCAGAATTACTTTTCGTCTGTTTCTGTTCGTTTCTCTTGTTTCGTTGCGTGCCGACGCACAGTGGGGCCTTTTCTGATTTTACGTTGCAAAAATCGTAACTTTTGAACCAAATGAGATAATCGAATAATTTTAATGGCATATGATAGATAACTCTTCAACCTATAAAATTAGCACTTGAAAAAGGTGCCACGCCCTCTAAGTACTTACTTAGGGGCTATCAAAGTTGAAATTTGTGAAAAAAATAAATTTTATGGCACCTAAGAATAAATATTTTTTAAAATTTTTGATTTTTTTTGTTTTATTTTTAAGGTTTTTATATTTAAAAATTACTTTCAAAAAATTTCAAAACAATTTATTTTTTTCAAAAAATTTTTTTTTTGTTTTCCGGTGTGAATTATCAAAATTTCATATGTCGACCTAATTCCTATGACATCTATATGATATAGTAGTCCGATTTCAACCAATCTGACATATTATGAACGGGGGGTAGTCTTCTATATTCAGACCAAATTTGGTTTAAATCGGACCACGATATAATATAGCTGCCATAGGAACAGTCGATCGAACTATGCAACTATGCCGCGTGTTTTTTTTGTGAGGTTGAATTATTTTTTTTTAATTTAACCTTCTTGGGCGGATCCGGGCGGGTACAAAACCATATATAGTTATCAAGAGAAATGAATTCTGAAGCGTTTTTTAGTTATTCTAAAGAGGTGTTTTTTGTACAAATTGAGTTTTCGTCCACCAAAGTTCAAATATAGGCTAAATTGGCATCTGTGGCATCTTTTTTAAGTGCTAATTTTATAGGTTGAAGAGTTATCTATCATATGCCATTAAAATTATTCGATTATCTCATTTGGTTCAAAAGTTACGATTTTTGCAACGTAAAATCAGAAAAGGCCCCACTGTGCGACGTCCAAAAAAATGTACGTCGTGCGTGCGCTGCTTAAGCGACGCAGGCAGAGGCTGTTTCTGCTCGTTTCTTTTTGTTTCTTTCTCTCTCTATCATACTGTTTAATAAATCGTACGTGTTTTATTATTTAATTTTTTTATTTTGTGTATAGAAAACTAACGCATTGATTTTTAATTTAGATCATGAACTGAACTTTGAAGAATGCAAGGAGCTTCCTCTGGAATTTAATTTTCTGAAGGCGGTGGCCATTGACTATTTAGTGGGAGCTGTATTTCATTTTCAAAGCAAACTGGTAACATTAAGCAAGTTAAAAAAAAATTTAAAACAAAATATTGACTAAAAAAACCATATTAAAAATACAAAATTAAAAAAGATAATTTTTTAAATTTTTATTAATTTTTTTTAATTGTTGAGGGATCCTTAAGGAATTTTATTAAAAAAACGTTAGGGAATCATTGAGGAATTTTCAGCAAAATTCCTGGTCGATTCCCTAGAGAAAATGGCTTAAGAATAGTTAGGGAATCATTGGGGAATTCTCGGCAGAGTTCCCTAAGGTTACCCTAACGGGAAACGTAAGGGAATCACTATGGAGTGTTCCCTATTCCTCAATTGTAGGACATCACAATGTTAAATTCCCTAAGGATTTTCATACAAAATCCCTAAGAATTCCTCAGGCATAGGGAAACATTCCCTAATGACTCCTTTGACATTCCTTTGTGAATGTGACTGAAGGGTAAGTTGTGGGTTTTACCGCAACTTGGCATATTCCAGAACGGAGAACTCGTCGAGAGAAGCATCCTCCCTAAAATGCTCTGTTGTTTCGATCTCGCATGATAGCAGTTGAATCACTTCCGATGGTAGAGAAAGACGCTTATGTTTTCGTATGCGTCTCTCCAGATTGACCGAAGAAATTATTGGGTCTAAAGTGTCCATAGCTCGATAAAAAACATCCGTGAAAGTGTTTATTCGGCTGTGCTTTCTCGCATGATGAAGTCTGTCAGACTTGTAAATTTTGTTTCGTGATTCAGCCGCCTCTTCCCCAAAGTAGCCGACTGGCAGCACGGTGTTCTCTAATATTTCTCTGGAGTGAACAATTATCTTATGGACTGTCGCTGTCATTGGTAGCCATGGATATAAATCTACAATTAATTCTCCAGTTTTATGGCAAAGATTTTCATATTTTTCCAAATTGATTGGCAACTGACATGATAAGCATATAAGTATTGTCCTCATGTTTAAAATTAGCTGTTCGTCAATGCCAGTAATTTCGGAAAATATTTTATAGTTATTAAATGCACGGCGCGCTGTATTTCCGACATTTGTGTTCCCAAATCCTCCTTGTTTTGGTTGATCGACCTTTAATGTCAGCTTTTCCCAAAACTTACGCTGGATGTACTCTTTTCTGTCAGATAAGATAATTTTGTCAGCTAAATCAGTTACTCTCCATTTTTGAATGCCGATTTTATATCCAGCAT
The DNA here is from genome assembly GCA_035047525.1 of Drosophila quinaria. Lineage (NCBI taxonomy): Eukaryota > Metazoa > Arthropoda > Insecta > Diptera > Drosophilidae > Drosophila > Drosophila quinaria. Next base: position 506,477 of record JAWNPO010000026.1, read on the forward strand.
GAAGTACGAATTCGAAAAATCGTATCCAGCTAAGCAGTGGGCTAACTCCATACTTCAAGTTATCTAATAATGGAACAAATTTACTGCACCTAAACTTTTTATTTCCAAGGAAATCCTTGGGACTTGCATTGCAAATAGGGCAAGCTTGGTACGATTTTGTACTTGTGAGGGCATTAAGCACTTTCCCATCAATCACTGTGAGCTGGAGACTAAATTTTATATAAATGCATTGCCTCATATTCAAAATTACTTTGCATGATATTCATTTTTCGATTACCTCTTTCATAAAGGAGTTCTCTCTTAAAATAATTTCTTTTGTTTCCTTTAGAAATTCTAGCTTTAAAGGTCGACAAAATCTAATTGATTGTGGGGTTCGATTATTCCATAAAATATTTCCGGAAGAATCCACAAGGCGAAGAGGCATAACAGTCGTGGCAAATAGACTTGAATCTGCACTGTGTGACTGGCCATTTGTGTATGCCTGGTTGTAATTCGCCTGTCCTGTGCTCCCATCAAAGCCATAACTTAATATCAGATTTGCAGATAAAAAATCCGTTTGCTGAATGTTCATTGCCATTATAACACTCTCCTCTTGCAAGGCCACTATCCGAGCGGCGGTGTGGTTCAAAAGCTCTTGCAGGGAAACCCTAGCGACGGTGTCGCTAATCTCAATATTATTTGGACGACAAAGCTTTTTTTTCTTAGCCACTTCTTTATATGGTGGAAATATATTGACGTTCCTTTTCATTGTTTCCTCTCGAAATGCAGTATACTGTTCCTTTGTCAAGCCTTGGTCTAAAACGAAAGCCAGGGTCTCCTCAGGAGAAGAACGTACCGGTTTTCTAATTGTTGTTGTCATGATTTTTCTGATGCTTTTGGCTTTTGCAGGATTGATGGCTAGTAATTTAAGAACAGCTGAAAGATCGTGGAGCCCGCGCTTACGAGCAGCTATACTTGACGCTTCAACAAGCAAACGAACATTGTAGTCCTGGGACTTGGAGAGGTTAGCTACTTGCTTTCTTCGTGCACTTATTCCTTTAAACATAAACGTTACTTTTGGTCGTCCAACTGATTTGCATACTATATGGTTTCTCTTATTATTTAAGGCAAATTTCAGATTGTCATCCAGCCATTTCGAATATTTAGTTGCAAAAGTTTGCATTTTTCCTCTGCATTTCTTCCACCTGTTTGTTAAGTAAACGCAAAACAAACGAGATTGTTCCTTTATTAATTTTTCATTGAGGCGAATATTTCTTGAGCCTTCATATCCGCTAATAAATTGGAGTACAGCATTTTCTTGCTGAAAGCGGTTCTTCTGCTCTCGCCACACTGCGAACAACTCGGCATTTGGAATTATGAGGTTACGTGCTAAAAAATTGAATTGCGAAAAAAGCGGTCAAATGCGGAGCTTGAGATAAACTATTCTGAATAGAGAAATAATGACTCTACACCATGGACAAGGACACACACTTAACAATTGATAACAATTTTGTTAAACTCTCTGCAAAGTTCAGCTTTACTTTTCAAAATTCGACATGGACACCACTTGCTAAATATACACATTATTAAACAGACACGTACAAAAACAACAATATACAAGCATTAACACGTAACACAAACCTGAACAGTTGACATTCATTTCAAATTTGAATTTTTAAAATGTTTCTTTATCTTCTGCTTAAATTTGAAAATGCACGTCAATTTTGCAGTTATTAAAAGCACGCGGTCATCGGTTGCAACAGCTGACTTTAACAGCTGATTTCTTAACATTGGACTGTTATGTTAACATTTCTGGTATGCTGCATAACAGTTTACAGTGTTTATTATATGCACTAAGCAAATAACCTGTAGCAGAGAACTGCAACGAGTAAGAAGTGCACGCTCATACTCGAATATTGATGTGAACCCGTTGTGATTTGCTCGCCTTTGCTGGTGATCTGTTTGGATAGAAACACTCGCTCACACTCGTTGAGTCAAACGCTTTGAAAAACGAGTATAGGTACGAGTATAGATGCGAATCATGATGCGAGTAACTCGTTTTAAATGTGCGGGACGGAGCGGGCAATGGGAGCGGGGAATGTGTCGATCGACCCAAATGTGCGAACAAAAAATAAAAAAGGTCTACACTGAAACAAATTATTGAGCCGCATAATAGTTATATGAGAAAAAAACAATTTTTTAAAATAATAAGGTCTTTAAACCTACTATTTTTTTCACTCAGTGTACAAAAGGTCGAGGCTCGCCGGCAGCGCGAGTTTTATGGCGGCCATAAAAAAGGGTCAAAAATGCCTCGACGCGAGTCGTGTGTGTGACGTCACAGCGAAACCCACCCCCGAATATCATACATTGCAATGTAAGCGTAAGCGCTGTCGATCGCTGGGCTACTCCCTCGGACACTCGGCCTGTTTTTCGTGACACTCGTTTTGATACTCGACCCAAAACGAGTGTCTAAAACGAGTATCGGAATGGGACCGTAAATAAGCAAAATTGCCGTATTTACGCCACTGAAAATTCTCAGGAGATTGAAGAAGTGCCTCTTCATGACGAAAAAGTCACAGTTTGGTGCGGCGTTAGTGCGAAAACGGTCATTGGGCCGTTTTTCTTCCAAAATGAAAATGGCCATGCTGTTACCATCAACCAGAAGCGTTATCGCGACATGATGACCAATTTTGTGATGCCAATTATTCGTCGAAAGCGTATGGGGCAGTTCTGGTTTCAACAAGACGGCGCTCCACCGCACACAAGTCGCATACCAATCGATTTTCTGAAGAAATTGTTTCCGGGCCGTTTGATGTCGAAAAGTGGTGATTTGGACTGGTCACCGCGTTCGCCCGATTTGACGCCGCCTGACTTCTTCTTGTGGAGATATTTGAAGTCAAAGGGTTACGTTAACAAGCCAAGGACCGTAGAAGAGCTCAAGGACAACATTCGTGAAGAAATAGCCGCTATTCCGGCTGAAATGTTGGCGAAAACGATGGAAAATGCTGCAAAAAGGGCACAATACGCCATCAACGCCAGAGGCGGCCATTTGAGAGATATCATATTCAAAAATTGATGTAAACAAATCTACTTGGAACAAATTAAATGATTAAGATTGCCAACCGCCAAATTTTTATTTTTTTCTTTGATTTTTTTAAAAAAACATGGGTCCGTCGAATATGGGCAACCCTGTACTAACAGACTCCAAATTTTTTTTTAAAATAATTTATGTGTAAAAATTGTTATTATTCGTCACAAAATTGGATATCAGAAATTTTGGGGCATAAAACTGTTTTCGTCACTAGACTTTCACGTCGTAAAGAGGTTTTTTTTTTAAGATTATATAAATCACAAAGCTCACATAAACAAAACAAGTCCATATTAAGGTGGGTTCTCACTGCGTCACAAACGCTTCACAAACGCTACACAAAGCTGTTCACAACGTCACAAGGCAATGTGAACACTAAATGGATTGACACAAAATTGTGAAGTCACAAAAATGTGACAATCCAATGTAAACACCACTTTCACATTCTGTTAAAATTTTTTTGCAAAGCAGGCTGACACAATTTTGATAAAAACTATGTTAACTCATATTAAAGTTGAAGCAGCTCAAATGAGCCCAATCCCATTGTGAAAGCACATCGAGCAAGTTGATTTTTCTACACAATGTGAAGACATAAACGTCAAAGCTAAAATTTTATTTGTTGTTTTTCGGGCCTTTAGCATCGATTTTAATTTTTAAAAAAGAAATGGATTCACAAGATGAAATGGAGCTTGCTGCTTTGGCGGTCATTGGGCTGTGGCTTTTAGAATACGATGTTGATGAACCCAAAGCAAAGCGCAGCTGGTGGATAGACGAAATGAATTTGACTCATGTAAAAGAAGGAATGTATGCAAAAGCTAATGGGAGAGCTGCGAAGTCTTCCGTTCAAATTCAAAAAGCAGCTCACTTTTTAGGTAGCTCCCCTAATCAAGAAGAAGACAACAAATTTTCGCGAACCAATTTCACCAGGCGAGCGACTTGCGGTGACTGCGGTATTTAGCTTCTGGATCAAGCACGACGAGCCTTTCATACGAGTTCAGAATTTATAAAAATAACAAATAATATTACCAAATATGCTTTTCTTTCTTTTTTATCGACATTCGTTATTGGAAGTAGAAAAGCTATTGTCGAGCAATCTGCCCGCTGGTTCTTGCCGAATTTGCCTGTAATAAATGCATATTCTTTTTAAAATTGGAAATGGAATTTTGCCACTGAATCCATAACAAATCTATTCAATTGGAAGACAATTGCAAAGTGACATTTCTTTGTTTTTATTCATTTTGTGGAACTTGTTATTGTTCAATTACGAACATTTTGTGAACATTTTGATTCCTTTTGATTTCTTGCGATGCACTGTCACATTGACTGGTAGTGTTTACATTGAAGGCTTTTACAAGCCTTTTCACAAGGCTTTCCACAATTTTGTGAAGTTCAAATTTTGTGTTGCCAATGTAAACACTTTGACGTATTTCGCAAATCATCACAAATCATAACAAAATGTGATTTCACATTGAGAAGCAGTGAGAAACCACCTTTAGACGTTATTAATCATACTTACTTTCTTTGCAAGACCATTAATTTGTCGAAAAGTTTAGCCAAATGGTTTTTGCACCGATTAGTTTAATTGGATTTTGAATTAAAATCCTTCGCATCCTGGGATCCAAATAGATTTCTGAAGAGACCATTTCGCTGTTCGTTAAAACCTCTTCTCTTTTCTCGATTGCCTCTTGCTATGCGGCACTGTGTGTTTTTTTCATGGCTTTCACTGTCAACGTAAGCTCTAACCAAATCTTGTAAAAATCGCCAAAATACAGCTGCTCTCTCTGCAGGTTTTGTGTGGCAAAATAGATAGGTTTTAATGCTTCGACGAGTTCATTAACTTCAGCCCAACCTGCTTCAGTCAATTGAAGCCACTCACTAACGCTATTCTCACTGAAGTTTGTAACGAACAGCTCATCACAGCTTCGGCCACGCACCCTGTCTTTATTAGGGCCGGCTGCGCTCAGGGAAAATGGGCTGGGTTTTGTGCGGGCTTCGGTTGTGGCGTTACAAAAATAAATTTAAGACAGGACAGGAAAAGAAACCACGAATTCAACGATACATTAAAAGAATATATCGGTAGGAACTATCGGCTATCGATGACCAATCGAGGAGAGCCAGATGGTATGCTCTCCTTCTTCACCCACCCAACCATGCAGAAATAGAAACATGTTCTGTTTCCACCCATTTCGCTGCTGCACTGCGTACCTTGGAGCCCCTAGAAAATTAAGGAATTAGCACATCATGTTCATTATACAAACGATATTATATTTTATAAATTTTCATCATTATTTATACAATATTTCCAAATTAGTTCATGACTTAGCAATATTAATTTCACTCCAGATCAAAACGGTCAAATTATCGATAACTATTTATAAATTCTTTTCGTTAATGGTATTCCTTTAAATTTGATTTAAATTCTCATTATTTATTTTTACTGCTTGAATTTCTTTTCTTTCCTTGTCTTTATTTTATTTTATTTAATTACTGATTTTACTTTACTTCATTCCACTTGGACCGATTCGATAAAAAAAAGACAAAAGAAATGCTTATCGAACGGCTTTTTTGCATTCAAAAAGGAAAAAATAAATGCTAGTATGGCAACATGTAGGTATACATATATTCAAGTTAATAATCACTCACCAGAAGAAACGCAGGGCCCAACGATCCTTGTCGTGAGAAGCTAGATATTTGGGATTAGAACAAGAACATTACATATACACACATGCCACAACCCTACGCCGGCAATTCAAATACTCTGATTGGATATTATTTCTTTCTTTCTTTATTCTCCAATTCGCTTTGAAGATTAGTAAATGATCATATGAATGTTAATGAAAGCTGTGTGGAATGAATGGTTGAAATAATGAACAAAAGAAAGAACGAAAATGAAAAGCTAATGAAGATATGAATAGAGAAAAATTAACGAAAAGAAAAAAAAATTTATAAATTTAACAATATTAAATGATAACGGATTTAGAAAATTATAAAAAGAAACTAAACTCAAAATAATAATTAATTAAATTATAAGGCTGATGTGAAACGCCGTGACTGCCATACAGCAGCTCGAATTTTCTGTGTTTATACAATGTATGAAATTATGTTACAATGGTATGTGTGGGTGTATTACAATTCGTGAGTCTTTTCTGAATGTGTCACAATCACATAAAGGTGTTTGATTGGTTGTGTGTGCTTGTGTGAATTACAATTGAGTGTGTGTGAATTGGTCGCACTCAATTGTATGTGTATGTATGAGTGGGTATAAAACGTGGGTATAAAAAAAACAATAAGTTTCCGCTGCGATCCAATATGCACATGCCGAACACCTTCCAACGAAGAATGGGATGAGTCGAGTGCACTGGGCAGAGACTCCAATAGCCCTGTGCAGCTCTCCGTCCAACAGGAAAAAAAAGATGGCGATCGTGGCCTGTGGGATGCTGCCGCTCTACCCAAGTGTATTCGCGGGCAGCCCCCACACGTTTCCAACGATGATTTCCTGGTCAGATGCTTGATGATCCAACGGAGCACCCTGCTCTCCGTGATCACCCTTTGCACACCGAAGATTGAGCCAACAAGAATTTTCAGCTGTGTGAAAAAAAAGACACAGCACGTTAGTCAAGTGGGGTTAGAGACGATCTCTATTGAACTCACTTGATTTGCGGTGGATGCAGGGTCGGCAATGAGTTGGAATTGTCCGCCCGTGGCACTGCACTGATGAAATGTTAATTTTGTCACTTTTCTAGACGAATTTTGTCAATTATAATACTTTTTTCACCCCGAGCACAAAATTTTCTCGCTTCGCTTTAATGTATGTCAATTCCAGTATGGCCGCTCAGCGGTGGACGATATTCGATTGTTTTCGATGTGAAACTATCGATTCATCGTGAACTGAGCGGAGCAAGGTAGCGGCGCTTTGCTCACGGTGCAAAAGAACTACTTTTAGTTCTTTCGATAAATATAATAATTATTCCATCTTGAGAGTAATTATTATAAAAAAATTATTTTTCTCGTGCACCTTCACACCCCGCCTCCACAGTTTTAATTTCAACAACTCGCTTGAAATTGAAACTGGAAAAGAAAAGACAATCGAAGGTGCCTATGTGAAGCTACCAAATGTCTTTAATGTGGAAGTGACCTAATTCCTTGCCCGATAGATCTTCCAACAAATATAGCGATTGTCCAATTCGTTTTTTCACGCGGGCTTTTGTGCCAACGGGTGCTAATTTAGCATTAAAATTAGCGGCAGCGTTGCTGAGTGAAAAATTCCGCTTTGTTACCTCCTCACCTACTTCAAACGATCGCGGCTTCGCTCTCAGATTATATGAGCGTTGATTTTTCTCGTAAGCCTTCAGCATGTGTTTATCGATTGCTGCCCTGATCAATTGCATTTCGTCAGACCGGTTTAAATTCAACGCGGACTCATTGAGTGCATCGAGTTGACGAAGTAATTTAAAGTCCCGTCCGTGAGTTAGCATTTGCTGACCGAAAACAACCACGTACGGGGACATTCCAATCGATTGGTGGATACTCTTTCGTAGGGAACAGTTAATACTGCTGAGGAACACATCCCACTCTCGCTGATCTTTGCGAACATAGGCTCTGAGCGCGGCGTTGATGGAACGATTCACCCTCTCGGCTGCGTTCGACTGCGGTGCATACGCACCTGTGCAAACATGCGCGATACCGTACTTGGAAAGAAATTCTGCTACCTCTCGGCTTTTAAAATGAGTGCCATTATCGGTAACAATGATTTCTGGAACCCCAAAACAAGTAAAAATCTCTTCCCTTAAAATCTCTATCACCACCTTCGAGGTAAACTTCTTAACCGCTTTGAGAAAAGTGAATTTTGAAAAGTGGTCGAGAATTATGAAAATTCCTATGTTGCCCTTCTTGGTGCGAGGAAACGGCCCTATAAAATCCAAATACAGACGCTGAAACGGTCTCTCGCTCTCAATCCGCTCCCCCATAGACGATCGTAGCGCAATCGTTGGATGCTTCGTCGTCCTGCACACCTCGCAATCTCGAATGTAATCCCGAACTTGAACTACCATTCCAGGCCAGAAAAATTTGCGCCGGATTTGTTCAAGACACTTTGCCATGCCGCAGTGTGCTGATGACGGTTGATCATGAGCGGATCTAATCACATCTTCCCTCAGCGCTTCGGGAACCAATAATTTCCAACGCTGTTCTTCGTCTGTAAATTCTGTGCGATGGTAAATGAAGCCGTCAATGACTTGAAAGTCGGGCAGCTTGGCCGAATCATATTTGTCCTTCAACTGGCGGTACTCTACGGAGTTGAATGCCTCTGATTCGAGATTTATCTCCGGGAAGACTTCGACTTCCATTGCGCAAACCTCTTCATCACCTTCGAATGACCTGGACAAGGCATCCGCCACGACATTTTCACTCCCCTTGCGATGCTCGATTGCGAAACAAAACCCCTGCAGTTTGATCGCCCAGCGCGCGAGTCTGCCACTAAGGTCGGGTTGGTTCATCAGCCAACGCAGACTTGCATGGTCGGTAACAACTTTAAACGGATGACCATCTATATACATACGAAATTTCTTAATCGCCAAAACAACTGCCAAGCATTCGAGCTCTGTCACGGTATAGTTTCGTTGAGCCTTATTCAGCTTCTTGGACATATACGCTATTGGGCGTTCGTCGCCGGAATCATCACATTGGGCTAACACCGCTCCTACACCGTGAAGAGAGGCGTCACATTGAACGATAAATGGCTTGTCATAGTTTGGATGAATTAAAAACGGAGCCGAACATAACTTGCCCTTTACATTTTCGAAAGCCAACTGAGCTTGATCGTTCCATTGGAAGGATTTGCCTCTCAAAAGTTCCGTGAGTGAGAAAATAACTGATGAATAGTTTGGAATAAAACGCTGATACCAGCCGGTCATCCCTAAAAATCTCCGGAGCTGCTTCTGCGTCTTTGGAACTGGAAATTCTTCCACAGCCTGGATTTTATCCGGATTAACTTGAAGAGTGCCGTCGCCCACGAGAAAACCGAGGTAATCTACCTTCCTCAAGCAAAACTGACTCTTCTGCACATTTATTGTCAATCCCGCCTTCCGCAACTGCGTCGCTACTTCAGTCAAATGAATCAAATGATCATCAAAGCTCGATGACAGAATCAGAAAGTCGTCCAAATAAACGAGGACATGGGACTTCAACTGATAGGGAATAACCAAGTCCATCAAGCGGCTCATCGTCTGCGGTGCGTTGGACAATCCAAAAGGCATCCTTTTGAATTGATAAAGAGGACGGTTCGGCACTGTGAAAGCTGTCTTTGCTCGAGACTCTTCGTCAAGACAGATTTGCCAAAACGCGTCCTTTAAATCCACTTTAGAGATGCAGTGGACCGGTGGAAGCCTGCTAATCAGTCCATCCATAATCGGAATTGGATACGCATCCCGCACCGTAACAGCGTTCAACTTTCGAGCGTCTAAGCAAAATCTCACCTTGCCAGGCTTGATGTGTAAGGTCACAGGCGAGGACCATGGAGAACTTGGTGCTTCCTCTATTACGTCCATCGCTATCATTCGGTCAATTTCGCCGCACAAAAGCTTCTCCTTTGCCGGAGACAAGGGATAAAACCTTTGCTTGATGGGCTTTGCGTTCGCGGTATCGATATTATGCTGAATCAGCGTAGTGACTCCGAGCCCACTCTTTTCAAACGAAGGAAACAAACTGATGACGGCATCCAATTGGGACTGTTGAAGGCCTGATAAATGTATTTTAAGCGAATCATTGCTAGAGTCTGATTGGATCTCATTGACGGAATAAAACGGGCTGATAGAAATGCCAAACTTTTCCCAAAAATCCATCCCGCAGATGACATCCTGTTTGATCGCTGAAACTACCAGAAACTCGAAATTGAAAGTCAGTGAATTGTACGACAAAGGTATGGTAATTAGCCCCTCTACACATTGCGACTGACCATCCGCAGTGCGAACTATTCCCTTCCTTTTGTCAAGCACCAAATTGCTGGAAATTAAATATTGGGCCAAATTTCCTCCAATCACGCTTTTGTTAGCTCCGCTGTCCAGAAGTGCGAGATATTCCTTGCCAAGAATCTCGACTTGCGTAAAAGGCCGAATGTCACCGCTTCTATGAACTATGGAGGAGACCGTGAAATGGCGGAGGGATCGTTGACGTTGCCAGAAGTCATGCATACGCCTTGACGAACGAGATTTGGTCGCCAGTACGCAGTCAGCGTTAAAAATTTCGGCTCTACGCTTTTGATATTCGCGCAAGCGAACATGGTAAGGTTTGAAAGTCCGGGTATTTGTCACGTCAGGTAAAGTATTAATGTCTTTGCAGGTATTGTCTATTCTAAACTCCGAGACTAGCGTCGGACGTCGCCTCTCGGATTCCGGCGAGCATCCTTCGGCATGTTTTCCGAGTCGGATTTGCAGTTAGCACAATTGGGCTTGTACGTTTCCGCGGCTCCGCACCCATAGCAGAAAACGCGTCTAGGCTGGAGACAATCATGGTAACGATGGCCCTGTTCCTCGCAGTTCCAACATTTAACGTTGTCCAATGACCGAACAGCACAAACCTCGTTAGCCGGGATTTCTTCTGCATCTGACCCGGAATCGTCTTCCTGGGTGATAGCGTTGACTACCGGCTTCCTGAATTTCGACCGGGGATGCGAACTGATGCTGCGGAAGAATTCCTCATGTCGATGGCATTCTTTGCGTAACGTAGCTAAATCGGGAGTGTCAATATGCAAGAGTTCATGCAGAAGCTCGGACCTCAAGTTATGACGAATCTCCGTTGTCAGCTCGCTATCAGACATGGGTTCGCGCAAGGAATCAGCGATCGTTAAAATTGCATCCAAGAAGTCATCGAAACTCTCATTGGATCCCTGCTTCCTGCGCCGCATGGCATTCTTAATGTCCCTATCTGTCCTCTGATCCTGGTAGCGCTCCTGCAATCTACTGCATAGCTCATACCAATTCATATTGACAGCTGTTCTGTGAATTCTCCAATAAAAAGACAGGGCATGACCCGAAAACAAAAGATGCGCAAATTGGGTTAAAAGCGTAAAGTTCCCGCCCAAACATTGTGTCGTAAGACAATTAACTCGGTAGATGAAATCCTCGATGGGAAGATCATTTGCCGAACCGGAGTATTTAATTCGCCAATTGGAAATTGTGTTGGACACCCTGTCCGGTCTCTCAATTGGGACATCATTGGGCATAACACGCGCTCTTGGTGGTCGACTAGAGTTCGCATCATCCCGCATCCTTATGTTGCTCACGCTACTAACGCGAGGAAAAGACGGAGCAATGTCATTTTCCCATTCGAGCTGCGGCTCGTCATGGGATTCCTGACGAGGAGGAGCTAAATTCAAATTACGGACAGCCGCAGTTATTTGTTCCGATATCATAGCAGCCATGCTGTCCCGATAGCTGTCCAACGACTGCGAAATCAATCGTTGAATGCGTTCCTCCGTCATCGCACTCGAATCTGACGCGTCTGGAGGCTTGGCCGACACCGAATCTCTTCGAGGATTGGAACGAAATGCCTGAGAGTTGGAATTGCCCCTAGCTTGCGACCTCGTATTAATCCTTGGTTTGGGAACGGTCCCTGTATTAGGAGGCAGAGGTAATCCCTGATTCCCCTGCACACCAGATCTGCGATCGCTCGCCGCATTCCTCACCAAGGCTTGAGCACATGGTTGACGACAATTGGGACACGTTTCGTTAGAGTCTAGCCAACTGGACAAACACATCCGATGAAATTTGTGCTTACACGTAGTTTCGATAACACTCGTATCGCCACTAGTGTCATTGCAAATTGTACACAACACCATACTATTTAATATTCCAGATAAATTCTCTGTACTGCGTCTGACAGCCATTATGAGAAATTAATTGTTATAAAGAAATGCAGGGTAATAATAAAAATCTTGTAATAATCAAGACAAAAATTAATTGAAAATTCGATAATCGGAAGAAATATTGAGGACTTATCCAAGGCAGCAGCACAACAGCGTATGTGAACATTGATCATCGATAACCATAATAGTTCCCTTCTCAGAAACTAAAAAAAATACATTTCGTGTGAAAGTCTAGTCATTTGGAAGAGGAACATTTCGAAAAACTCCAAAATGAGCAATCTCGATTCCAACGACTTGATCAGAGGGTTGGATGACTGCGAATTGAGGTATTAATCAGATTGGAACTCTGAATCTAATTTTGGGTGTACATCTTATCAGTTGAAAGAGGAACATTCCGAAAATATCCAGAATGAGCAATCTCGATTCCAATGAGTTGATGACTGCAAAACTAGGTTTTAATCCGACAACTCAGAATAAAACTAATCCTACCATTCTCGCCATACCCAAAATTTTGTTTCATCAAGACTTGAAGAGTCATGATTAAAAAAAAAATAAATAGCACATATGTAATCGGTCTGTTTCGACCACCATGATCGATGCAGCATGTTCCTGATTATATATGACTATCGACTGAAGCTAACGCAAAACAAGTTGGATCAAAGAATGTCCGCGGTAAGGATTCGGGAGATTGGAAAAGATAAGGGAAGAGCGGGGAAATAAAAAATATGCAAAAATGCATTGAACGGATTTAGCCTGATTTTACGAGGCCTATCGGCCCCACGTTGGGCGCCAATTATTATGTAACGAACAGCTCATCACAGCTTCGGCCACGCACCCTGTCTTTATTAGGGCCGGCTGCGCTCAGGGAAAATGGGCTGGGTTTTGTGCGGGCTTCGGTTGTGGCGTTACAAAAATAAATTTAAGACAGGACAGGAAAAGAAACCACGAATTCAACGATACATTAAAAGAATATATCGGTAGGAACTATCGGCTATCGATGACCAATCGAGGAGAGCCAGATGGTATGCTCTCCTTCTTCACCCACCCAACCATGCAGAAATAGAAACATGTTCTGTTTCCACCCATTTCGCTGCTGCACTGCGTACCTTGGAGCCCCTAGAAAATTAAGGAATTAGCACATCATGTTCATTATACAAACGATATTATATTTTATAAATTTTCATCATTATTTATACAATATTTCCAAATTAGTTCATGACTTAGCAATATTAATTTCACTCCAGATCAAAACGGTCAAATTATCGATAACTATTTATAAATTCTTTTCGTTAATGGTATTCCTTTAAATTTGATTTAAATTCTCATTATTTATTTTTACTGCTTGAATTTCTTTTCTTTCCTTGTCTTTATTTTATTTTATTTAATTACTGATTTTACTTTACTTCATTCCACTTGGACCGATTCGATAAAAAAAAGACAAAAGAAATGCTTATCGAACGGCTTTTTTGCATTCAAAAAGGAAAAAATAAATGCTAGTATGGCAACATGTAGGTATACATATATTCAAGTTAATAATCACTCACCAGAAGAAACGCAGGGCCCAACGATCCTTGTCGTGAGAAGCTAGATATTTGGGATTAGAACAAGAACATTACATATACACACATGCCACAACCCTACGCCGGCAATTCAAATACTCTGATTGGATATTATTTCTTTCTTTCTTTATTCTCCAATTCGCTTTGAAGATTAGTAAATGATCATATGAATGTTAATAAAAGCTGTGTGGAATGAATGGTTGAAATAATGAACAAAAGAAAGAACGAAAATGAAAAGCTAATGAAGATATGAATAGAGAAAAATTAACGAAAAGAAAAAAAAATTTATAAATTTAACAATATTAAATGATAACGAATTTAGAAAATTATAAAAAGAAACTAAACTCAAAATAATAATTAATTAAATTATAAGGCTGATGTGAAACGCCGTGACTGCCATACAGCAGCTCGAATTTTCTGTGTTTATACAATGTATGAAATTATGTTACAATGGTATGTGTGGGTGTATTACAATTCGTGAGTCTTTTCTGAATGTGTCACAATCACATAAAGGTGTTTGATTGGTTGTGTGTGCTTGTGTGAATTACAATTGAGTGTGTGTGAATTGGTCGCACTCAATTGTATGTGTATGTATGAGTGGGTATAAAACGTGGGTATAAAAAAAACAATAAGTTTCCGCTGCGATCCAATATGCACATGCCGAACACCTTCCAACGAAGAATGGGATGAGTCGAGTGCACTGGGCAGAGACTCCAATAGCCCTGTGCAGCTCTCCGTCCAACAGGAAAAAAAAGATGGCGATCGTGGCCTGTGGGATGCTGCCGCTCTACCCAAGTGTATTCGCGGGCAGCCCCCACACGTTTCCAACGATGATTTCCTGGTCAGATGCTTGATGATCCAACGGAGCACCCTGCTCTCCGTGATCACCCTTTGCACACCGAAGATTGAGCCAACAAGAATTTTCAGCTGTGTGAAAAAAAAGACACAGCACGTTAGTCAAGTGGGGTTAGAGACGATCTCTATTGAACTCACTTGATTTGCGGTGGATGCAGGGTCGGCAATGAGTTGGAATTGTCCGCCCGTGGCACTGCACTGATGAAATGTTAATTTTGTCACTTTTCTAGACGAATTTTGTCAATTATAATACTTTTTTCACCCCGAGCACAAAATTTTCTCGCTTCGCTTTAATGTATGTCAATTCCAGTATGGCCGCTCAGCGGTGGACGATATTCGATTGTTTTCGATGTGAAACTATCGATTCATCGTGAACTGAGCGGAGCAAGGTAGCGGCGCTTTGCTCACGGTGCAAAAGAACTACTTTTAGTTCTTTCGATAAATATAATAATTATTCCATCTTGAGAGTAATTATTATAAAAAAATTATTTTTCTCGTGCACCTTCACAAGTTCTTAAACAGAAGAAGGCGTTGAAGCATCTAAAAGGTCGAATTCCACCTCGTAGGAACGTGAATAAAAGGCTGAGGTAAGCCTTCATTAGAAATTAAAAGCCTAGAAAATATTTCAGATTTAGGGGGCGTTCGTCGCATAGGAAACTTAAAAGTTTAATAATATACCTGTAGTTTGGTGTTCTCAATGCCTTCGCCAGCTTGCGAGCTTCATCGATTAGAGAATCATTTGGAATATTTTTAAAAAAGTCTTTAACCGCCAGTTGAAGTGTGTAAGCAGCACATTTTACAGACGCAATGGAGAAAATGTTAACTTCATGGACCAATTCATCTTCCTCATCATCGCAGCTATCATCGGTGTCTTCGCTCATAAGCTCAATAGATTTTATGATGTTTCGACCATTGTCCGACGTAATGGAATAAAATTGGTTTTTCATCAAACTGAACTCTTGTAAAATATTTTCGATCTCAGCACTGAGATTGGTGGCGGTATGCTTCTTGTTCAGCTCGATTATTCCAAGTGTTACAATCTTAATCGCCTCGTTTTCGTAGAATTGAGCATTCACTCCCAATATGCCTCTACTATGCCTTGATGCGATGTCAAGCTTGAGGGAAATTAGTCTCAGCTTCATTGCCTTTATAATACTTAGATGCCTTGACAATTTCAAATTTTTTCGCCACGTGCTCCATTACATTTCGGGATATTATGGGACTCATCTCCAATCCGGAAAAAATTTGGCTTGACAACTTCTTGAACGGCTCAGAGTCCAGCACAGCAAACGGCATTTTCTCCATCGTTACTAGCTGAACGCATGCATCCTTGACTTCATTTGTGGCGAGGGTAACCAAATTTTTTTCTTTTTTTTACTGGGCTCACTTTTTCCTTGCTCACTAATTTCATTCTCGTACTGAGATTTATGCTCATCGAGCAAGTGGCGTTTCAAATTGGTAATATAGTTGCCCTTGAAAATGCGCCGGCATATCTTGCACACATTTGGAATAGTACGAAAATCCAATATGCTCTCAGAGTTGATCATAAAATTTTGATGCCCAAAACCCTTTTAATGATGTTTTAATTTAATCGTGATAATCATGATTTAATAATACTATATGCGGCAAATTAGTTAAAGTTTACATATATTTAAAAAAAAAAAAGCCAAAAAAAAAATATAAGCTAAATTAGCACTGACACGAAAAAATTCTGTTTTGGAAACACTGATTACATTACAGTTACACCAGTTACACAAAAACTTCGCTCGATGAGTTTTTCAACAAAATTATAACTCTTGATAGAGATTGGCCGTCTCATGAACAAAAGTGTTTTTTAAAATCATTCGCTACTTATTGAGCGAATATGAAAGTCGCAAAACAATCAACCGAGATTAAAACCCTTAAAATGAATTAACAAATCTTTTTATGCAATATATATAAAATTTATTTTTATTATCGAGTGGATGGCCCAGTAGCTAGTACTCTAGTCTTTAGTTATCTATATATATAAAACTCTTTGTCCTGACTGACTCACTGACTGACTCACTGACTGAGAATCAACGTGCAGCCCAAACGGTAAAAGATAGAAAGCTGAAATTTGCACACAACATAATTGAGATAATTTCATCGTGCAATAAGACGGCGTTTTGGAAAATTCGACCTCTAAGTGGGTTAAATCGGGGTCAAAGGTCACGGAATTGCTTAGTATAAAAAACTTTTTTGTTACTTAAGATATCTCTACCAAACTCACAGATTGTATGTTTGGGACTGTCCTTTACATTCTGACCAAACTTGGTTGAAATCGGATGGCTATATCATATAGCTGCCATAGGAACAATCGGATGCAAAATAACCTTTAGTATGAAAAACTTTTTTATTTCTTAAGATTTCTCAACCAAACTCAGAGATTCTATGTTTGGGGCTGTCTCTAACATTCTGACGAAATTTAGTCAAAGTCGGATGACTATATCATATAGCTGCCATAGGAACAATCGGATGCAAATTAACTTTTAGAACCAAAAACTCTATTGTTGTATGAGATATCCTGACAAAACTCATAGATTAGCTCTTCTTGCGAAATTTTGACATTTTCCCCAAATTTGGCTTTTTTCCGCCAAATTTAGCTTTTTCCCGCCAAATTTAGCCTTTTCCTGCTAAATCTAGATTTTTCCAGCTGAATCGATAAATCTGAATTTCACCTAAGTCCAATTACGGGGAAAAACATTAAAACACTATAGTTAAATATTTACGTTTTTCGTCAAAAAATGCTATCTATATATATAAATCTCTTTGTCCTGACTCACTGACTGACTCACTGACTGACTGAGAATCAACGTGGAGCCTAAACGGTAAAAGATAGAAAGCTGAAATTTGCACACAACATAGATGAGATAATTTCATCGTGCAATAAGACGGCGTTTTGCGAAATTCGACCTGTAAGTGGGTCAAAATCAAGGTCAAAGGTCACAGAATTGCTTAGCATGAAAAACGTGCAGCCCAAACGGTAAAAGATAGAAAGCTGAAATTTGCACACAACATAATTGAGATAATTTCATCGTGCAATAAGACGGCGTTTTGGCAAATTCGACCTCTAAGTGGGTTAAATCGGGGTCAAAGGTCACGGAATTGCTTAGTATGAAAAACTTTTTTGTTTCTTAAGATATCTCTACCAAACTCACAGATTATATGTTTTGTCCTTTACATTCTCACCAAATTTGGTCAAAGTCGGATGACTATATCATATAGCTGCCATAGGAACAATCGGATGCAAAATAACCTTTAGTATGAAAAACTTTTTTATTTCTTAAGATATCTCAACCAAACTCATAGATTGTATGTTTGGGACTGTCTCTTACATCCTGACCAAATTTGGTCAAAGTCGGATGACTATATCATATAGCTGCCATAGGAACGATCGGATGCAAAATAACCTTTAGTATGAAAAACTTTTTTATTTCTTAAGATATCTCAACCAAACTCATAGAGTGCATGCTTGGGACTGTCTCTTACATCCTGACCAAATTTGGTCAAAGTCGCATGACTATATCATATAGCTGCCATAGGAACAATCGGATTTAAATTATTTTTTTAGAACCAAAAATTCTGTTGTTGTATGAGATATCCTAACAAAACTCATAGATTAGCTCTTCTTGCTAAATTTTGACATTTTCCCCAAATTTAGCGTTTTTCCGCCAAATTTAGCCTTTTCCTGCTAAATCTGGATTTTTCCAGCTGAATCGATAAATCTGTCTTTAACCTAAGTCCAATTACCCGGGAAAAACATTAAAACACTAAAGTTAAATATTTGCGTTTTTCGTCAAAAAATGCCATATTATATAAATTTGTTAAAACGGACTACTAAAGATGTTCTTTTTAATTTTGCGAGCGCAGCGAGCTGGGGGTTGGCGAGCGAAGCGAGTAGTATTAATTTGTTAAACCGGACAACAAAAGAAAATCTTTTCAATTCTGCGAGCGAAGCGAGCGGGGGTTGGCGAGCGAAGCGAGCAGGTGGCGGAGCCCCTTAGTATTATATAAATTTGTTAAACTGGACTACTAAAGATGTTCTTTTTAATTTTGCGAGCGCAGCGAGCTGGGGGTTGGCGAGCGAAGCGAGTAGTATTAATTTGTTAAACCGGACAACAAAAGAAAATCTTTTCAATTTTGCGAGCGAAGCGAGCGGGGGTTGGCGAGCGAAGCGAGCAGGGGCGGAGCCCCTTAGTATTATATAAATTTGTTAAACTGGACTACTAAAGATGTTCTTTTTAATTTTGCGAGCGCAGCGAGCTGGGGGCTGGCGAGCGAAGCGAACAGTTTTAATTTGTTAAACCGGACAACAAAAGAAAAATAGGGGGCGGAGCCCCCTAGTATCATATAAATTTGTTAAACCGGACTACTAAAGATGTTCTTTTTAATTTTGCGAGCGCAGCGAGGTGGGGGTTGGCGAGCGAAGCGAGCTGTTTTAATTTGTTAAACCGGACAAAAAAAAAATTCCTTTCAATTTTGCGAGCGAAGCGAGCGGGGGTTGGCGAGCGAAGCGAGCAGGGGCGGAGCCCCCTAGTCTATATATATAAAACTCTTTGTCCTGACTCACTGACTGACTCACTGACTGACCCACTGACTGACTCACTGACTGACTCACTGACTGACTCACTGACTGACTCACTGACTGACTGAGACTCAACGTGGAGCCCAAACGGTACAAGATACAAAGCTGAAATTTTTACACAACATAGGTGAGATAATTTCATCGTGCAATAAGACGGGGTTTTGCGAAATTCGACCTGTAAGTGGGTCAAAATCAAGGTCAAAGGTCACAGAATTGCTTAGTATGAAAAACTTTTTTGTTTCTTAAGATATCTGAACCAAACTCACAGATTGTATGTTTTGGACTGTCTCTTACATCCTGACCAAATTTGGTCAAAGTCGGATGACTATATCATATAGCTGCCATAGGAACGATCGGATGCAAAATAACCTTTAGTTGAAAACTTTTTATTTCTTAAGATATTCACAAACTCTAGATATGTTGGGACTGTCTCTTACATCTGACAAATTTGGTCAAAGTCGTGACTTTTATGCTGATAGGACAATCGGATTTAAATTATTTTAGACCAAAATTGTTGTTGTATGAGATATCTACAAACTATAGATTAGTTTCTTGCTAAATTTTGACATTTTCCCCAAATTTAGCGTTTTTGAAATTTAGCCTTTTCCGCTAATTGATTTTTCCAGCTGATCGATAAATCTGTCTTTACCTAAGTCAATTACGGGAAAAACATTAAACACTAAAGTTAAATATTTGGTTTTTCGTCAAAAATGCTATATTATATAAATTTGTACGATAAGAAAGAGAAATTTTAGAGTTGAATATTTAACGAATTTTTTTTATTTTTTGAATGGGGAATGGAATTTTTTTTTGTTTTGTCTGCTGCTCCTGACTGACTCCTGACTGCTACTGCTGACTGAGATCCGTGGAGCCCACGGTCAAGTCGTGTTTCTGTGGTTTTTGTGTGCGGGGTTTGGTTCGCCTTGTGGGTTGGTCAGTGTTCTTGTTGTTTTTTTTTTGTATCTAACCACTCAGATTGTTGTTTTGGCTGTCTTTCTTCTGACCAAATTTGGTCAAAGTCGGTTACTTTCTATAGCTGCCTAGGAACAATCGGATGCAAAATAACCTTTAGTATGAAAAACTTTTTTATTTCTTAAGATATCTCAACCAAACTCCTAGATTTTGTTTGGGAGTGTCTCTTACATCCTGATCAAATTTGGTCAAAGTCGGTTGACTTTATCTATAGCTTCCATAGGAACAATCGGATGCAAATTAACTTTTAGAACCAAAAACTCTGTTGTTGTATGAGATATCCTAACAAAACTCTAGATTAGCTCTTCTTGCTAAATTTTGCATTTTCCCCAAATTTAGCTTTTTCCGCCAATTTAGCTTTTCCCGCCAAATTTAGCCTTTTCCCGCTAAATCTGGATTTTTCCAGCTGAATCGATAAATCTGTCTTTAACCTAAGTCCAATTACCGGGGAAAACCATTAAAACACTAAAGTTAAATATTTGCGTTTTTCGTCATTTCCCGAGCCGGCACGGGCGCACACCGGGGGGGGGGGGGAATTTTGCGTTTTTCGTCAAAAAATGCTATATTATATAATTTGTTAAAACGGATACTAAAGTGTTCTTTTTAATTTTGCGAGCGCAGCGAGCTGGGGGTTGGCGAGCGAAGCGAGTAGTTTATTTGTTAAACCGGACAACAAAAGAAAATCTTTTCAATTCTGCGAGCGAAGCGAGCGGGGGTTGGCGAGCGAAGCGAGCAGGTGGCGGAGCCCCTTAGTATTATTAATTTGTTAAACTGGACTACTAAAGATGTTCTTTTTAATTTTGCGAGCGCAGCGAGCTGGGGGTTGGCGAGCGAAGCGAGTAGTTTATTTGTTAAACCGGACAACAAAAGAAAATCTTTTCAATTTTGCGAGCGAAGCGAGGGGGGTTGGCGAGCGAAGCGAGCAGGGGCGGAGCCCCTTAGTTTATATAAATTTGTTAAACTGGACTACTAAAGTGTTCTTTTTAATTTTGCGAGGCAGCGAGCTGGGGGCTGGCGAGCGAAGCGAACAGTTTTAATTTGTTAAACCGGACAACAAAAGAAAAATAGGGGCGGGCCCCTAGTATCATTTTTGTTAAACCGGACTATAAAGTGTTCTTTTTTTTTGCGAGCGCAGCGGTGGGGGTTGGCGAGCGAAGCGAGCTGTTTTATTTGTTAAACCGGACAAAAAAAAATTCCTTTCAATTTTGCGAGCGAAGCGAGCGGGGGTTGGCGAGCGAAGCGAGCGGGGGCGGAGCCCCCTAGTCTTTTATAAAACTCTTTGTCCTGACTCACTGACTGACTCACTGATGACCCACTGACTGCTCTGCTGATCACTGATGACCACTGATGATCATGTGTGAGACTAACGTGGAGCCCAAACGGTACAAGTACAAAGCTGAAATTTTTACACAACATAGGTGAGATAATTTCTCGTGCAATAAGACGGGGTTTTGCGAAATTCGACCTGTAAGTGGGTCAAAATCAAGGTCAAAGGTCACAGAATTGCTTAGTTGAAAAACTTTTTTGTTTCTTAAGATATTGAACCAAACTCACAGTTGTTGTTTTGGACTGTCCTTTACATTCTGACCAAATTTGGTCAAAGTCGGCTTACTATTCTATAGCTGCCGTAGGAACAATCGGATGCAAAATAACCTTTAGTTGAAAAACTTTTTTATTTCTTAAGATATTAACCAAACTCCCAGTTTTTTTGGGAGTGTCTCTACATTTGATCAAATTTGGTCAAAGTCGGTTGACTTTATCATATGGCTTTCATAGGAACAATCGGATGAAATTATTTTAGAACCAAAAACTCTTTGTTGTTGAGATTCCTAACAAAACTCATAGATTAGCTCTTCTTGCTAAATTTTGGCATTTTCCCCAAATTTAGCTTTTTTCCGCCAAATTTAGCTTTTCCCCGCCAAATTTAGCCTTTTCCCGCTAAATCTGGATTTTTCCAGCTGAATCGATAAATCTGTCTTTAACCTAAGTTCAATTACCGGGGAAAACCATTAAAACACTAAAGTTAAATATTTGCGTTTTTCGTCAAAAAATGCTATCTATATATATAAAATTCTTTGTCCTGACTGACTGACTGACTGACTCACTGACTGAGAATCAACGTGTAGCCCAAACGGTAAAAGATAGAAAGCTGAAATTTGCACACAACATAGATGAAATAATTTCATCGTGCAATAAGACGGCGTTTTGCGAAATTCGACCTCTAAGTGGGTTAAATCGGGGTACGATGCAGATGGTACGTATGCAGTTATTGCAAAAGACATAAACACAACTAAGGCTTTGAGCATTTTAGACAATGACCATGCTGCATACGATGAAGTAATGGATGAACTAATGGAGGATCTAACAACAATTTCATCGTGTCGCAGTGGAATTGAGTTTTCTGTTCCCAAGTCATTCGATTGGCGAGCCCACGTATTGCCACACTTTAATGAGGATCGGTTTCTCCAAATGCTGCTCACAAAGATGCAGTTCAAAACAATAGTAGAATTCGTCCGCAATGATTCCGGTTTCAAATCTTCGCTATTTCGGCCTCATATGTCCGTTGAACAACAGGTTGCTGCTGCTATAAGGAAGATAGCAACTTTGTTTGGAGTAGGAGATGGCGGAACTATAGGTTCTATAACAGACAGGGTATTTAGTGCCAAATGCAGCTAAACGCAAGAAACTTGCTCTAGAAACCATACACGAGTTGCCATACTGCATTGGATAACAGTTGGGCTGAAAAGTTCGTATCGTTTAATAGAAAAACTCATTTTTTTGGTCGAAATTAGAGTATAAAGTATAGCGATCTTCCAACTTTTGGATACCATTTTTGTAGTACCTTTACCGGCGCTAAATTTCTTTCCAGGGAGCATTCTCTTAAGATCTGAGAACAGGAAAAAGACGCTAGGGGCCAGATCAGGAGAATATTGAAGATGCGGAAGCAATTCGAAGCCAAGTTCATGCAATTTTGCCATCGTTTTCATTGACTTTTTCCGAGATTTCTTTCTTCAAACGCTCCAATAATGCTATATAATAGTCGCTATTTATGGTTTTTCCTTTTTTAAGGTAGTCGATGAAAATAATTCCATGTGCATCCCAAAATACAGACGCCATAACTTTGCCAGCTGATTGTTGCATCTTTCCACGTTTTGGAGTCGGTTCATCACGTGCAGTCCACTCGGCTGACTGTCGATTGGACTCCGGAGTGAAACAATGGAGCCACGTTTCATCCATTGTCACATATCGACGGAAAAATTCGGATCTTTGACGATTGAACAGCTTCAAACATTGCTCAGAATCATTCACTCGTTGTTGCTTTTGGTCGACTGTGAGCTCGCGCGGCATCCACTTTGCAAAGAGCTTACGCATACCCAAATATTCGTGAGTGATAAGTCCAACGCATTCTTTCGATATCTTGAGAGTGTCAGCTATCACCATCAACTTCACTTTACGGTCTTCCAAAATCATTTTGTGGACTTTTTTGATGTTTTCGTCCGTAACTGCCTCTTTTGGACGTCCACTACGTTCATCGTCTTCGGTGCTCATATGACCTGTACGGAATTTAGCAAACCATTTACGAATGGTTGCTTCTCCTGGTGCAGAGTCCGGATAACACTTGTCAAGCCACTTTTTGACATCAGCAGCATTTTTTTTCATTAAAAACAGTGTTTCATCAACACTCGAAATTCCTTATTTTCCATTTTTTTCAAAATAACAAAAGTTGCTTCAAGCAGGGTATCCACAGTAGAATTTTTTTGTCGAACGTGTTGTGTTCGACAAAAGTTCGCATGTGGATATCCATGTTCGAAACCAAATTTGTGTTCGTCGGTTTTGTTTGTGTTCTTTCAAACGTGTTTGACAATGGATTCATGTGTTTGTACAATCATCATTTCTAAAAAATATTTGAACGAGCTGACGTGCAAAAATGGAGAAGAAATTTCTGGAAGAATTTATTGAAGCTTTGCAAAATCAACCTGCACTGTGGCAAAATAAAATATAAAATATAAAAACAAAAAGATCAGAAACAAATCGTGGGAAAAACTCTTAACAAAATATAAGGAAATCAATGAAAGCGCTACAATTGAGACGGTAAAAAAAAAGTAAATTCTCTGCGCGCTTCCTACAGGCGCGAATTAGGTAAAATAAATTTTTTATTTTTTTCTAATTCTTGTTGTTTATTTAATTATTATGCTATTATTTTCGTCAGCAAAAATCAAAAGGAGCGAAAGGTCTGGAGCTGGCGCTGACGATATACGCGTATATGATGTGGCTTCCTTGGTTCAAAAGATATTTCAATTCAATTTTTATTTTCAATTTTTATAAAACTAGTAAAAAAAAAAAATATTTAAAAAAAAAAAAAAAAATAAATAAAAAAAAATAAAATTTAAATAAAAAGGGAAAATAATATTGGGGGGGGGAGGAAAGAAATGTTGGTAAAAAAAAAAAAAATAAAAAAAAGGGGTGGAGGGAGTTGGTGGTGTGTTGTTGTGTTGTTGTTGTGTAAGAGAAAGAATGGTTGTGGGTGGGGGAGGAATGTTTGTATAGATGGGGGGGGGGGGAGGGTGGGGCGTTTGTGATTAAAAATTGAGAAATAAGTGTTATGTGTCAATTTTTATAATAAAAATTGGAAATAAAAGTTAGGGTATAATTTATATTTAAAAATTGAAAAATAATAATTGTTTTTGATTTTTATCATATAAATTAATTTTAATAATTAAAAATAATTTTTTTTATAAAAATTGCAAATACAAGTTTGTCCTGTATTCGAATTTGGCGTTAAAAAATAACATATTTCTGTTTTTCCCAATATTCTAGGGCTCTTTTTTGTGCTTAAATTTTTTTAAACTCATAACTATTATTCGCAGCCCCTGGTTTTTTTCATTAATTTTCTCTACATTGTCTTTACTTTGTTTTTCTTTCATTCTCTGCACACTTTTTTCTCTGACGTTACTTGGATTTTCTCTTGCTCCGTTTAGGCTTTCATTTCTCATATCTTTTTTATTAGCCCTCGTACTTGAAAAAAGTACAGTGGTCTATTAACTTTGTCACAAAAAAAAATGTGCGTAACAGGCAGAAGGAGGCATGGCAGACCCCATAAAGTATATATATTCTTGATCAGCATCAACAGCCGAGTCGATATAGCCATGTCCGTCTGTCCGTCCGTCCGTCTGTCCGTCCGTCCTTCTGTATTGACGCCTAGATCTAAGAGACTATAAGAACTAGAAATACCAAACTTGGTATGTAGGTTCGTCTTTATTGCAAGCAGATCAAGTTTGTTTTAGATTTTGACCACGCCCCCGTAAACGCCCACAAATTAGATATATCTTAATTATAACGACAATTTTAAATATAGACATTCCTAATAAGGCATAGACGAAGATAACATTATTGTCCACATTTGCTGAAAATTTCATCGCGATCGGATAATAAACAGCCAAGATATCAAGCAACTAAATTCGCCTTTATGTGCCTTGCATTATCAGCAACAATAACAACAACAACAATCACAACTAGATAACAATTGCATCTGGTTAACACTTTAGTAAGAATGATATCTATAATAAGACCATCGCTTTTCAAGACAGCCAGTGGCGCTATGTGCAGAGCGTCGGAACTCTGAGTTCGGGTTTCGGGTTCGAACCCTAGCACGGACGAATTTTTTTTTTTAATATATTTTAAATTCAATTAATTTGTTAGTATATGATCCGCATATGTTTTTTTTAAATGCTATTAAATTTTAAAAGGGTGTTGGCAGAGTTCCTAACTGCGAAATGTACAGTCGCTGAAGTCTTAACATATTTGTACTT
Organism: Drosophila quinaria; assembly: GCA_035047525.1. NCBI lineage: Eukaryota > Metazoa > Arthropoda > Insecta > Diptera > Drosophilidae > Drosophila > Drosophila quinaria. The sequence continues at coordinate 532,206 of JAWNPO010000026.1, forward strand.
TGGCCACGTCTGTTCATGAGCTCTGGTGGCCTAAGGTGGTAAATTCCCGTCAATTTTGCAATGTTCGGGAGTCGCGGGTTCAACTCCCATCATGAACAAATTTCTTAAAAATTATTTTTTATTAGCAGACTTTGTAGAGCATAGGTCCGCGGCTCGAATCTCACGTTGGACAGATGTTTTTTTGTTTTTTTTTGTTTTATGATTTATGAAAATTTTAATAACATTTTTATAAATGTCGTATGCTTACATCAATTCAATATTTGTATTATTTTGTTTTATTTTTGGTTAAAATATATTAAATACTTGTAGCGACTTATATTATTTTATTTATAGCAGTGTCTGTTTTTACATAGTAAGTACGGGGTCTCCGACAGTCGAGTATGCTCGACTGTAGCACCGTCGACTAGTTTACCCTCGTATTAACCAATTTTTGACAGTTTAACACATTCTTTTCTTATAGGTTCATCACACGCAACTATTTTATAATTACTTATGTTAAGAAAATCTCTGCCTAAAACCATCAGGAGCCTTATAGATTCGTCTTGTACAACAAAAGATTCAATAACAACAGTTTTATTTAAACTTTTAATCAAACAATTAATTTTTCCAATTATATTAAGTTTACTTTCATTAATTCCAAAATAAAAATTGCCGATTCATTGCGGCTTATCACTACTTCATTTGGTACTGTGGATTCTCTTAATATCGTTATTGGACTTCTTGAATCTAAGAGGCACTCTATAGAAATAATATTTGTTTTGTTATTTCTTAAATCACAAAAACTTATATCCAGACATCTTACGTAATTGTCGTTTGACTTCGTCTTCTTTTAAAGTGAGCACTTTTTGGCCAAATGTCCCAGCTTGCCGCATGCATAGCATGCTCCATCGATGCGCTTCGGCTTACGGCATTCTGCTGCCATATGCCCAATGCTGTTGCAGTTGAAGCATTTGGTGACGCTCTAGTCCGGGGTCGATGTTTTTTGAAGTGCTTCAATTTTTACCATTCCCGTTGAAGGTCGAGGCATTTTGATGTCCTGAAAAGCATCCAAGACCGCAGCCGGCGGAGAAAAGAGTTGAAGCTTACCCTGGTTCTTCAACTGCGTGTTTGGTATGCCATCCAGTATATACTGGACCAGCTCGTCGACTTTGATGTTTAATTTGCTCGCGAACAATAACTGGTCGTAATAGTGACTCGCAAACATCTCGTCCCATTGCCACTTGCTTTTTTCGAGCTTATGACGCAGCTCGAGGAAATTTCCTTTTGCGCCAAATCGGATTTGCATCTGCGCGAAAATGTCATCAATTTCTCCACAAAGGAGCGATGGTTGAGACAAAAGCCAATAATTTGCCTTTCCTTTTGCTCGAGAACAAATTATCGGGCGCATGACATCGTCAGCTATGTTCAACACTGCACGTAGATTTTTTACCACTGTCAACCACTCATTGATGTCCTTTTCGCCATCATATTCGGGTTCGAATTCTTTGACGGTCTTGAAATCAAAATTGGCATATCGTGGTATTATTTTTTCATTCTGATTTGGCAAATTTTCGCAACTTTTGTCCACTTTGCCTGCAAATTATTATTTTCCCTAGTCGAGTCCAGTGGCACCTGCCGATTGCAGCGTAGGTCCAATGTCTGTGGCTCCACTCGGGTACGTTGATCCAGTGACTCCGCCGGTTGCAGCTAAGTCCAATGGTAATAGCAATGAAGCTAGTGGCGGGATAACTGTGAAGTTCTCCTGTTGCTAGCCTTAGGGTTTAGCAATAAAACACTTAAGGTTCAGTACGGCTAATGCCGGAGTAGTGCATTTATAGTTGACGTGCTTTGTTTAAAGCTAGATACAAGACTGAATTTGTGAAATAAAAGAATACGAATCTAAAGCTTAATACATTAAATGGAAAACTACTGAACATGCCATGGGCTCATGGTCGGCAAGCCGACTCAGCATAAACATAATATAAGCAAAGCGATTGCGACATAAACGGATTACTCGAAAAGTTCTAGCGAGGGCCGCTAGTTAACTTGCTTGTTCACTATTCCCCCCTCAAGATCATTGCCGTCCTCGGTGATGTTTAATTCGCTGATCACCTTCTGTAGCTTGACTGAAGAGCTCCGCCGGATCCACCATTGATGTGCGAGGATGAGACCGCAGAAAACAAGGATGACCGCAACTCCAATTGCGAACCAGAATTTGGGAGATCCGCCAGATGTAACATCGTCTTCGAGTTCCTGGATGATATGTAGATTGTGCTCATTCATACGTTGTAGTAGTGGTAGGCTTAATACGTGATCGTGTCCCGTGATGTTTAGTAGGGGCGATGCTGCGATGCCTGGGGCCTTGCTTAGAGCTCTGTTACGATTTAGATATTTAGTATTATTTATTAAGGCTGCGTGTTCGAATGTTACAAGATGAGCTCCTTTTGTTTTTATCATGGGCCCGTCGTCTACGATGACTCTAGCAACCTGCTCGTTGACAATTATTATTCCTTCATCCACTATGGTGACCGGTTCCAGGTGACTGGGCTGCGTGCGGCATATAGCTGAGCCGCCTGAGTGTATTCCGCGTGCGCAGGTATCATGCGTTGCCAGTTTGCAGAACGTCACATAGCTTGTTGTGGCGCACTCTGTCACAGCTGGGTTTCATCGGCGCATTCCGCTACTATGTTGTCATGTAATTGCAGTACTGTGTTGTTGTGTGCCACAGGAAAGATTATGACCTTTTTGCAAATAATTTTAACTTTAGGATATTCAATTAGTATGTGAATGATACTATCGGACTGAAAAATCTTTATGTTTGATACTCCCATTAAACTAACTATAGGGACTTCTGTGAGCTGTTCAGTAAAAATGATTTTCAAATTATTGTGATCAAAAATTGTGGGATTTATAATGTTTGATTTGGCAAGCGTTATAGTGAGCATGAGGTTTTGTATTTCTGTAATCAGCATTCTGTTCCTCGCTAGTAGCGTTTCATACAAATGCGCAGTGTCCACTAAATCACCCTTTTTTTCTTTAAGTATCTTATTGACTGTATCGGTAAGTAAATTGATTTGCCTTTGTGTTTCTGTATTAATTTGTATCTGTCTATTGTTTGAAGCTATCAGCTGAGACTCGGTTATCTTGATTCTCTCAAGGTCTGACGCGTCAGGAGTACCTGATACGACTTTCAATGCTGTCCCCAAGAAATCCAGGCTTCTAGCTATCCTATGGTGTATCATTAATGCTAATAATAAATTTTGAACATGGTCTATGTCTACTTCTAACAATTTTCGCATATGCGATTGTGGGAATAATTTGGTAAATTGTATTGTGTCATCTATAATGTTGGTGAAGTCAGTCAAATTGGTCGAGTGTCTCACGTAGCTATATTGTTCCCATACTAAGCCGTTACCGTCCAATACGGGAATGTAATTCGCATGGGAGAAGTCGGTGATACGCGCATTCGTTGCGGCCAGGAGTGCGAGGATAATTCCGATAAACCTGCAGTAAACGATTAAGTCAGATCTGTAGTAGTTGTCTGTAGTAGTTGTAGCAATGGAACAAATTTTTGCAGTTACCTTAGAAAAATTTAGAAAATTTATCAATACAGGTCAAGAAGAGTTTCTGATCGGTGGAGAAGATGTCAATGTGTAACATTTCTCCGGCATAAGACGGTATTGGTGTTTTCCCGAGCTCCTGCTTTTTTGGGTGACGGTCATATTTAGCCGAAGTACATACTTTGCAATTTAAAACTTAGTCATTTTTGGAAAATAGTAATGACGAAGGATTTGTTTTCCTGTGCTGCTTTGTGTGCACGATTATGCTCGTTATTAATTATTTCGACTTGTTCGTCCTTTTTAGTGATATCTGACACCATATTCTTACAGTGCCAAAATTTGGTTGTCGGGAAAAGTGACACTAACTCATGTTGAAAGGCGGACAAGGTTGGGAAATTACAATGGAACGCGTTTACAACATCAGGATTCACTACAAGTTTTAGTGTCTCCATGAGACTACTTCTGTCTTTAACTCCTTTTTAACTCCTTTACGGGTCTGATGTAATTTTTTGCCGCCCCAGTGTCGATTAAAATCCTTAGTGCTCTGCCATACAATTGTCGCTCGACGAACGGCAACTGGGAGCGTTCCCTAAAAGATTCAGTGAATCGTAGATTTCTGATGAATCACTTTCCTCGTCAATATCATTAGTCGCTGCCTCAGCTGTGCTTGCATATTCCTGTTCTTCTTTGCAACCAGCCTGCTGGGAGACATTATTCACCTGCTGGCGTCTCTGACCTGAGATTCGCTCTGACGTATTCTGCCTTTTCTGAGTTTCGCCATGTGCGGCGTTATTTGGCTGTCTCCAATTGGTGGGCTGCCTGAATTTAGAAACCGACGGATCGACCTCCATAGGCTGAACCTGGTTTAGCACCGATCTTTCTTTGTCATTAGGCTTTGTTCCAGGTTCAGCATGTGACCTGCTTTGACCCTGTTTCACAATGAAGTGTGGATTTTTCTCAAAGCCCTTTCCCTGTCTAGGTTGGGTATTTCTACCCTGCCTATTGCTTTCTCCTGTATGGCCTTTGTCTTCAATTGCCTTGGCATACGAAGCAGCGAAAGCGCTCCTTTCAATACTACTTTCAGCCTCGCGAGCCAACGCTAAAGCGGATGGCAAATCTTTGGGCTGCGCTGGGATGACATACGAATTCAGGGACCTCTTAAGGCCTGCAATGAATGCATGTAGGGCATCACTCCTACTCTCTGTATTGATGTCAGTACTGCTCGTGCTGCACCACAAACTTTGTTTTTCAGTATGGCAACTGCCTCGTAATGGGCTTCACTGCCTTTGTAACGTTTAAAAATTTCATAAGCGTCTACAGCTGCCTGCCACCAAGAAACATATTCTTCGTGGCTCCCATTAAAAGTCGGTACCGACTTTACGATATCTAACTTCACTTCGCATTTTATGCTAGGGTCACAAGTTACCCTTTCATATCTTTCTACATGGGGGGCCTGGTTTCTTACGGCAGCAATTTCTGCGCGAAACTCATCTTTTAACCGCCGCTCTTGTTGCACAAGGGCGCTGTTAACCGCGATTTCAAATAAGGCTTTCAAATTTGCCGCTTCCATTTCTAATTGATTGTTTTCCCGGGGACAAAACCCCATCTGATCACTTTCGTCACTATCTCGGTCGTTACCTTCCTTTTCACTATTGTACTCTACCTTCACTTCTCTATACTGCCAACTCATGAGCAGTCAGTCACTGAGAGATTCGATAAATTTTGCAGCAAATGGTCAAACAAAACTTTATATAATTTTATCTGATTATAAATGCCGAAAAATTCAGTTGATTTAACGCAATGAAAACATTCGTCAAACAACGCAAAGTAGCAAATATCAATTATCAAATATGTCAGAATATCAAATATATTAAAATATCAAAAACCAAACACAAATCAATTCAATTACGAATGGAAATAGAAATATTTGTACCGTATCTCAACGCTCACTCTAGCGCTGCAGTTTTTATAACACTTCCCTTTTTTTCTTTTAACAATTTTTTATTTTTAGATTTTTGAAATCACTATTTTTTTGAACAGTCACTTACATGTTGTAGGGGACGTGGATTCTACTTAAAGTAATCTCTTTTCCGTTGGGCGCCAATTATTATTTTCCCTAGTCGAGTCCAGTGGCACCTGCCGGTTGCAGCGTAGGTCCAATGTCTGTGGCTCCACTCGGGTACGTTGATCCAGTGACTCCGCCGGTTAAATGGAAAACTACTGAACATGCCATGGGCTCATGGTCGGCAAGCCGACTCAGCATAAACATGATATAAGCAAAGCGATTGCGACATAAACCGTTGTATGGCTATTGCACCCAATCGTTAAAGCTAAGAATGTTGCAGCGCGAATCTGATGCGTCAGCATTCCGGGCGCGCGGAATACTCGAGAAGTTCTAGCGAGGGCCGCTAGTTAACTTGCTTGTTAACTTGCATTGTTTACATTTATCCCGGCAGTGTTACCAGCAGCCAAAATACTGCCAGTATTGCCACACTCGTCGCCCTGTTGATCGTTGCCACTTTCATCGTTCAGTTGAACGTTGCCACTTTCTTCGTTCAGTTGATCGTTGCCACTTTCATCGTTCAGTTGAACGTTGCCAGATTGATCTTGTTGATCGTTGGAAATTTGAAGTGTATGTTGAGCGTTGCCATATCGTTGGCCTGGAATTTCATCACCAAGTATGATGACGTCATTGTTGTCTTTGCTTGTAGTGTTTTTTGCCACTATCTTGTCGCCAGTGCCCAACGAAATTTCACTGTTCTCATCCTCCGAATTTTCTTTTCTCATCCTCAGAATTTTCGTACTCCGCTGGGCAACTTTGATGCGCCGCTAGACAACTTTGATGGACTTACTGATGGAAGCGCACTTTGAAGTTGCAACACCAATGCCACTTTGTTGCCTCGTGTAGGCAGATTTAGTTTTTCACACCACAATTTTAGTTCGGACAAGCTTAAATCATTTAAATTGATGCTTGAGTCCATTTTGGATGTTTATTAAAAAAAAACATTTTTACAAACGTAGAACGTAGATCTTTAGCCCACTTCTGAATTATAGTCAGGGTGTTTTTAATTAACGATACCCGTCGATTTCTTTAGATTTTTTTCTTTATTTTACAAAATATCTGTATCGGACGACGTCGCTTGCAAAAGTGACGCTTGCTCCATTCTTCAATACAACCGTGCGTTCTTAAGCTGAATATTTTTTTGTCAACTCAATCAACTAATGTAAACACAAAAATTGCGTTGACATTGGATATCAATTGTTGATATTGCCAGAATTGACGCTGCATCAACTAGTGTAAATGCACCATAATAGGGAATATTTACAATATGATACAGTCTTACATACTACTTATACCTACGTATGCTAAGTATTACTACAACTTCTTATTTTTTGTGTTTTATTGGTTTGTATTTGTTTTCTACTTTGAGCAATTGCTAAATAGTTTTTTCTACTTTTTATTTTCGATGTTTCCCGTTGAAAGTTCTTTGCAGCCCAAGTGAATGGCCATTAGTCCTCATTCCGAAAAATAAGAGCTGGCGTTCTAAGTCCAACGTTATCAACGACTTCACGAGTGACATGCCCACCTTCTGAGAACGATGATATTTTGGCCACATATCCAGTTGACACTGAAATAATCAGGCCTGTTCCGGTTTTCACTTGTTTTTTGCGAATTTCAATTCGCAAGATTTGACCGAATTTCGCTTAAAATTCCTTGACATTTCCTTCGAATTACCCTCCGAATTTCCCTCCCACATTGTGTTGAGTAATTTTTAGCAGAACAGTGCTGGAAAATGTTCTGAGTGCGTCACAGATTTGCGTCAAAAGAATTTCCGTCTGTCAAAATGTTTAATTACTTCATTAAAAATTTATTTCATCATAAGTGGAAACATTTTTCAAAGATAAATCCTACTTTCGTTATAACTTTTGCATGTTTGAAAGCGCGGGTTGTTCTCAGTGCTGAGCAACGCCTTTTTGCAGAGTTGTCAACTGTTGCACAGTGTTTGTTTACAAAAATAATCTGCTTTGTTTTGCATTAAATAACAACAGTTTTGTCACAACTCGCATTTAAAAAACAAGCAATTCAATTCATTATTTTACGCAATGCTTAAAAGCACTTGAATTGTTGATTTAAATACTTATAAAAAAACCTCTTTACGAGGTAAAAGTCTAGTGACGAAAACAGTTATATGCCCCAAAATTTCTGATACCCAATTTTGTGACGAATAATATTAAGTTTGACTTTTAAATTATTTTAAAAAAAATTTTTGCATTCGGCACTGCGCAAAACAGTGAGTTTTATTTGGTATGAAGAATTGAGACATTTTGGCGCAGGGTGCCGATTGCCAAAATTTTTTTTAAAATAATAAAAATGTCAAAATTAATATTATTCGTCACAAAATTGGGTATCAGAAATTTTGGGGCATATAACTGTTTTCGTCACTAGACTTTTACCTCGTAAAGAGGTTTTTTTTATAAGACATCAAAAATTTTGAAATTTAATTTTTTTTTTTGGACAGTATATCTTTATCAACTTTGTTTATTTTTTTACAAACACACATGCCAAGCGCAAAAGCTAGTAGCACTCTCAAACTCTGGCTGCTATGACACTTTGCTGCTGCTGCCCTTTTCCAATTCTAAGTAAAGTGTATATATTTAGTTAACAGCTAATATCGTCTAATATTCGACTATATTCGCAATTATAATATACTTTATCTGCCGCAAAAAGAATTCACAACTTACAAGCAGTAAGTATTTTCGCATGACGCTGCAAGCAGTTTACACACTGCATATGTACATGCAGAAGAGTAAAGGTAAAAAGTATATTCTGTTATCAGGTAATATCTTGCCCAAACGAAATTTGACAGCTATGTGTTATTGCTACAACATATAACATATGGGTATTTCCAGGATCGAGAACGCGTCGTTTGTACGACTTTAAATGAAAAAACAAATGACAAAAGTTGACATTTTCAAAAATGTTTCCTCACGTGATTAATGCATCTTTCAACACTATTTTTATTATAAAAGACAAGCGTTGAAGACTTGTCGTTTTCGAATTATTTATAGAAAACAATGAATAGCGAACGCGACGAAAAATAGAAGTCAAGTTTGACTTTATCTTGACAAATGCGAAAGTCTGCGAAATGTAGCGAGTAATTTGGAAGAAAATACTCTTAAACCATAATAAAATAATGTAGCTTTCCATTTTATAAATAGTTTTGACATATTACTATCATTTTATTTATTTTTCAAGTTTTATAAGTAATTTGTAAAGCGACATCACGAACGTGACAAGATTTCCACATGTTTTTTTCCAAGAATTTGTTCATCAAATTTTATTGTTTATATCGAAAACCGGGTGTAAAACTCGTTTTAAATTAAACTTTCAATATATTTCTATGAAATAAAATGGTTCATGTTACAATTTTTCTGTCCTACTTAGTGTAATCCTTAGAATACAAATGGTCCATTTTGGAATTCAATTTTTAAGAAAATGGGCAAAAATATAGAAAAAGTAAATTTATTTCAACAGAGGATCTATATGTTCATCCTATTGAGTTTCTTTTAGCGTATATTCCTTAAATAAATAACTTGAATACATTTTTGGAAGAAAATTTCAGAAGATGTGAGTTTTTGATCAATTTTACGGTTTTGGGCGAGGTGGACCTTTTTCTGGAAATGCCCATATTTAAAAGTTTTTTGAAACGAAGGTTTTTCTTAAATCGCCGAAATGTGGGGAAAAACCTTATTTCACCTAAAGCTTTTTACCTGTGTTTTAAGCAAAAAAGTTTACAGCTAGGCTTAAAGCCCTTCAAAATACATTTCCAACGATATATGTATAGATCACATCTGTAGCTTCTATCGTTTGGATGCTGTGGTTTTTGGCGATTTACACGTACATGTACATACTGCATATGTGCATGCAGTAGTGTAAAGGTAAAAGGTATATTCAGCTAATAAGTAATATCTTCCAAACCCATCGGTAAAATTTTTTCTTTCATATATCAAAAAACGCGAAATTTTACACACTACATATTGAAAGTTAAAAAAAAAAAAAAAAAAAAAAAAAATCGTTAGCGTCGTTTTCTCAAAAACCGCCAAAATGTGGGACAAAATATTTTATTTCACCTGTTGCTTTTTACCTATGCACTTTAGAAAAAAAGTTTAAAGATCTGCCTAAAAGCCCTTCAAAATACCTTTCCAACGACATATAGATCACGTCTGTAGCTCATATCGTTTGGATGCTAATTTTAGCGGTTTTTAGCGATTTCCCGCTAAACTAGCTTTTTTTCGAAAAAGTCGTAGAACAAACGTTTCTAGATTTTTGATAGGGAACAAGTCCTCATTCAAACTTTTAATCTAAATCAACGCTTTGATACTAACAAACAGACAAACAAACAAACAAACAAACAAACAAACAAACAAACAAACAAACAAACAAACAAACAAACAAACAAACAAACAAACAAACAAACAAACATACAAACAGACTGACTTTTCATCTCGTTTTGAGAAGGGCACCAAAAATTTCAAAATTAATTATCTTCTGAATTAGTGATCGGATTTTGATGATCAAGGTGTCATTCGACGCGTATTTTTGATAAGAATAGTAAAAAATTAAAATAAAAATCGAAAAGGCTCCAACGGCCCCATTTGCTCCAATAATTTAAAATTTTCCCCTCCCACTAACACCTGTTTATTTCACGAACCAGGTGAGTTTCCAACAGTCTTAGTATGCACATTTGTAAGTAAAATTGATACCTTTCGATCGGTACATAACTCGACCCGATCGGACAGTCATAGCAAATTTTCCATTCTTCCTGTGTATATATGCTAGTCGCTTTCGCACCCTTCGTGCTGCTTTCGTCACTAGCGCGGATTGCCGTCCGCAGTGATATACCATAATATTTACAACTTTCCTCACCTACAAAGGCAGCTCTAATAAACTTCCCATTCATTTTCACAAATACTTGCGGAAATTAGAACAGGTCGAGCAAATCCGACAAAAATGTTAGGTTAGAGTCTTATCGATTTTGAGGCGTGATGAAATAAAAATGATTTAAGAATCAAATAAATTATTTTTTGTTTATCTGATGATGTAGTATTATTCCTAAAGCATAGTACGCAAACTCAAAAAAAGGGCTGGCGTAAGCCCAAACTCCATATAAAAAAAACGCTGGCGTAAAATCAAGAAGAAGAACTTGACATTCATTACGCTCGGGTGTCCGCAGACTAAATAAAATAACAGAGCTGTTAAGTAAAATAACAGAATGGGCAGCACTGCTTGAAACAGCTGACAGGCCGAGCGAAACATCAAACTGTTTAGAGTTTTGCTATCTATCTATCTCACTCTCTCACATAACTTCAAAAAAATGGCTGGAACTTCGACTAAAAAAAGCAGCAGATTAAATCTCTTTGAGACTGCGGACAAGATTCTGCTTATAAACGAGGTGGAGAAGAGGCCCATATTCTGGGACTTAACTGATAAGAAGCATTTTGATTCAGTTATTATAAATACTGCATGGGAGAGTGTGGCCGAGACGCTTAACAGAAGCGGTAAGTTTTATTGAATTAGAAATACATTGAAAATGTATTAAAATATTTACATTTCAGTAACCGATTGCAAGCTAGCGTGGAAGAGCCTTCGCGATAGCTATCGTTACCACTGCAAGGTGGCAGCCAATAAGCGGAGGAGTGGCAGTGCCGGTGGAATTGGACCAGAGCAGCCCAGAGCAAAGGACGAGGTTGAGTGGCAATTGGCCCCGTACATGGCGTTCCTGCCAGACTTAACTTCGCAAAGGCGGTAAGTAGAAATGCCTAGGTTACAAAAATTAAGCTAACAATTTTCTTTTAGTACTTTCTGCAGTGGGATTAACCCTTCAACGAGCCAGGCGCTGAATTTGGACGACTCCAGCTGCTCGTTAAGCAGCGCCATGGAATTTGAGCCAATTCAATTGGATGCAGATGCTAGCACATCGTTGGAAGCAGCATCGTATTCATATGTAACGCTTGCGCTCCTGTGCCTCCTCCTCTTCCTGCTTCTTCAAAAAATAATATGCCGCCAACAAAGCTGCGATCGTAACATTGGTTGCTGCCAATGCTCTCTTTTTTGCTTTAAAATCCATTTTTCACAAGTTTCGGGTTTGTTGCCTTTTTTGTTTGTTTTGGTTTGACAGCTGACGCATAGTGTTACCACTCAACTCTTTTTGTTATTTTTCCGTGTTGCATTGGCAACACTGGGCTTACGCTCGTCGACAGCTAAATATTGAGCACTTTACGCAGCGTAAAATTTAGTTAGCTTGCGTACTAAGCTTAAAACATTGGAGAATTTTATACATATGTTGTTTTCACTTTAATTTTATGCTAAGCATGCCAAAATCATCGATTTATTCCTTCCGAATTCAAACTCACTAGCTCAATGTCAAGTGAATTCAATTCGCAAAATCTTGCCGAAAGTGAAAACCGGAACAAGTGAGGGAAATTCACTTTCGCAAAATCTTGCCGAAAGTGAAAACCGGAACCGGCCTGAATATGTTTTAGAGAATCGCCCAGGGTTGCTCGTCGTCGCCTCCAGAAGACCAAAGGTGAAACAGCTTTGTTTTTTGTGTTTAATTGTTTGCAGTTTTCGGGTTTCTAAAAATCGCTTTTATTTTTTCTTTTTTTGAAAAGTGAACTTCTTAATTAAAATTTTCTGTTAAATATCAATACTGCATTTGTTTTAATGCTCTATTGGTATTTGCAGTTTTCCGGCCTTTTTAAGCAACATAAAAATTATTTCTTTTCTTTTCAAAGTAGAGTAATTCGATCTGTGCCGTTTCTGCCGCCGTCGCCTTTTTTCTTTGTTTATTTATAGCAACAAAAATTTATTGGTAAGCTAATTTATGAATTAGTGCGTCCGACATCTCTGGTTGCCCCCTTTGCCGTCCCTTTATTTCATTAATAAGATCTACAAATTTACAGCCATAAATTCTGCATTTTTTCTCTGGTCTAGGAGTATTCGCAGTAATATTGGGTGTTAGACGCCCTATCTTTATTGTGTGATTCCTTATTTTTTCCCTAATCAGCATGTCTCTTTACAGTATTTTTGGCTAGCCCATGAAACAATAAGTATAAGGAGGTCTCGTCTGCTGCAGAATCGTTCGGTTTTTGTCCCTTAATGCTTCAGTGCGGTGCAATTCGGTGCTCCCTATCCCTTTCCCTCGCATTGATTAACAGCGTAGTCAAGGGACTGCTTTTTGACGACGAGACCACCTGGCTAGCCTAGCTCACCCTGATATATCTGTCACCTTGTTTACTACCTTACCAATTTTTTCATTGAAATAGTTCACTTCAAATCAGAAGCCCAGAGGTGAATCTGCTTGGTTTTTGTGTTTTTGTGCTTATTTTGTTAGAAAGTAAAATACTTAATTTTATATTCTGTTGAATAGCAATATAGTAATTGTTTGCAATGCTATATTGTTATTCGCAGATTTCGGGTCTTTTTGAAGACTAATTTCTTTAGTCCTTTGGTATCTGATGCTTCAAATTAATATAGTATTTCTAAGCAGCCCCTTCAAGAGGCATCTACATCAACTGCAAAAGCAGCAACAGCATCAACTTAACCATACGCCTTCACCAGAAGCAGTAGCCTCACATTCAGTAGCTGAGTCTTCACCATCAACAGCAACTGAAAGCAGCAACATCTTCCAAAAAACCTCTAATTTATCATGGCAGCAAAGGCTCTTTTGGACGAGCTGACCACAGCTACTGAAGAAGTTCAGTAAGTTCAGAAGTTCAATTATAACAAGAAACCAGAGCTCCCCAAATTTGCTCTATTTTTTTCATGGCTCCCAAGAAAAGTGTTCGCTCCAAACCCCTTTGGGAAGTGCTCAGATCCCAATCTAATATTTTGCTCCTGAGCAAAAGAGCAAAACTAAAAAGCAAAGCAAGTTATTTCGTATTTTCTTTTGATCTCATAAAAGAAGGCTCCTTCTATTTAAATGTATACGTGCGTGTGTGTAAAGCAGCCGAGCTCCACTCGCATTTTGAAAATCGTTTCGACAAGTTCATTAAAAAACTGTAAATATGAACCGCGAGGAAAACAAAAAAATTCATTTATTTTTTACATTCAACAATGCTGATAATAAATCTGTTTGTAATGTGTGGCCTACAACTGGCAGGAAAGCACGATACAAATTTAAGGCGTCATTTGACTTCAAGGCATTCAGAAGTCTTGGAGGATTTGTATAATTATGTGCCGTTTCTGCCGCCGTCGCCTTTTTTCTTTGTTTATTTATAGCAACAAAAATTTATTGGTAAGCTAATTTATGAATTAGTGCGTCCGACATCTCTGGTTGCCCCCTTTGCCGTCCCTTTATTTCATTAATAAGATCTACAAATTTACAGCCATAAATTCTGCATTTTTTCTCTGGTCTAGGAGTATTCGCAGTAATATTGGGTGTTAGACGCCCTGTCTTTATTGTGTGATTCCTTATTTTTTCCCTAATCAGCATGTCTCTTTACAGTATTTTTGGCTAGCCCATGAAACAATAAGTATAAGGAGGTCTCGTCTGCTGCAGAATCGTTCGGTTTTTGTCCCTTAATGCTTCAGTGCGGTGCAATTCGGTGCTCCCTATCCCTTTCCCTCGCATTGATTAACAGCGTAGTCAAGGGACTGCTTTTTGACGACGAGACCACCTGGCTAGCCTAGCTCACCCTGATATATCTGTCACCTTGTTTACTACCTTACCAATTTTTTCATTGAAATAGTTCACTTCAAATCAGAAGCCCAGAGGTGAATCTGCTTGGTTTTTGTGTTTTTGTGCTTATTTTGTTAGAAAGTAAAATACTTAATTTTATATTCTGTTGAATAGCAATATAGTAATTGTTTGCAATGCTATATTGTTATTCGCAGATTTCGGGTCTTTTTGAAGACTAATTTCTTTAGTCCTTTGGTATCTGATGCTTCAAATTAATATAGTATTTCTAAGCAGCCCCTTCAAGAGGCATCTACATCAACTGCAAAAGCAGCAACAGCATCAACTTAACCATACGCCTTCACCAGAAGCAGTAGCCTCACATTCAGTAGCTGAGTCTTCACCATCAACAGCAACTGAAAGCAGCAACATCTTCCAAAAAACCTCTAATTTATCATGGCAGCAAAGGCTCTTTTGGACGAGCTGACCACAGCTACTGAAGAAGTTCAGTAAGTTCAGAAGTTCAATTATAACAAGAAACCAGAGCTCCCCAAATTTGCTCTATTTTTTTCATGGCTCCCAAGAAAAGTGTTCGCTCCAAACCCCTTTGGGAAGTGCTCAGATCCCAATCTAATATTTTGCTCCTGAGCAAAAGAGCAAAACTAAAAAGCAAAGCAAGTTATTTCGTATTTTCTTTTGATCTCATAAAAGAAGGCTCCTTCTATTTAAATGTATACGTGCGTGTGTGTAAAGCAGCCGAGCTCCACTCGCATTTTGAAAATCGTTTCGACAAGTTCATTAAAAAACTGTAAATATGAACCGCGAGGAAAACAAAAAAATTCATTTATTTTTTACATTCAACAATGCTGATAATAAATCTGTTTGTAATGTGTGGCCTACAACTGGCAGGAAAGCACGATACAAATTTAAGGCGTCATTTGACTTCAAGGCATTCAGAAGTCTTGGAGGATTTGTATAATTATGATTCCAACATGACACCAAAACAAAAAAAGAGAAAAATTACCATTGAGACAAATCAAGAAGAAGTCACATCATCATTGGTTCAAATGGTCACCACAGACGGAAGACCTTTTATCGCTGCGCTTTAAGTCCACAAAGCATTAACTCGCTATTAAGCATAGTATCCAGTTGTTGAAAACATTTTGGGAGCTCAAAATGTTCGATGTTTTGATGTCGGACCTTACAGAATTCAGTGTGACAGCAAAATACCAAAAATCACTAAAAAGTTGAGAGATTGTTGGTCATATGCTGCTGTGGTCACACTGTTGCGTCAACTGTGCAAATAAAAACAGTAAACAACAAAATAAATCATTTAATTTGAATTGCATTTAATTGAGAACGAAAATGGACAAAACGGTCATAAGACAATTAGTAGCAACTAATACCCTAATTATGGGATTATTGACCTCTTATGTTGTTATAAAAGAGGCGGAAGAAGCGGAAGAAGTGCAACAACGCAAACGGCCCCAATATTGGGTGAACCCATATTTAAAAGATAGAAAAATTAAGGGGCGATATACTGACGCAGTAAGTATTAATATATAGATAAATACATGGACAATGCATTTCAATATCTCTCGTTTATTTTGTAGTTTGAAAATTTGACCAAAACTCCAAGGGCATTCATTGAAAATTTTCATATGAGCGAAACTAGCTTTGAGTATTTGTTTAGTTTGGTGGAGCCATATTTGGTGCCGAAAAGGAATCTTCGTCCAGACGCGATTCCACTTAAAGCTAAGTTAGCCATTGTTATCGAGTGAGTACAATATTATAATTTTAATATCAAATATTAGATTTGTGTCTCATTTTACAAGATTGTTTGCGTCGGGAGGCTTGCAACGTCACGTTGCGTCATCTTACCGGATCAGCAAGCAACATTTAGGAAGGACCATAAACTTAGTTTGCGATGGCATTTGCTCTGCGCTGTGCGAAGAATTTCCGAGGTGGAACAAGGCAAATATGTTGAAATGGGCCAACGAATTTGAAAAACAGTGGAACTTTCCAAACTGTATTGGTGCCATAGATGGCAAGCATGTACCAATAAAAAAGCCTCCTAATAGTGGCAGTGCTTTTTATAATTACAAAGTAAGTTAAACTGTTTTTTATTTTATATCACTTCCTTTAATAACCTTTTGTATACAATTTTAGGGCTTCCATTCGATTGTGCTGATGGCGGTGTGCGATGCATCATATCGCTTTACTTTCATCGATGTTGGTGCTTATGGTAGCGAGGGCGACATGAATGTCTTTTCGCACAGCAAGCTGGGTAAGGCATTGATGTCTGGAGATCTTGAGTTTCCAGAAAACTCAATGATAAACGGCGTTCCTACTCCATATTTCATGGTAGGGGATGATGCGTTTCCATTAGATACCCGAATGATGAAGCCATTTGGAGGCAGAACCCTAACGAAAGATGAGCGCATTTTTAACTATCGATTGAGTCGAGCACGGCGTTGCATCGAGAATGCATTTGGAATTCTCTGCGTTAAGTGGATTGCCGTACAACGCACTTTATTATGTAGACCGGACCGTGCGCAGAAAATTGTTGCGGCTTGCTGTTATTTGCACAATTTTCTGTTGCGAACGACTCCTCGGGATTACATTCCGAGGAGTGTGGAAACTCTTACCCACACAACTCTTGCAGAGCTTCCGTCGTTCCGTGGACGCCACAACGACTACCCCAAATATGTAAGGAATAACCTTAAAGAGTTTGTAAACTCCCCAGACGGTTCTGTTTATTGGCAGGACGAAGCAGCTGGATTTTAAAATAAAAACCAATTAAAATTGAATTTTTATGCTCCCTTTTATTTATTTATATAAAAGTCGCGGTCATCTACTAATTCAATAATCGGGCTCTTTCTCGAACTCCCAAAGCAGTTTTGTCATTGCATGTGTAGCTCTCTGTGCCTTCTCCGGCGGGAACCCTTTTATTATGTCGCTCCAGTACACCGCGGCGGAAATTACCCCAGAACTGGAGCCAGAAAGCATGTTAACCTGCTTGTCAATAATCTTCTCCAGCTTGCCGATCACCTCCTTCGACGCTTGTACGGTGTCGAGCTTTGCTCTTTTGCTGGGATTTTCCTGCTATAAATCATATATTATTGTTTTGAATATGTAGTATATTTATCATATTCGTATTTGAACTTACATACGAGTACGAAGACGTGTTGTCGCACGATGTGTTGTTTTGCTCGACATCCTCTTCCGCGGCATTCGCTTGAATAATGTCAAGACTGCAGAACGATGAGTTCGAATCTGCAAGCGGCTCCCAATCAGATTCATTAGATTTCCAGCCTTGGCTTGAAGACGCGCTGTTGTCTAATCCGCTGCAATACGTGCTGCAAGAATACGTCCAACACAATAATAAAATAAGATAATAGTATTATACTTTTGATTTTACTTACCGCCTTTGCGTCGAGAGGTCTGGCAAAAAAGCCATATAAGGTGCCAAATGCCATTCTATGGTGTCATTCGCCCTGGGTGGCTGTGGCCCAACTCCACCGGCACTTCCGCTTTTGTTGCACTTTTTGTCCGACGCCTTTATGTGATACTTATAGCTATCGCGAAGCGACCTCCAAGCAGTTTTGCAATCTTGTACTGAAATCAACATATTTAATTAAACAACTTTTCATAAATTTGGCAATCCAAGAAAACTTACCAGGTTTCTTCAATGCCTCTGCCACGCTCTCCCAGGCACTTTTTAAAAAAATGGCATCGAAGTGCTTCTTATCTGTAAGATCCCACAGGATCGGTCTGTGTTGCACCTCTTCTATTAATTTAATTTGTTCTTCATTGTCAAAGAGCTCAATGCGGCTCTTATTTTGTTGCTTATTTGGCTCCATTGCTGCTCAAAATGATTTAGACCCTTCAAAACACTGAACGAATCGATGTTTTGAAAGGTATAAAAAAAAGCTGCCAGCTGTCATTAAAAAGTGTTGTAAAACACCCGAACATTTTCTGAGCTACCCAAATTTAGGTACTGGATACAGGGGTTTAGAAATAGCCTTACAAAATAATTTCGAGACAGTTTGCAACCCTTTTTTTTATATGGAGTTGACACCTTTCAAACTGAATTTTCAACAACTGGATACTATGCTTTATTAGTAAAATTAAATTCAGGCTAATAAAAAATATATGTACTTTAAAAACAATGTTTGTGGTTTTCCTGCATAAGAAACAATAGCGGATAATTGCACTGCTTGAAATTATGTGGTTAAAATACATTCTTACACATACGATTTTTTTCGAGACCAAATGTCAAACTGCTCTTTCGCAATGTGCTCTTACTCAGAGCGTCTCCCTTACAAGTTTCTTTGCAAGTGTTTTTTTTCGAAGGGTTTGATCGCCTACTTTGAGATCAATATGGGCACAAATGAGCAAATTCAAAAAAACAAATAGAATCGAGCACTTGATTTTGCTCTTGCTTTCTGAATTGTTGTGCTCATTTCAGTGCACAGACTACTAAGAAAAATTTGGTTGAGCAAATTTCGGGAGCTCTGCAAGAAACTCTTTTTATGCCCAAAACCTGGCTCTGAGTGATGAAGCACCAGGCGATGATTCTGCTGGCGGCTTGACGCCACCACCTGCTAAACGTCAACGACCTGCGGTCTCACCGTCCTTGGTGGTTTTTGGCATCGACAACATCGGGGACTTTATAGACAAGTGCATTGCAGCAGCCGGCAGCAACTTCACATCAAGAGCGGACTCTAGGGGCGCCATCATCTTTGAATCCGTCGCCACCTTTTCTTTTTGTTTAACTATAGCATTACAAATTTATTGCAATTCATCATGGCAGCAAAGGCTCTTTTGGATGAGCTGACCACAGCTACAAAAGAATACAGAAGCTCAATTATTAAAAGAAACCCTTTTAATGCTCAAAGCCTGGCTCTGGATGAGGAAGCACCAGACGATGATTCTGCTGGCGGTTCGACGCCACCACCTCCAAAACGTCAACGACCTACGGTCTCTCCGTCCCTGGTGGTTTTCGGCATTAACAACGTCGGCGAATTCATTGACAAGTCCGTCGAAGCTGCCGGCAACAACTTTATTTCAAGAGTAGGTCCTAGAGGCGCCATCATCTTCGAGTCTCCTCTGATTTCAGCTATAGCAGATCTGGCCCGAACCCTGAACTTGAAGAGCAAAGATGGCGAAGACTTTCTTAGGCCAAGGCTCTTGGCCACAATCAACGGACTGCTGCCTCCTTGTCAACAGACTGGGTTGCTGCAAAAATAACGGCGCTTGGTTACACGCCGCTCAACATATCCAACGTCATAGGGAACATAACGGCCCAACCCACTAACAACTTCAGAGTCCAACTCCAATTTCAGGATAATAATCGGGAGTTTATAAGGTTGAGGTCGCTTGGTACATTCGTAGTCAAAATCGAGAAGATCTATAGCCGTAAAAAACTGATCGTGCAATGCTACAAGTGCCAGCGTTTTGGGCATTCTTTGTGCGACTGCACCGCTGCAGAACCAACCTGCCTTAAATGTGCCGGTTAACACACCAGCAGGAGTTGCTCAATTGCAGATCAAGGGGCAAGATCATGTATTAATTGTCAAGGTGATCATCCAGCGTCTTGGGACCGCTCCCCAACTTACTTGGAGGAACTACGAACCAGGGGCCTGAGCAGGAAGTCCTCGCAGGCTAAGTCAGCTATCCAGGCTGTAGGGCTCCAGACATCCCAGAGTTTCCAGGGCTCGTTGACGCAGCGCCTGCTTTTTTCCGCGGCCCAAGCTCAGCCACCTGCGGTCTATGATTTTGAGTATTCTGACATGGAGGGCGACTTAGATGATTTCTGCGATCTAGTCCATAGTAATTAGCGATTAAACCACTTCCTTAACCTGGGCGTACCCTGCTGCTCGCCCTTTGTACTGCTGCCCGGATTAACCAGCTATCAAGAATAGGGCTTGAGCAAACAAACCCCCGAATCATACTAGCAACTTTCCAACACTGGATTCTTGGGCTGCTGTTAAGTACCAACATTCCTGCGTTTCTTTTTGGTAACCAATACGGCAATTTTCGTGACTCTGCTCTTATATATCTAACCCTTATCTTTAATAATGTCTTCCGCTACGGTCCTCAACAATGGAAAATGGCTATTGCTACAATGATACCCAAACCTGGCAAACCCACTGAGGGTTTTTCCAAAATTCTGGTTTTTCCATAATTCTTGAACGCCTCATATTAAAGCGATTATTTGAATCTCCAGCCCTTTCTAGGTATATTGATAACCATCAATTCGGCTTTCGCTACCAGCATACCTGTGATCAGGAGTTGACCCGTGTCACTCAATTTGTACTTAAAGCTTTTGAAAGGAACCAAGCTTTTCATCGAATCTGGCATTCTGGGCCTCGTTCTGCGAGTCTGAATGCTTGTTACTGGCATTTCCAAGCACTCTAATGAGCTCCAGGGAGTACGTGGATATATTGAAAAGGACGTATTGTCCTTTCTTCTCTGTCAAAGACGTGAAAAGTTAATTTTTCAACTGGACAACGCATCAATACACGTCAACCGTGAGATGCGTTCTGGGCTTGAAAGCAATAATGTTCGGTTTTTGAGTTTGGTTTTGCTTGTTTTACATCCTCCGGGTTTCTCTGTGCCATATTCACTCAGATTTTATCAAATATTTCCAACTATTTTGTCGGAGAGACCAATATTTCTGTCAATTTGTCAAAATTAGCATTTCTCACTTTTGGGCGCCAGAACTTGGCCCTATCCCGACATCCGAAAGCACTGGTCACTTTGAATATTTATTAGTTTGTCTGAAATAGTTACTCAACCAAGTTTGAGCAAAAAAAATAGGCGCTAGCCAAAAAGAGAACAAGATATCAGCTAGTGCGGCTATAGTTTTGCACCTTGCCCAAAACGAAAATGCAACATAACGGTTAATTTTTGAATGGAAAGTGTCGATGTTTTTCATCTATTTTCTTTCATTTCTAACGCTCTTTCAAATGATAGTAAAATATTCGACGCTGTCGAATTATTTAACTGACCGGTCTTTTATGGTTGAATCCCACAAGGGGGATCGACTCTCAAGATCGACTCCCAAAAGTATTTTGGCTGGTGTTCCGCAGGGTAGTGTCTTGGGACATATCCTCTACACCGTTTACACTGCTGATCTACCAACTCCCAATGCTACATTTGCCAACCATCCTCGTAATTCTGTTCACTTGCTAGCCACCTATGCTGATGACACTGTTTCACTGCCTCTGATTCTGTCACCACTGCTGTTTGTCAAGTTGAAACTATTTTGGATACTCTTACCACCTGGACTAATAAATGGTGCATTAAAATCAATGCGACTAACACGTGCACGTGCTATACACCCCACGAGATATTTCAGAATTCCGGCTTTCATGTCCCTCACCTAAAATTATGGGCCAGCCAATATCCACTAAAGATTCGCATGCTTACCTTGGTGTCAAACTCGATAAAAAACTAAATTTCTGTAAACACATCAGCTCATTAGTTTCCAAACTAAAAATCCGCAGATCGAAACTATAATGGCTCATTTATAAAGATATCCGGCTCCACCTTGACTGTAAAACTCTGCTTTATAAGCAACGTATTGCCGCCATTTGGCAGTACGCTCGCCCTATCTGGGGCTCTCTGTCGAGCCAAACACAGGTCAACAGAGTAACTATTTTTCAAAATATAACTCTTAGACTAATTACTAACGCTGAATGGTATACCAGAAACTCTACAATACATCAAGACCTCAAAATCAACACTTTTGAGGAAGCTTATGAAAATTTGTCTGCCAGCCATGCTGTTAGATTTAGTCGACACTTTGATATTGAAGCCAGAAGACTTATTGTCGCTCCCTACATACCATTCCGCCTTGCGTTAAGCCGGCCAAGATACATTCAACAAATGAACAAGCACTTCCTACCCCTTCAGCAATACGGCTCCTGTTCCTACTGCAAGTAGGACTCGTCCTTAACCGAGTCTTCAAGACCTCCTAAGTAAAAAGCAAATTTTACTGCAAATAATAAGTGAACTTCGCTCCAGACTCCCGTTTAAGGTTGTATGTTTACATCAATTCAATGTTAATATTTTTTTAATTTTTGGTTAAAATATAGCCACTTATATTATTTTATTTTTAGCAGTGTTTGCATTGCACCTTCGACTAGTTAGACCCCGTACTTAAAAAAAGTGCAGGGGTCTATTAACTTTGTAAAAAAAAAATGCGTAGCAGGCAGAAGGAGGCTTGGCAGACCCCAAAAAGTACATATATATATTCTTGATCAGCATCAACAGCCGAATCGATATATGTCCGTCTGTGTTGACGCCTAGATCTCAGAGACTATAAGAGCTAGAGACACCATACTTGATGTGTAGGTTGGTCTATTAAAGGTCTGCATGAATGCATTCATTTCTATATCCACAGTACTGTACAGTAGT
This sequence comes from Drosophila quinaria, assembly GCA_035047525.1. NCBI lineage: Eukaryota > Metazoa > Arthropoda > Insecta > Diptera > Drosophilidae > Drosophila > Drosophila quinaria. The sequence continues at coordinate 554,851 of JAWNPO010000026.1, forward strand.
ATACTGTACTCATTATTTACTGAACTCATTTTTGTTGTACAGTAAATTCAATAACTCACTAGAAGTGAGTGACAGCTAAAGTTGTTCTCTTTAAACATTGTACAACAAATAAAATAATAAGTACACCTTGAGTTTCCTGTCAAACAACTGTACAAATGAGTATAAGGAGAGAATGTGGGTTCAGTAGCTTGCAAAACGTTGACATGGATTCTCTAGAAAATGTAATTTTTTTTTTTTCAAAAGATAGCCCTATTCCTTTTTCCACCCACGAACAATTTGTCACAGTTTACAGAGCTTGAAAAGAAACAAACCATCAAAGATTGTGGCAAATTATGATGGCTATTCATTTAAAAACCCCAACTCGCGAAACAGAGCACTTTAATAGATCAAAGCCACAAATCGATTATATTTTTGCAGATTATTGTAAACCAAATTAAGACAATAGTATTTCTTCCATTATATCGCGCAAAATTGAGGCATATAAGAATGTTAACATCCAATATACTGAAGATTTTAAGGTCGTGAACTGGTGGACCAATAAGGACCAATTTCCTTTTCCTTTTAAAGTTAGCTGTAAGGTTTTAGCAGTTCCAGTGCTGCATCCGAAGTCTTTTTCAATAGCAAAAAATTCAATTTCGGCAAAACGCAGAAAAATAGCCTCCAGTAAAGACATGGTTAACAATATAATGATTTTAAATTCGAATATAGAAGAGCTTAACAAATCCTGTAAGTCTTAAAATATAAATAACAAATGTATGTGTTTTCTTAAATTTTTTCATTTTGTTACACTCAGTGTACAGTGAATGTACTGTACTCAAATATACTGTTCTAATTTTTTACTGTACATCGTATATAGTGTACAACATTAACTGACATTAACTTCAAAGCTGTTAAGTAAAAAGTGTACCCATTTTTAGAGTGAATGATTCAATTGCCCTTTTGAATGCATTCATGCAGGTCTCTATGGTCTATATTGCACACAGATTATAGCTGCCATATGAACGATCAGTGGAAATCAAGTCTTAGTAGGAAAAACTCTTTGGTTGTTTAAGATATCTGATCCAAACTGACAGAATAAGCATATAAGATGGTACCATAGATCAGACTACTATTTCACATAGCTGCCATACGAACGATCAGTCGAAAATCAGGTCCTAGTATGAAGAAATTTTTTGTTGTTTAAGATATCTGAACCAAACCGGCAGAATATGTATAGGGGATGGTTCCATAAGCCTCTTAAGAAACCGTAGGGACTCCTCGGAGCATTATCGGAGCACGAAACCAACCCCAAAACTCTACGTTATCTTTGGATGAGTCCCTTTAAAAAAAACCATTAGCTAATAAAAGAGTCCGAACGGAGTCTATGCGGGTTATCTGAATGAGCAATCTAGCACGCCGAAATCACTCTTTTTTCAAATCTACCGTAAAGGCACTTTTCCCCGTCGGATATGCTCCTTTGGGGCACATTTCGGAGCTTCCCTATGAGAGTTAGGACAGGAAGCCCTAATGAAACACCGTGCGTACTCCGATGACTTGCCAACAACTGGCATTCAAGTCCATACTGCCACAAATTTCGTTACAGGGTATCCGCGACACGATGCCTTTCTTAATAGCCGAGTGAAATTCCGTTCTAAGATAGACACAAATCCCTAAACTTTTCGCGCTGTGAGCCACCAAATTTTCGCTGCTGTGATACTCCACAAAAACTGCGTGCATTGCGTTTCCGCGTTTCAACCATAAAAATTGTGTACTAAAAACTTTGGGTAAAAGTGTGTATTATTATTTTTCATGTTTAATGGACACAGGTTAAAATAAAAAAAAATAATGCAAATATAAATAAAGAGCAATGGGAGAACCTTTCGGAACGAGTTGCAAAACACAACTGAGGCTGCTATCATTTACGTCCGAGCTAATAAAACTTCAGTGACGTTAAAGCAATGACAGCAATTTCAAAGTTGATAAGCAAACACACATTTTCAGCACTGAATAAAGTGTTGGTAAAGCAGGCTATCCACATTAGAATTAAAAAGTTTGTTTGTTTTTATTTTTAGTGACCTTTCTAATTTGTAGAAGTAAGTTTTAGTTAACTTGAGGTCTAGTATGTCTATAAGACAACCAACAAACAACAACACACAAAACACTTGCAGAATGCAAGGAGCATGGCTCGGTATACAGCTGTTTCAAGAGATGCCAATCTCTATCATCAGTACCGTTGTGCTGACTTGACCAGCGATCCAAGCTTAATGTCACTTTTGAGAAGCCAGAACCAGTTGTGAATTCTAGTGTCTCAAGAGTGAAAAACAGCCGAGATGCTGATCAAGCCCTTTGTGTGTTGTTGTTGTCGTCGTTATTGTGCAAATGCCATCGGCATTTTTAATGCAATAACAATTTTGTTCTTGTTTCAATTTCAGAAATCCGACGTGTTGTTCGATTTGTTTAAAAAGTTTGTTTGTTTTTATTTTTAGTGACCTTTCTAATTTGTAGAAGTAAGTTTTAGTTAACTTGAGGTCTAGTATGTCTATAAGACAACCAACAAACAACAACACACAAAACACTTGCAGAATGCAAGGAGCATGGCTCGGTATACAGCTGTTTCAAGAGATGCCAATCTCTATCATCAGTACCGTTGTGCTGACTTGACCAGCGATCCAAGCTTAATGTCACTTTTGAGAAGCCAGAACCAGTTGTGAATTCTAGTGTCTCAAGAGTGAAAAACAGCCGAGATGCTGATCAAGCCCTTTGTGTGTTGTTGTTGTCGTCGTTATTGTGCAAATGCCATCGGCATTTTTAATGCAATAACCATTTTGTTCTTGTTTCAATTTCAGAATTCCGACGTGTTGTTCGATTTGTTTAAAAAGTTTGTTTGTTTTTATTTTTAGTGACCTTTCTAATTTGTAGAAGTAAGTTTTAGTTAACTTGAGGTCTAGTATGTCTATAAGACAACCAACAAACAACAACACACAAAACACTTGCAGAATGCAAGGAGCATGGCTCGGTATACAGCTGTTTCAAGAGATGCCAATCTCTATCATCAGTACCGTTGTGCTGACTTGACCAGCGATCCAAGCTTAATGTCACTTTTGAGAAGCCAGAACCAGTTGTGAATTCTAGTGTCTCAAGAGTGAAAAACAGCCGAGATGCTGATCAAGCCCTTTGTGTGTTTGCAAGGGCTTGATCAGCATCTCGGCTGTTTTTCACTCTTGAGACACTAGAATTCACAACTGGTTCTGGCTTCTCAAAAGTGACATTAAGCTTGGATCGCTGGTCAAGTCAGCACAACGGTACTGATGATAGAGATTGGCATCTCTTGAAACAGCTGTATACCGAGCCATGCTCCTTGCATTCTGCAAGTGTTTTGTGTGTTGTTGTTTGTTGGTTGTCTTATAGACATACTAGACCTCAAGTTAACTAAAACGTACTTCTACAAATTAGAAAGGTCACTAAAAATAAAAACAAACAAACTTTTTAAACAAATCGAACAACACGTCGGATTTCTGAAATTGAAACAAGAACAAAATTGTTATTGCATTAAAAATGCCGATGGCATTTGCACAATAACGACGACAACAACAACACACAAAGGGCTTGATCAGCATCTCGGCTGTTTTTCACTCTTGAGACACTAGAATTCACAACTGGTTCTGGCTTCTCAAAAGTGACATTAAGCTTGGATCGCTGGTCAAGTCAGCACAACGGTACTGATGATAGAGATTGGCATCTCTTGAAACAGCTGTATACCGAGCCATGCTCCTTGCATTCTGCAAGTGTTTTGTGTGTTGTTGTTTGTTGGTTGTCTTATAGACATACTAGACCTCAAGTTAACTAAAACTTACTTCTACAAATTAGAAAGGTCACTAAAAATAAAAACAAACAAACTTTTTAAACAAATCGAACAACACGTCGGATTTCTGAAATTGAAACAAGAACAAAATTGTTATTGCATTAAAAATGCCGATGGCATTTGCACAATAACGACGACAACAACAACACACAAAGGGCTTGATCAGCATCTCGGCTGTTTTTCACTCTTGAGACACTAGAATTCACAACTGGTTCTGGCTTCTCAAAAGTGACATTAAGCTTGGATCGTTGGTCAAGTCAGCACAACGGTACTGATGATAGAGATTGGCATCTCTTGAAACAGCTGTATACCGAGCCATGCTCCTTGCATTCTGCAAGTGTTTTGTGTGTTGTTGTTTGTTGGTTGTCTTATAGACATACTAGACCTCAAGTTAACTAAAACTTACTTCTACAAATTAGAAAGGTCACTAAAAATAAAAACAAACAAACTTTTAAACAAATCGAACAACACGTCGGATTTCTGAAATTGAAACAAGAACAAAATTGTTATTGCATTAAAAATGCCGATGGCATTTGCACAATAACGACGACAACAACAACACACAAAGGGCTTGATCAGCATCTCGGCTGTTTTTCACTCTTGAGACACTAGAATTCACAACTGGTTCTGGCTTCTCAAAAGTGACATTAAGCTTGGATCGCTGGTCAAGTCAGCACAACGGTACTGATGATAGAGATTGGCATCTCTTGAAACAGCTGTATACCGAGCCATGCTCCTTGCATTCTGCAAGTGTTTTGTGTGTTGTTTTTTGTTGGTTGTCTTATAGACATACTAGACCTCAAGTTAACTAAAACTTACTTCTACAAATTAGAAAGGTCACTAAAAATAAAAACAAACAAACTTTTTAAACAAATCGAACAACACGTCGGATTTCTGAAATTGAAACAAGAACAAAATTGTTATTGCATTAAAAATGCCGATGGCATTTGCACAATAACGACGACAACAACAACACACAAAGGGCTTGATCAGCATCTCGGCTGTTTTTCACTCTTGAGACACTAGAATTCACAACTGGTTCTGGCTTCTCAAAAGTGACATTAAGCTTGGATCGCTGGTCAAGTCAGCACAACGGTACTGATGATAGAGATTGGCATCTCTTGAAACAGCTGTATACCGAGCCATGCTCCTTGCATTCTGCAAGTGTTTTGTGTGTTGTTGTTTGTTGGTTGTCTTATAGACATACTAGACCTCAAGTTAACTAAAACTTACTTCTACATTAGAATTATTTTGTCGAACGTGTTCGTCGAACACAATTCAGTTTCACTACTAACTATATGAACATTGGTTCCCGAACATCACTCAAAAAAAATTCTCAACGAGTAAACATGGATGCTGAAAAAAACAAAATTCTAGCTCTTATGACTATACATGTTTTCCTGGAGAAAAAAAAAAACAAATGCAAAAAAGGAAGCATAGCATTTGGATGAAAGAATGGTATGCCAAACGAGAGAAATTCAGCCACACAAATCTCTTGAAAGAGCTCCAGGAAACATCGCCCATGGATTTGAAGAATTTTCTTTGGATGAATGGGGAAACCTATGAAGAAATATTGAGCCTAGTAGGTCCTAAGACTCAGAGACAGGACACACCCATGAGAGTGTCAATAACAGCAATTGAGAGGCTAAAATTCCTAACAGGGATTTCTCCCCAAAGTCTCGGCCGGATTATAGTGGAAACATGTGAATCCATTATTCAAGTACTCAAGCCATTCATTAAAGTAAGAAAAAGAGTTATTAATATTTTAATATTTATTTAAGAAAATTCAGAGACGCTGAAAAGTTCAGCGAACGAACGTTGTGGCATGGTTACATGCTCTGTAACAACAACTGGTGGATTCCCAATCACTGAAGGGTAGGAAGCAGTGCTTGATTCCGTAAATATGGGTGTGCTGGTCCGATACACTCGTTGCACAGGAGTTGCCCGCACAGCTGGCTGGTAATAATACATGTGGAGCAGTCCCTTGGCAAAATGATCGTTTTTAATTAATTCTGTACTTCTTTATGTGTAGATAAATAAATAACTTTATGCAGATAAGATTACCGTCTCTGTTTCTAGTACTATATTTGAGGCATCATCAAATGTGCTTAGGCCCTCAATAAATTATTCTTGTTCATGCAAAAAACTTAAGTTTTCAAAATACAAAATGCTTGGCCTGTACATATCGTAAGCGCCAGCTCCAGACCTTTCGCTCCTTTTGATTTTTGCTGATGAAAATAATAGCATAATAATTAAATAAACAACAAGAATTAGAGATAAATAAAAAATTGATTTTACTTAATTCGCGCCTGTCGGAGAATTTACTTTTTTTTATCGTCTCAATTGTAGCGCTTTAATCGATTTCCTTATATTTTGTTAAGAGTTTTTCCCACGATTTGTTTCTGATGTTTTTGTTTTTATAGTCGTCGCATTTATTATGCCACAGTGCAGGTTGATTTTGCAAAGCTTCAATAAATTCTTCCAGAAATTTCTTCTCCATTTTTGCACGTCAGGTTCTTCAAATATTTTTTAGAAATGATGATTGTACAAACACATGAATCCATTGTCAAACACGTTTGAAAGAACACAGGCAAGATAGAAACATTTCTATTTTTCACAAACAAGACCGACGAACACAAATTTGGTTTCGAACATGGATATCCACATGCGAAGTTTTGTCGAACACAACACGTTCGACAAAAAAATCCTACTGTGGATACCCTGCTTAAGCAACCTGTAAATATACAGCAGAGATGGGCACGTTTATCGAATCGTTATCGGTTGCTCACTACTGTTGCCCTTTTTGACCGTTAAAGCAAGCTAGATTTGAATAATCAAATTTTAAAGAAATCTTATAAAAAAAATCTCTTTACGAGGTGAAAGTCTATTGACGAAAACAGTTTTATGCCCCAAAATTTCTGATATCCAATTTTGTGACGAATAATATTAAGTTTTACATATAAATTATTTTAAAAAAAAATTTTGCACTTGGCAAGCAGTGTACAAGTAAGTTAGAATAGTGGAAACACTAAGCGAGATACTTTTGTTAACATTTATTCGAGCGATACGCTTCCTGGTGATACAAAATAAGATCTGAATTTAAAGAACATAAAAGCTTAACGTCTAACCTAAGCTCGCCGGCAGCGCTGCCGCTGAAGCCGTCAACCTCACATTGCTGTCCCACGGTAATGCAGCGTAAGCGCCTCGTGCATAGTGTCGCGTTACCCAGCGAATGTTGGGCAACATAATTGCAAGTTGTTGACCGATGGAGCTTGCCGAATTTGACGCTTTTGTTTACGCTAACTCGCTGACCACTGATAACGTTGAGTCAGCACGTCTGGGGAGCGCGATTGGCAAATTCTCTTCTCTACTTCGGTTAGCGGGCAGCTCGTAGTTAACTACTCCCCCCTTCGAAGACCGACCGTCCTCGGTCGCGTTCAAAACTTTCACCAGCTCTACGATCTGTTGGGCGTTCCGAAGTCTTCTTATGAATTGACACAGGAACACGGTGCCGCATGCTATGGCACAGACTCCAAGGCCCATTCCAACTGCCAGCGCAAATCTCGATTCCGATGAGACATCATTCTTGATCATCTTGATGTAGTTAAGGTTGTCTTCACTTAGGCGGCGCAGGTAGGGAAGGCTTAGGATGGTGTCATGTCCAGTAATATTGAGTAACGGGTTTGACGCAACTTCAGGGAACCTCTTCTGGATATTTTTTTGGTTGACGTATTTCGTCCCATTTACGAGAGCATATGAGTCGAAAGTCAAAAGTTGGGTTCCGGAAACGCTAACCTCCTTGCTTCCGTCACATACCACAACTGCTGGCCTGTCGTTGATGATTAGGATTACCTCGTCTACCACGGTGACTGGGTCCAAGTGGCTAGGCTGCGTACTACAATGCGCTACGTCTCCTGCATGAAGACCTCGGGCGCATGTGTCCTCAGCTGTTTCCTCGCAGAATGTTGCCGTGCTTGTTGGGATACAACCCGTGACCGCTAGTATTTGGTTGCCACATTCTGCTACTATGTTGTCTTGAAGTCGCAGAACGGATTCGTTGTGAGTGACGGGGAAGATTGTTATTTTACGGCAGAGCTTGCTAACTTTAGGATATTTTATGATAAATTTAATTACATTAGGTGATTGTAAAACCTTAATTCTAGATACTCCTAAAAGGTCAGTAACACTAGTCCCTGTGAGCTCGTTCGTTAAAATGGACTTGAGATCAGCATGGTCTAATATGTTTGGGTTAATTACATTTGATTTAGCAAGAGTGATCGTTAGCATAAGGTTGCCAACTTCGTTAATGAGAATCCTGTTCCTGGCTAGTAATGTCTCGTATAAGTGGGCAGTATCAATCTGTTAATTTTTTGAAATTTTGATTAGCTTGTTGACCGTATCAGTCAGTAGGTTAATTTGACTTTGAGTTCTAGAATTAATTTCGATTTGTTTGCTATTGGAATCTATTAGTCGAGCCTCAGTTATTCTAATGTTTTCTAGGTCGTGCGCGTCCGGCGTTCCCGCTATTACTTTTAGTGTTGTCCCTAAGAAGTCTAAACTTCTCGCTAGACGGTGATGAACGCTGAGAGCTGCCAACTAGTCCCGTACATGTCCAGTGTCTACCTCCAAGAGCTTGCGCATATGAGATTGTGGAAACATTTCCGTCAGACTTTCGGTCTCGTCAGCCATGCGGGTGAACTCTGTAAGGTTCATAGTATGGTGCAAGAAGTCGTAGTCCCTCCATACGAGTACATCCCCGTCCGTGACAGGAATATAGTTCGAGTGGGAGTAGTCCGTTATTCGTGCCGTTACTGTAGTCAGCATTAACAGTATCGTTCCGTACATCGTTGTCCAGTTGGTCCTGTAATGTAATTGTCCGTCAGTTGAAGTTTCGAAATAAAGTCTAAATCTATCTTAATGAGTAAGTAAAACCTAACGGAGGTTGTCCTTGTGGACCACCCTCCCCTTAATGAGGACCGTTGTCCCCAAGTCCGCTTCTACCTTCTCCTCGTTGCACAATGGTGTGAGCTTATTCCCCAACCTCCTGTTTGTCTTGACGAGGACTTTTTCGCCAACTTCGAAAACCCTGTTCTGTCTAGCCTGGTTGATTCGAGCATTTTGCACTAGTTGTGCTTTTTCGATCCTATCCCTGACGCCTTGATGGGCTTCCGGCCCGCTGCTATGCACGATGTCAACTGGTCTTCTGTCGGTGACCGAGTGAATTGTTTTATTATACTCGATCGTATCCCGAAGAATTAGCTCGACTGTATTGCTGATGCCTCTCTGCAATTTGAGGCATCGGGCAATTTCTAGAAGAGTGCTGTGGAAGCGCTCAACTTGGCCGTTTGACGTGCTGTGCAACGGAGGCGCGTTTGCAGTGTTAACCCCAAAACTGTTTAACAATAGGGATGTTACAGTGTCAGACTTGAGTGAAGGCTCGTTGTCGCAATACACTTGTTTTGCATGGGGAAAAAAGTTCATAATCGTGAGCAATGGAGGTATAATGTCCTCGATCGTCCGGGACGCTATATGCTGAACAGTAGCGAACTTTGAATATTTGTCAATGCAGGTTAGAAAGTATTTCCGGTCTGTCGAGAAGATATCGATATGTAGCATCTCCCCGGTGCGTGAAGGGATTGGAGTTTGTCCAAGTTCCTGCTTCTTTGGATGTCTGTCATATTTCGCTTTCGAACAAACCCTACAATTGAGAATTACCTCGTTTGCGAGTTTGGTCATTTTTGGGAAGTAGTAATCGTTCATTACCTGCATCACATTTTCTTGGGCGGCCCTATGGGCGCGATTATGCTTAGTGGTGATGATTTCCCTTCTCTCCCCACTATTGTAAACATCGTTGACAATGTTCTTACAATGCCAGAATTTTGTAGTGGGAAAAGATTTGACCAGTTCGTGTTGAATCTGGGCCAGGGTTGGAAGTTCGCAGAGTATCGCGTTTACCACATTTGGGTTGATCACTGATTTCACAATGTCAATAAGGGAATTTTTATCGACAAAGTTGATTACATGTCGAGTTTTTTCTCCGAACAGGATGAAATTTCTCTTTAAGGGAAACCTGGCCTCCTCGAGGACAATTTGGTTTCTGAAACAATTGACAGGCTTGGTGGTTGTCTCAATAGTGTAGGTCAGGGATTCCTCGCTATGAATAGTAGCGGCGTCTGACTCAGGCTCATAATTCTCGAGCGCATTTAGCTTTTGTCGTGATAAGGCATCAGCCACGTGATTCTCCTTACCAGGTTTGTAAAAAAGGTTTGCCCCTACCTCGTCAATGCGTGCTTTCCGACGCTTGATTTTTGCATTCGGGTTTCCCTCGGACACAGCAAACGTAAGTGGCTGGTGGTCCGTGAAGATATTAATGTCTTTTACCCCGTAAAGGTAATGACGAAGCTTGGGGAGAGCCCAAACAATGGCTAACAGTTCACGCTCGTTAGTAGCGTAATTTGCTTCCCTGTCTTTTAAAGTTCGTGATATCATGGTTATAGGCCTGCCGTTTTGCGAGAGAACTGCCCCAATGCCATAATCTGACGCGTCAGTGGTCAGTTCAAATGGTTTTTTGTAGTCAGGGTACATGAGCAATACGTCTTCCGAGGCTAAGATATTTCTTAGTTTCTCAAACGCGTTGCGTTGTTTCTCATTAAGTTTTACAGGGATCTTTTTCGACCTCTACTTACTTACGGAACCATTTTCACCTTTAAGGATATCGGAAAGGGGTTTTGCTATTGAAGCAAAATCTTTTATGAAGCAGCGGTAGTAGCTTGCTAACCCCAGGAACGACCTAATTGCGAAAAGTGAGTCTGGCTCTGCGTACTGCTGGATGGCTTTTACCTTCTCAGGATCCGTTTTTGCGCCATTATTTGTCACGATGAATCCCAAATATTCAACGCTGTTTCTAAAAAACTGTGACTTTTCTTGGGCTACCCTCATATTTGCGTCCCGCAAACTTTTGAGAACCCATTCAACGTGCTTGACATGCTCCTTTTCACTTTCGGAAAAGATAATGACGTCATCGACATAGACATAGCATGATTTGCCAATCTGTTCTCGAAGAACGTCGTCAATGGCCCTTTGAAAAATGCTGCCAGCGTTTTTCAGGCCGAATGGCAGTCGACAGAATTCATATTTTCCGCCGCTAACCGAAAACGCCGTTTTTTCCCTATCTTGCTCCGCTAGAGTTATCTGATGGTAGCCGGACTTGAGATCGAGCGTTGTAAAGAACTTTGCTTTACCTAAGTTCGCCAAGATCATCGTTATGCTTGGCATGGGGTACTTGTCGGCAATTGAGTATTTATTCAGTTTCCTGAAATCAATCACTAGTCGTTTTTTCCTATTGCCGTCACTGTCGATACCCTTCTTGTCCACCACCCAAACTGGGTTGTTGTAGGGTGAACTAGATATTCGAATGATGCCGTTTTTTAGAAGGTCGTTTACCTCTGAGGCAACAAAGTCATCTACACCGCGCGGGTATGGGTATTGTTTTGAATGGACAACTTGATCGCTCACTGTTCTTATAGTGGCGACAACAGCCGAGTTAAAAGGCAGAGACTCGTTAGGGTCCGCGAATGCGTTTGCACAATCTTTTAACATTTGCAAGAATTGCGGTTTTACCGCAATTGGAACTTCGATGTCAAGAATCTTTGAATGATTCACATCTCTGCAATTATGGTAGTGTATCTTTTCTTGAACACCACCCTCTACCAAAGTACCTTTTTTCAGGCTGATAGTGGCATCGACTTGCTTTAACAGGTCGAGGCCAATGATCCCGTCAAATGTGGACAGGTTTTCCAAAATAAAAAATGTTGCCTTCTGTCCAAACATCGGTAACAAGCACTTCTTAGTTATGCTGTTCGAACCGTGAATGGATTGGATGACAAACTGGGATTCGACCGGGCCTACACCTTTTAGTTGTTCAAAGGGTTTGATGTAGTTTTTAGAGGCGCCCGTGTCGATTAATAGTTTAAGGAACGGCAGCAGGGACTGTGCCCTAAAAAATTGACGCTGTCAAAAAGGAAGTTGGCGCTGTCGTACTCGTATTCATTATCGGATCCGTCTTCGATCTCGGCTACGTTCTCCTCAGCTTTCCCGCTGTAAGTCGTATCTTGATCCGTTTCAGCTGAGACATGGTCTACCCTTTGGCGCCTTTGGCCAGATACCCGTTAGGACGTATTGGAGCATTTCATGGTTTGACCCTGGTTTTGATTAACCCTTCCAGAGCCTTGAGCCTTTTGAAAGCTCGTGGGTTGCCTAAATTTGGACATCGAATGGTCAACGTCCATTGGTTCCACCCCTGATGAATTACTTGTTGTAGGGTTAGCTGCTTCAGACCTCTGTTGCCATTTCTGTCTTTTAAATGCTGGGCTTTTGCCCTGGTTATTCTGAGCATTGGGTTTTTGCTCCTGAGACTGATAATTGTGGCGACTCTGGTTTCGTGACTCATTCCTATTAAGTTTCTCCTCCTGACCCCTGGCATAGCTTGTCGCAAATGCGTATCGTTCATGGTTGGCTTCCACCTCTTGGGCCAATGCTAAGGCAGAAGGCAAATCCGAAGGGTGCGCCGCAAACAGAACGTCGGTCAAACTTCTCTTTAGGCCGGAGATAAATACTCGTAACGCATCTCCCCTGAATTTTTCGCACATGCCCTTTGCTAAATCCTTGTCGTAGGTCATGTTTACTTTGTTAGTGAGCAAGGTGAGCTTTTCTCTACCTCGTCATAGTACTCTAAGATACCCATTTGTCCCTGTCTCAGCATACCCATTTCTTGTTCAATAACGTGTATGGGTCTCTTATCACCATAAGTAAAATCGAGGCGAGCTATGATCGCTTCGAAATTAAGGACTGTATTAAACGAAGCCAGAACTGCGTTAGCAGGTCCCTTTACTTTGTTACGAATAATTATGACAGCCTGATAATGTCGTGAACTACCGACATAATTTTCGAAAATTTTGTACGAAGCATGGGCCGCTTGTCGCCAGGCTACGTATGTGTCATGTGTCCCAAGGAAGTCGGGTAAGCTTTTTACCGCGTCCATTGGTTCATCACAAGTTCTACCCGGAATAATTTCCGCCTCTTTGTACACTTTTACTTCAGGAGTTAATAACCTTGTTGCCTCTAGTCGCCCTGACAATTCTTCTATTTTCTTTTCTAGTTCCGCCCTCATCTGCTGTTCTCTTCTATTTGATTCCTCGGCTTGAAATCTTAAAGCAGCATCGATGATCGCGCGCATTTGGTTTGCGTCCATTTTGTCGTTATTATCTTCTGAGTGGGCAGCTTGAACTTGAGATACCTGCCAAAGGTCTTGTACTAAGTCTGCTAATTCGCTATCGTCTGAATCGGTTCGTGTTCTATAACTCATAAGACTCAAGCTACTACGATACGTAGCATACGAAACCAAAAGAATAAATGATTTTTGACACAAGAACAGGAAACTCACAAATTTAGCATAAATATTTATTTTTCACAACTTTAAAAACCTATGTGATCTCAAGTATTTAATCGAAAGGCTCACTTACATGCTCTCTCTTATTTATGCGACTATTTGTGCGGGTGCTGCTGCTTCGTTGATGTTGATGCTCCGTTGATGTTGCTGCTCCGTTGATGTTGCAAGGCTTCTCTATTTTCTTCTCCGCTGCCCGAAGAGCTCCTGCGGCTTCGGTGTACTTTGATGTTGACTTTGTTTTACTTGCAACTCGTTTGTGTTGCACTTCACTTGTGTTGGTTTGGTTTAGTTTTTTGTTTTTACTTGCAACTTATTTGTGTTGCATCACACTTCACTTGTGAGTTGTATTTTAGTTGTATTAATCCGCGACGCGAGGGATTTATTTATTCAACCGTGAGTTACCGTGGTTGGGCGCCAGTAAGTTAGAATAGTGGAAACACTAAGCGAGATACTTTTGTTAACATTTATTCGAGCGATACGCTTCCTGGTGATTCAAAATAAGATCTGAATTTAAAGAACATAAAAGCTTAACGTCTAACCTAAGCTCGCCGGCAGCGCTGCCGCTGAAGCCGTCAACCTCACATTGCTGTCCCACGGTAATGCAGCGTAAGCGCCTCGTGCATAGTGTCGCGTTACCCAGCGAATGTTGGGCAACATAATTGCAAGTTGTTGACCGATGGAGCTTGCCGAATTTGACGCTTTTGTTTACGCTAACTCGCTGACCACTGATAACGTTGAGTCAGCACGTCTGGGGAGCGCGCTTGGCAAATTCTCTTCTCTACTTCGGTTAGCGGGAAGCTCGTAGTTA